>JASEVX010000008.1:25891261-26441261 GCA_031761405.1 Serripes groenlandicus | reverse complement strand
GTCATTCATGTCGAGTAATAGTAGGGTGTTATGGTGTTGAGAAGAAGAAGCTGCATCATTCGAAATATCGTTTTAATTGCTTATAAACTGCACACTACATATCAACCTCTTATTTGGTATTAGAATTATATCCGTTACTACTGCAAATTAAATCAATACTAATCAGTGCACAACATTGTATTTCACACGAACATAAAGTTAGCAGAAACTCATTGATATCGTTATGATGCAAATACGTAATTAAACGTAACACGTTATAAAGGAAACAATAAAAGAGAATTTAAAACAAGGGGAACATGTTGTAATAACGTGTTTTTCAATATAGATATTATGTAATGTATAATTATGTATATTGTTGTAAAAATATCAACATTCAAACGATGAGTCAAGCTTACTGATTCCGGATGAGTAGGTCATGCTATTACTTTTTTCGGTGTGTAATAAAGTCTTTTAATTCGCGCTCTTACTTCTTTCTGTGTGTAATAAAGTATTTTAGTTCGCGTTATTACTTATTTCTGTGTGTAATAAAGTCTTTTAATTCGCGTTATTACTTCTTTCTGTGCGTAATAAAGTCTTTTAATTCGCTTTATTACTTCTTTCTGTGTGTAATAAATAGAGAATAACTAACTGCATGTTTTTGATATAGAATTTATGTCACAAGGGAAAAAGGGGGTAATTTGGTTAAAATCACGAAACCGTAGGTTGAGTGATTTTACACCAAATTACCCCTTTGTTCCCGAGTGACATAAATTCGATATCAAAAACATGCAGTTAGTTATTCTATTTATTATATATCTGGAATAAATCTCCCCTTTATTTTAAAGAAACATATAAAAAAAAATGACTTGGCCTTAGGCGTATGAATGTTACGTAACCAAATACTGCTGCTTCTATTTGGCGCCAAATGACTAGCGTCATGACCTCAAAACCGCTGACGTGACGTCATTTTCCTAGTATTCGGTCTCAGTTTTTTTTAAATTCCTAGTATTAAACCCACTTTAATTCCAAAGATGTTCCAAATCTAAAAAAAGTAGTTCCGGCAAAAATGATATCATCACTAGTGATGATATAAAAAAAAATAAAAGTGTTATCGTCACAGTGTTAGTTATCATTTTTTTTAAAAATTGATATTGATTTTATGTCACTAAAATTTCAATGCAAAATTTGGATAGGTATGTAATTAAGTCTTTTAATTCGCGTTATTACTTCTTTTTGTGTGAAATAAAGTCTTTTAACTCGCGTTATTACTTCTTTCTGTGTGTAATAAAGTCTTTTAATTCGCGTTATTACTTCTTTCTGTGCGTAATAAAGTCTTTTAATTCGCTTTATTACTTCTTTCTGTGTGTAATAAATAGAGAATAACTAACTGCATGTTTTTGATATAGAATTTATGTCACAAGGGAAGAAAGGGATAATTTGGTTAAAATCACGAAACCGTAGGTTGAGTGATTTTACACCAAATTACCCCTCTGGAATAAATCTCCCCTTTATTTTAAAGAAACATATAAAAAAAAAATGACTTGGCCTTAGGCGTATGAATGTTACGTAACCAAATACTGCTGCTTCTATTTGGCGCCAAATGACTAGCGTTATGACGTCAAAACCGCTGACGTGACGTCATTTTCCTAGTATTCGGTCTCAGTTTTTTTTAAATTCCTAGTATTAAACCCACTTTAAATTCCAAAGATGTTCCAAATGTAAAAAAAAGTAGTTCCGGCAAAACTGATATCATCACTAGTGATGATATAAAAAAAACTAAAAGTGTTATCGTCACAGTGTTAGTTATCATTTTTTTAAAAATTGATATTGATTTTATGTCACTTAAATTTCAATGCAAATGTTGGATAGGTATGTAATAAAGTCTTTTAATTCGCGTTATTACTTCTTTCTGTGTGAAATAAAGTCTTTTAATTCGCGTTATTACTTCTTTCTGTGTGTAATAAAGTCTTTTAATACGCTTTATTACTTCTTTCCGTGTGTAATAAAGTCTTTTAATTTGCGTTATTACTTCTTTCTGTATTAAATTAAGTCTTTTAATTCGCGTTATTACTTCTTTCTGTGTGTAATAAAGTCTTTTAATTCGCGTTATTACTTATTTCTGTGTGTAATAAAGTCTTTTAATTCGCGTTATTACTTCTTTCTGTGTGTAATAAAGTCTTTTAATTCGCGTTATTACTTCTTTCTGTGTGTAATAAAGTCTTTTAACTCGCGTTATTACTTCTTTCTGTGTGTAATAAAGTCTTTTCATTCGCGTTATTACTTATTTCTGTGTGTAATAAAGTCTTCTAATTTGCGTTATTACTTCTTTCTGTGTGTAATTAAGTCTTTTAATTCGCGTTATTACTTCTTTCTGTGTGTAATAAAGTCTTTTAATTCGCGTTATTACTTCTTTCTGTGTGTAATAAAGTCTTTTAATTCGCGTTATTACTTATTTCTGTGTGTAATAAAGTCTTTTAATTCGCGTTATTACTTATTTCTGTGTGTAATAAAGTCTTTTAATTCGCGTTATTACTTCTTTCTGTGCGTAATAAAGTCTTTTAATTCGCTTTATTACTTCTTTCTGTGTGTAATAAATAGAGAATAACTAACTGCATGTTTTTGATATAGAATTTATGTCACAAGGGAAAAAGGGGGTAATTTGGTTAAAATCACGAAACCGTAGGTTGAGTGATTTTACACCAAATTACCCCTTTGTTCCCGAGTGACATAAATTCGATATCAAAAACATGCAGTTAGTTATCCTATTTATTATATATCTGGAATAAATCTCCCCTTTATTTTAAAGAAACATATAAAAAAAAAATGACTTGGCCTTAGGCGTATGAATGTTACGTAACCAAATACTGCTGCTTATATTTGGCGCCAAATGACTAGCGTCATGACGTCAAAACCGCTGACGTGACGTCATTTTCCTAGTATTCGGTCTCAGTTTTTTTTAAATTCCTAGTATTAAACCCACTTTAAATTCCAAAGATGTTCCAAATCTAAAAAAAGTAGTTCCGGCAAAAATTATATCATCACTAGTGATGATATAAAAAAACTAAAAGTGTTATCGTCACAGTGTTAGTTATCATTTTTTTTAAAAATTGATATTGATTTTATGTCACTTAAATTTCAATGCAAAATTTGGATAGGTATGTAATTAAGTCTTTTAATTCGCGTTATTACTTCTTTTTGTGTGAAATAAAGTCTTTTAACTCGCGTTATTACTTCTTTCTGTGTGTAATAAAGTCTTTTAATTCGCGTTATTACTTCTTTCTGTGCGTAATAAAGTCTTTTAATTCGCTTTATTACTTCTTTCTGTGTGTAATAAATAGAGAATAACTAACTGCATGTTTTTGATATAGAATTTATGTCACAAGAGAAGAAAGGGATAATTTGGTTAAAATCACGAAACCGTAGGTTGAGTGATTTTACACCAAATTACCCCTCTGGAATAAATCTCCCCTTTATTTTAAAGAAATATATAAAAAAAAATGACTTGGCCTTAGGCGTATGAATGTTACGTAACCAAATACTGCTGCTTCTATTTGGCGCCAAATGACTAGCGTTATGACGTCAAAACCGCTGACGTGACGTCATTTTCCTAGTATTCGGTCTCAGTTTTTTTTAAATTCCTAGTATTAAACCCACTTTAAATTCCAAAGATGTTCCAAATGTAAAAAAAAGTAGTTCCGGCAAAACTGATATCATCACTAGTGATGATATAAAAAAAACTAAAAGTGTTATCGTCACAGTGTTAGTTATCGTTTTTTTAAAAATTGATATTGATTTTATGTCACTTAAATTTCAATGCAAATGTTGGATAGGTATGTAATAAAGTCTTTTAATTCGCGTTATTACTTCTTTCTGTGTGTAATAAAGTCTTTTAATTCGCGTTATTACTTCTTTCTGTGTGTAATAAAGTCTTTTAATACGCTTTATTACTTCTTTCCGTGTGTAATAAAGTCTTTTAATTTGCGTTATTACTTCTTTCTGTATTAAATTAAGTCTTTTAATTCGCGTTATTACTTCTTTCTGTGTGTAATAAAGTCTTTTAATTCGCGTTATTACTTATTTCTGTGTGTAATAAAGTCTTCTAATTTGCGTTATTACTTCTTTCTGTGTGTAATTAAGTCTTTTAATTCGCGTTATTACTTCTTTCTGTGTGTAATAAAGTCTTTTTAATTCGCGTTATTACTTCTTTCTGTGTGTAATAAAGACTTTTAATTCGCGTTATTACTTATTTCTGTGTGTAATAAAGTCTTTTAATTCGCGTTATTACTTATTTCTGTGTGTAATAAATAGAGAATAACTAACTGCATGTTTTTGATATAGAATTTATGTCACAAGGGAAAAAGGGGGTAATTTGGTTAAAATCACGAAACCGTAGGTTGAGTGATTTTACACCAAATTACCCCTTTGTTCCCGAGTGACATAAATTCGATATCAAAAACATGCAGTTAGTTATTCTATTTATTATATATCTGGAATAAATCTCCCCTTTATTTTAAAGAAACATATAAAAAAAAAATGACTTGGCCTTAGGCGTATGAATGTTACGTAACCAAATACTGCTGCTTATATTTGGCGCCAAATGACTAGCGTCATGACGTCAAAACCGCTGACGTGACGTCATTTTCCTAGTATTCGGTCTCAGTTTTTTTTAGTAAATTCCTAGTATTAAACCCACTTTAAATTCCAAAGATGTTCCAAATCTAAAAAAAGTAGTTCCGGCAAAAATGATATCATCACTAGTGATGATATAAAAAAACTAAAAGTGTTATCGTCACAGTGTTAGTTATCATTTTTTTTAAAAATTGATATTGATTTTATGTCACTTAAATTTCAATGCAAAATTTGGATAGGTATGTAATTAAGTCTTTTAATTCGCGTTATTACTTCTTTTTGTGTGAAATAAAGTCTTTTAACTCGCGTTATTACTTCTTTCTGTGTGTAATAAAGTCTTTTAATTCGCGTTATTACTTCTTTCTGTGCGTAATAAAGTCTTTTAATTCGCTTTATTACTTCTTTCTGTGTGTAATAAATAGAGAATAACTAACTGCATGTTTTTGATATAGAATTTATGTCACAAGGGAAGAAAGGGATAATTTGGTTAAAATCACGAAACCGTAGGTTGAGTGATTTTACACCAAATTACCCCTCTGGAATAAATCTCCCCTTTATTTTAAAGAAACATATAAAAAAAAAATGACTTGGCCTTAGGCGTATGAATGTTACGTAACCAAATACTGCTGCTTCTATTTGGCGCCAAATGAGAGTTATGACGTCAAAACCGCTGACGTGACGTCATTTTCCTAGTATTCGGTCTCAGTTTTTTTTAAATTCCTAGTATTAAACCCACTTTAAATTCCAAAGATGTTCCAAATCTAAAAAAAAGTAGTTCCGGCAAAACTGATATCATCACTAGTGATGATATAAAAAAAACTAAAAGTGTTATCGTCACAGTGTTAGTTATCATTTTTTTAAAAAATTGATATTGATTTTATGTCACTTAAATTTCAATGCAAATGTTGGATAGGTATGTAATAAAGTCTTTTAATTCGCGTTATTACTTCTTTCTGTGTGAAATAAAGTCTTTTAATTCGCGTTTTTCGACATTATTCGAGTTATAAAGTGTTTGAAATTAGCGTTGTATTACGACTATTTCGCGTTTTAAAGCGGGATTTTTTCACGTTACAATTAAAGTTGGCTGAAAGGTCTGTATATAGCGCTGTTTTTTTATTGGTTTAAAACCGAACAAGGTTGCTACTTTATTTTCCGATAGTGAAATGCATCACGTAATCAGCTCACGGAACAACTTTGGAATCCTCTTCTATAACAAATAAATCATTTTGAAAGACACTACGCTACACTTATTATTTTTGATACTCGCCAGAATAATGCAAAGTGTATGACGAGGGTAAACACATTTGAAACGTATTCATGAATGTTGTTTATGATTACAACAGGGAACAAGATAGATGGTGCGCTGAATGATAAAGCATCCAGTGATTATGACGTCTTGAATAGTGATGTCTTACATTGACGTGTGTGAACCATTTCTCTGTTTCGTTAGAAGTTTCAGCTCGAGAATTTATAATTCTGATCGATACATATGTTTACTAGATACATACGATTATAACAATCACTGTTAAGATCGGGTCTTAGAAAAGTGGGAATCTAAGAACTAGTAGGACTAGATTGCTTCTTGAAAATCTCGCTTCAAACATTTATTCTTGAAGTTAATTTACGTGTACACGTTATGTCCATGACGCAGGGAAGCATTTACGATATGACTGTTGATGATTTAGCAATGAATAATTATCAAGAAAAATCTTCATGTTCATATACAAATGGTTCCGATTTAGCAAATCTAACTAAAATAAGAAGAATGAACATCGCATCATCTTGTTCACGCGAATATCGACATTGCTATTCAAAGTTGAAACTTCCAAGCGAGGGAAATGGACTCCAAGAATAAATATCAACTCATATCTCGTATCCATGCAGGCAAATCAAAAATGCTTGAACAAGAAATAATAACAAACATATCCCATTATAACATATTTTATCACTAATACCCTTTTTTAAATGACAGATTGTAATTAAGGGGCTTAATATATGTTTTGTTTCTGAGTTTTCAAGTTTGCGTTATAACTACTTTCTTCTCGCTATATACATGTTTTTTCTCGCTATTTACGTGTTATTTCTGACTATATACATGTTATTTCTTGCTATGTCGACTTTCTTGTTCTGAAATTGCGTTAGTCCTTGTTGTAACGTTTATTTCTAAGTTTAACGTGTCTATTTGACTTATTACGACGTATGTGTGCTACTGCCTCTATTCAAATGTGTTTTACCGTCATACAGGCCCTTAGAAGTTTTCGTTACTTTGGCTTTCTCACGAACATGATGAAAAATAGATAACAGTTAATAAACGTCGACTTCAAAATAAAATGTTATAAGTAAATAGGGCACGTCTCTCAAAAAGCTGACATTAAGCATTTCATTCCCAGGGAAGATCCGGAACTATGTTACATCATTGCTACATGTATTACCATTGCTATCAAAATCCGACCCCTGGTGTATTAAGAAAGAATTATAACAAATTTAAAAATGACTGCTATTAATTCCATAGATGGGGCTCATAATTGTGAAAGCAATATTACACTAACACATCGCTGTCACTGTGAATAAAAAAAAGTAGGTGTGATAATTTATCTAGGCTGAAAATGACAATTTAAACGAAACAAAGACGTAAAGCCTAATGTCGATTTTCGTGTGGCAAGGCGCAAAAATTATATATGTATCGAGTCTAGCAATTTTTAGTATTATAACTTCTGTACACTTTAAAGTGAAGACTCGGGTCAGCCTGTGTATCCGTACAGTATCACCAGAGTCTTCACCGCCTCCAATATGGTACATACACTTATATGCATGCTCTAATGATCAATATATAACCCTATCCCTTGACACCAGATGTTCTTTAAATGATGGCAAATCAGACAGTCGATAAGACCTATAATCATTAAACGCAACTCAAAAGTATTTCAACAAAGAACCAGACATAAAGGGAGATAACTTTATATCCTCTAATGTTCATGTAGCCAAATCAATTAACAAGAAATCCAGAAAAATGTGTCACTGGGTGGAATATTTCGATATTGTAGCAAATACCCAAGTTCACCTCATCACCTTCGACAAGCTGTACAAGAAGATTCGCCGATCCGGTTGGTTGCGTATCACTAGCCTTACTGTGGGCGGCGGCAAACAGGGCACTGCTTTTATCGTTGACCATAATATTGCATAAAGCCTGAGAAGTTGATCCATAATTGCGAAAGATGACAAGAGAGAAGTAGTATAAGCCAGGGTGTTTACACGTAAACGTCCCTGTGTCCTTCTTGAATCCGTCGCCGACGTTTGTTATGACATCTTCGAACATTAATATCTTGTTGTTGCTTCTCTTGGTCTGGTCGGGTGTCCTTACTGTAAACCCAATAGGACCGGCTTGAAAAAGAAAAAAAATATCATCAGTAAAGTGAAAAGCACAAATTATTGTGTTGCATCTGAGGACAGTGTAGTGACATTGCTAGTTACCATACTCAATTAAAATAATTGATGACTTTGCTATTAACCTTAATTAATTAGAATAAATCGTGATTGTGTCCCAATTACCACAATTTATTGAACTAATACATGAATTTGCTATTAACCTTATTCATTTAATATAATTCAATTACCACAATTTATTGAATTAATACATGACTTTTGCTATTAGCCTTATTCATTTAATATAATTCAATTACCACAATTTATTGAATTAATACATGACTTTTGCTATTAACCTTATTCATTTAATATAATTCAATTACCACAATTTATTGAACTAATACATGACTTTGCTATTAATCTTACTTAAATAGTATAATTCGTCACTGTGTCAATTACCACAATCTATTGAATTAATACATGACTTTGATCGTAACAATTATCACTTCAAATTAATAATTGACTTTGCTATTAACCATAATAAATCAAATGAATACGTGACTTTGTGACTGGCAAAGTTCCAGATCCACACCACCTACTTGATCCAGCATAATAAAGTATCATTCAAGCTCATAATGAACAATTTTCTATACTAATCAAACAAACAGTTGGATCAAACTGAATCAAGACGTTCATACTTCTATAGAGACAGCTAACCAGTTTTCCCAAAAAGTTCATTTGGTGGAAACACTTGCTAGTTATGTTTGTAAAGTTGGCGCCTGAAAAGGACAGCGGTCAGCGGTATTCAATTTTATATAGGAAACCGAACGCCGAACTGCAATATCTAGTACGGTCATTGGTGTTCGAATTTATTTAGCAATTTGATTGAATGATTTATTGATTGGGGTATCATATCACGACGGCCATATCACATATTCACTCCATACTACAGATTTTCCAAGGAACTGGCTATTTTTCTACATAGACTCATATACCTTTAGTTGAAGACGAATTCAAATTGACACAGTGACTTTTGTCGAACGTCAGAAAGAATGTTGACTGAGCTAGCGTTCGAACTCACAACCGCTGGATTGACAGTCTGCGATTGACCGACTGACATATCGGGGAACGACTTAAAATTTGAACAAAACAATCCACTAATTGATTTTCGTAATAAAGCCTCCGTTCCATACTACAGAACGAATTCAAATAGCTACCGACTGACATACCGGGGTACGACTACAATACGATAGCTCTTTGTCTAATTAGGCCTCCGTTCCATTTAACGTGCGAATTTGAATAGCAATTTGAACGCCGACCTGGAATATCTAGCTCGACCATATATAGTAAATCGAATGCCAAACTGGGATATCTAGCTCGGACATCGGTGTTCAATTTTATATAGCAAACCGAATGCCAAACTGGAATATCGAGCTCGGCCATCGGTGTTCGATTGAATATGGCAAACTGAACGCCGACCTGGAATATCTAGCTCGGCCATCAGTGTTCGATTTTATATAGCAATCCGAAAACAGATCTGTATTATCTAGCTCGGCCATCGGTGTTCGATTTTATAAAGCAATTCGATTGATTGATTTGGATATAACGCCGTTCAAAACGATGTTTCAGTCATATCACGGCGGCAAGTTCACATGTTCACTCCACACAACAGACTTCCCAATGAAACTGGCTATTTTTCAACATAGGCTGTTATCCCATTAGACAAAGACGAATGACATTTGTCACAGCGACTTTTGTTGAACTCCGGAAAGAATGTTGACCAAGATGGCGTTAGAACTCACAGATAATGTGCGTAATTTGGCCTCACGTACGGAATTAAATAGCAATTTGAATGCCGACCTGGAATATCTATTTATTATTACGCCGTTTTCATCCACACAACATACTTTAAAAGGAACCGGCTACTTTTTTACATAGACTGATATCCCATAAGTGGAAGACGAACGATAATTGTCACAGCGACCGTTGCCGAACGTCGGAACGAACTTCGACCGAGCTTGGGCTGGAACCCACAGCCACTGGATTGACGGCACCCGGCGGTACCGACTGACATACCGGGGTACGGCTACAATACGATAGCTGTTTGTCTAATAAGGCCTCCGTTCCATTTAACGTGCGAATTTGAATAGCAATTTGAACGCCGACCTGGAATATCTAGCTCGGCCATCGGTGTTCGAATATATATAGTAAACCGAACGCCGGCCTGGAATATCTAGCTCGGTCATCGGTGTTCGAATATATATAGCAAACCTAACGACGACCTGGAATATCTTGCTCCACCATCTGTGTTTGATTTTATAAAATAAATCGAACACAGACCTGGATTATCTAGCTCGACCCACGTTGTTCGAATTTGTATAGCAAACCGAACGCCCTTGTCACGAGATAGAATGCTTTTCATATATCACGGGAGTGGAACGCCGGCTTCAAGCGGAATGCTCGCCCTGTCCGCGCCCAGTTTCAGGGGAACACTCAGCCCGTAGCCCCTTGTTACGGCACTCGAACCGTCTGTCACATGTGTGGAACGTTTTGTGTCTTGGGAGTAGAACGCTCTGTCACGGTTGTGGAACGATTTGTCACGGGAGTGGAACGATTTGTCACGGTAGTGAATCGATTTGTCAAGTGGTGTCGAAAGATTTGTCAAGGGAGAGAAACGCTTTGTCACGGTAGAGGAACGCACCGGCGGTTGAAGAGTGGTGCTCACCTATTCAAACATGCCTTTCAAGGGAGCACTTGGCCCAGAGTTCAAAGTCACGGGAGTGAAATACTCGCCCGTGTCAGCTCCGTGTTTGAAGGGAGCACTCGGCCCAGAGGCCATTGTCACGTGATTGGGGAGGGAAATTACTTCAAACTTGTTTCTTTTTCATCCTGTATGAATTGTAATTGTATTTTTCCACATGAGACTTCCATCTCCGTATGTTTGAAGTGTCCGTATTTATCATTTGAGAGAAACAAGTCTTCAAACTCATTCCTTCTTTGTCCTATATTATTTGAAACTTGTCTACATCCGTCATCAACCTGTATGATTTGTACAGTAAAAGCGTCGGATCTACTCTCGCCGTAAAACCCTACTTCGGTTTGCTATATGAATGCCAACACCGATAACCGGGCTAGATATTCCAGGTCGGCGTTCAGCTTACTATATAATTGCGTTCACTGAGGACCGAGCTAGATAGTCCAGGCCGGTGTTCAGCTTGCTATATAGATGAGAATGTCGATGGCCGAGATAGGTTTTTCACTTCAGCTATATAAATTCAAACACCCATGGCCGAGCTAGATACTTCGCGTTCGGTTTGCTATATAAATACGTAGACCGATGACCGAGCTAGGTATTCCAGGTCGGCGTCTAGTTTGTTATAAAAAAATCAAAAACCGATAACCGAGTTAGATATTCCAGGTCGGTGCTCGGTTTGCTATATAAAGTCGAACATAGATGGCCGAGCTAGATATTTCAGGTCGGCGTACGATTTGCGATATGAAATATAACTCCTAGCGAGCTATTTATTCAAGGTCGGCGTTTGGCTTATTATATACAATCTAACACCGAGGGCCGAGCGCTATATATTCAAGGTCGGCGTTCGAATTGCTATTTAAATGTGTACGTATTGTGGTCCGGAGGCATAATTACGCAAGCAAAAATATGGTATTGTATTTCCGGTAGGTCAGTCGGTAACATCGGAGGCTATCAATCCAGTAGTTGTGAGTCCGAACCCTAGGTCGGTCAACTTCGACAAAAGGCACTGTGACAACTGTTATTCGTCTTTCACTAATTTGAAAGTATATTGTGTGGAGTATGTGAACTGGCTGCCGTGATATGACTGAAGAAAGGTTGAAAATGGCGTTATACCCCAATCAATCAATCAAATTGCTATATAAAATCGAACACCAATGGCCGAGCAAGATATACGCAAATATATTATTGTATTGTAACCATGCCCCTGTAGAAAGCGTCGCAGGCGTTCAATCCAGTGGCTGTGAGTTCGAATTCCGCTCAGTCAACATTATTTCCGAAGTTCTTCAAAAGTCACTGTAACAATTGTCATTCGTCTTCCACTCACATCAGTCTATGTGGAAAAGTAGCCAGTTAGTTGGAAAATATGTTGTATGGAATGAATATGTGAACTGTCTGCCATGACATGACTAAAAAAATGGTTGAAAACGGCGTAATATCCCACAATCAATGAATCAATAAATTACAATATAAAATCGAACACCGATTACCGAGCTAGATATTCCAGGTTGGTTTTCGGTTTCCTATATAAAATCGAACACCGATGCCCAATGACCGACCAACGAACCAACATCACACACCTTTGCTATTCACGTGTTCTAAATATAATCGTTCAAACCATCGTTCAAACCCCCATACAATAATGCATTATGGTCCAAAACTGAATCAAGGCAATCAAACTTCTATCCAGATAGCTAGCTTCTTTTCCAAAATAAAATACTGAAATCCATTTCTTGATAGACAATCGGCAGCTGTCCCAATTCGTACGCACGACTAATAACACATTTGACATATATTTGCACGATTCCTGTTTGAGAAAATGAGTTACAGAACAGTGCACGACTCTTACACACAACCCTTTGCTTGAGAAAATAAGTTAAAGACGACGCAAAATTTATGAAAACGATACATTTTCCATAGATTCGTACGCACGATTACTGAATTTAGACAATGAGTTACAAACTAAAGCTTAACTTATACTAAATATACAATTCACATAGGCTCGCACGAACACACGACTCCTGGCTTAAGAAAGTTAGTTGCAAAACAACGCAAAACCTACATTAAAGATACGACTCCTGCCTTAAACAATTAATTGCAAATCAACATATATCTTATAATAAAGAAACAATTCACATAGGCTAGTACATACGACTCCTGCCTTAAGAAACTAAGTTGAAATCACCGCAAATCTTCTAATATAGAAACAATTAACATAGGCTCGTACATACGACTCCTGCTTTAAGAAAGTTAATTGCAAAACAACACATATCTTATAATATAGAAACAATTAACATAGGCTCGTGCATACGACTCATGCCTTAAGAAAGTAAGTTGCAAAACAACACATATCTTATGATAAAAAAACAATTCACATAGGCTCGTACATACGACTCCTGCCTTAAGAAAGTTAATTGCAAAACAACACATACCTTATAATAAAGAAACAATTAACATAGGCTCGAATATACGACTTCTGGCTTAAGAAAATGCGTTACTAACCAACGCAAAACTTATGATAAAGATACATTTTCCATAGATTCGTTCGCACGATTACTGTATTTAGACGATGGGTTACAGAACAGGGCTAAACTAAAAATAAACATACAATTCACATACGCTTGAATGCACGACTGCTGGCTTAAGAAAACGCGTTACTTACCAACGCATAACTTACAATAAAGATACATTTCACATAGATTCGTAAGCACAACTCTTAGCTTGACGACATAAGATACAGACAAACGCAAGATTAACAAAAACATCTCACCTGATGATTGCTGAGGTTGTATGGCTGGTTTCGTCTTGACTGAATCAAGTTCATCCCTAATTGTCTGAAGTTTTGTATCGATGTCTGACTGGAGAGATTTCATGTCTCTTGTCAAGGTTTCTACGGCGATTTCTGTACGAATCATTTTACTAAGCATCTTCTCGTCATATTCATACTGGCGACAATACGACTCGCTGGCCTCACAAACTTGGAACATCAGGAAAACGCACAACACAATATACGGCTTCATGCTCGTGTCGTTGCTGTTGTTAATATAAATCTAGAGATGTTTAACCGGGGTTATATACTAGTATGATCTGCACCGTGCAAAATGGGTTGGACTTGTTACATCTCCATTTTGGTACTACATTTAGGTCATATGTCAGTGATACAAATGGGTTACAGTTCTAGTATTTCCCAAGATCTTACATCGATGGATTGTCTAAACAAAAAAGGTCAGTGTGTGATATGATCCGAATGTGCGCAGGCAGAGATTCGCTTGAGACTTTGTTACTCGCAGATGCCATAAGACCCCTAATTGTCTGACACGGAGCACCTGTTTACGAATTCACATAACATTTCTTAGATGGTTTTTTATATATAATCATGCCAAGAACCCAATTAGTGCATTTCAGCAAACAATCACACCAAATTGAGCCTCGTCACGCGAGAAGGGTATTGTTGACTTCGCCAACAGCGAATGCGCGGGTGAGTCTGTACAGACGGGGAGTCTCATAAGAGTCGTCAATGTCCGCCAACATGAAGTATAGGTGTCCATGTAGTATCTTACACAAAGCTAGAACTGTAGCGTAGCTGATTTCAATACTATATCGTTTATAACACTGTATGAACGGAGATGTACTGAGGCAAGAAGATGTTTTCGTCTAACGCGGTACAGTTATATAACCTTGAGCTGCCATTAGAAATGGAGTCAATTTGATATTCAAACAGCTTTGACCTAGGCTAGCAGCTGTGTATCCTACAGGTGTCTATGGTCCACTCCTTTAATATAGAAGGTTAAATTGTAGCTGGCGGCTACACAATCGGTCGTAACAGAATGGTTAACTGTCAATCAAGGATTCTTCAAGCTACTTAAGACATGTTATGGACTCAGTTACATAATACACTCATGCAAATGTGCTTGGTCGATATTTAATATTAATCCACTGCTATCAATGTTCACATGACGTAGCTCATGAAACATACAAACATTTATAGATGCTGTCGCCATAAGCAAAACATTTAGCGTCTGGGTGTTTTTTGTTGTTTATTTTCTGTCTGTTAATCATTTTATCTCAACACATGTTATTTAACTTCAGCTCACCAGTCTATCGAATTCCTGAATTAACCGAAATGTGTGGTACGTGGGGTTTGTTTTTTCGGCAGGGGGAGGGAAGGTTGGGGGTGGGTGTGTGGATGTAATTCAAACTACTTGAAGTAGTGAAAGCTGGTGGATCGAATTGTCATTGGTAAACAATGATATAGTCAAGTTATAGAGAACTTATATACAAACTTTCCAAATTACAGATACAGCCGATTCAGAGAATACCAATACTCCAACATATCTTGAATATGTCCTCCCAGTATCTAGAGCTAATCCTACCGTCTTCTAGATATACGTTCGATTATCATTAGAGACAAGAAGAAAAGGAAAAATAGATGGATTATTCGAGTTGCTTCTTTTGTTTTAATGAATGTGATCCCGTCAATGAAAAGGTACACGTTTACGCATGTGTCATCTGTGTAGATATTGATTAGACTGTGCGGATGAATATGTTGATCTGGATGCACGCTGTCCACACATGGAAGCTTGTAGCTTTTCGAACCAAAGTGCTTATATATGTCATGATACGTTAAGTCTTAAACCACAAACGGTCATTTCTCGATTCAACTAACTTTAAAGGGAGATAACACATAAAGTTGTCGCTTACCTGGTGCTCCCCCTTTCTAGTATTTTTAGAATATGATAGTTGGTTAGCGTGGTATTTTCTATTCACAGCACGAGTTAGAACAGCGCAGCATTCAGTGAAACAGATTGGTAGCTCGTTGATGACAATCCAAATTTACAATTATATTATAAAAGCTGTAATTTCATAGATGGATTGTCAACATAACTGTTTCACTGAACGAGGGCCAGTATTCGCGTTTGGGAATAATATCTAGATGAAACAGGATTAGGTGGTTGGCGTTTCGTTCTTCTGATGCAGTATCTAAGTATGTGTCTGTCATTCATGCCACTTTTTTTTTAAAAACGTAATTTTGTAAAGAAAGAGCTTGTTATCCAAATATGCAGATGGATATGCAATCGTGAGATACCAAAGTTTGTCACTGAACGAAGGGCAATATTAGTGTTAGTGAATACTATAGATGAAACGAGATTAGATTATTGGCCTTTAAATCTTCTTACAAAGTATCTAAGTATGTATCTGATATTAATACCACCTTCCTTTGCCTAGTTAAGAGAGTTCTTTGTAAGCTCTTTTGTAACGAAATTGGTCGTTATCCAAATATGTCGATATTGTCAATCGCTTTTTTTTCACGAATGAAAATAATGTGTTCGTCTTCTTGTTCGATCACATATATATACATATGTTCAAGGAATTGATTCCAGTTAAACGATGCATTCGAATTAACATATGTTCGAGATATCGCGTGTTCACTGGAACAGCAGTACAAAAAAGGGTTATGCTTTCACAAACTGGAGAAACAACTAGTGTTTAAAATGTACAAGTGAACTATTGGAGTTAATCAAGTATTTCAATTACGAAAAAGAAGAAAAGCAGATATTCAAATAGAGGTCTGGAAAACTGATTTAGATTTCCTCCCAATATATCAACGCTTGGACTGATACCAATCTAAAGGAGTCTGACTGAAGCAGTGAAAGTAGAGTATCGTGTTCTTCGTGCACAACGGGTGTAACTACAAATAATTAGAAGATTTAGATATAACCGTTTTGCGTGAATTCATAGAAATAACTGATTAAATAAAACCTTCATAGTTTGCAACTATGACGTCAACGACTAAATAGTCTATGGCATAAGGTAGCCAGTTTTCTTGCTAGAATGGTGTATTGAATACTGATGTGAGGGAGTAAGGAAGCGAATGACGAGGAGACTGTACTGATATTAGCCTTCACAGTTTGCAACCATAATCTCATCCACTAAATATGTCATACGGTTACATTAGGTAGCCAGTTTCCGGCTTGGTAATAGGATATGTGGTATACTGAAAATAGCCTTTACAGTTTGCAGTTTCATTGATAGAATGGTGTGAGAGAGTCAAGATACACATGGTGAGGGGAACCTGTCGTTGGATATAACGGAAAACAGTTGAAAACAGAATTAAACGTGATATCAAACCAGTATCCAGACATGCAATGTAAATAATTCCGCATGGCTCATTTTGTAGTCGTGGTAATAAATCACGTTGTCTCATACCAATAGGGTTTTAATTTAGGTATGTGAAGTTGGCACGAAGTTCGATATTCGGTTATCGATATTCAATACCGATATGAATTTCGAGCTGAAACGAATATAGAGCCAGCACCAGAATCGTGAACTTCGTTACGCATTGAAATAAATATACTCTACCTTCATTGTATAGTAGGATGAATATCGATATGAATATAGATCTGAATGACGAGCCATGTCGATGTTCTGGAAAAATGGTGATATCGTCTTTCTGATCATGTAGAAGCGCGAATATCGATTTAAATATATATTTGAATATAGAGCCAGGTCATTATTCGGGAAAATGATGTCATGGTCTTTCTGATCATGTAGAAGCGCGAATACCGATTTTAATATCGATTTGAATATGATATGAGATATTCGGGAAAATGGTTATTTCCTCATTGTGATTGTATAATAGGTCGAATAGAGCCAGGACGGTATTCGACAAAATGGTGCCATCGTTTTTCTGATCACGTAGAAGATCGAATATCTATTTGAATATAGAGCCATGTCGATACTCGGAAAAATTGTCACGTCTATCGTCTTTCTGACCATGTAGAAGCGCGAAAACCGATTTGAATATCGATTTTAATATAGAGAAAGGTCGATATTCGTTGGGAAAAATGCTTTCATCGTCATTTTGATCACATCGAAGCGGCGAATACCGAGTTGAATATCGTTTTAAATATGGAACCAGGTCGGTATTCAGAAAAATGGTGCTATCGTGTTTCTGAGCATATAGAACAGCGCATACCGATTTGAACATTGATTTGAATATAGAGCCAGGTCGACATTCGGGAGGATGCCGTCATGGTCATTCTGATCATATAGAAACACAAATACCGATTTAAATATGGAGCCGGGTCAATATTCGAAAAAATGGTGTTTTCGTGTTTCTGATAATAGATAAGACCGAATATCGATTTGAATATAGATCTGAATATCAAGCCAGGTCGATATTCTGGAAAACGGTGATTTTGTATTTTATATCATGTAGAAGCGCAAATACCGATTTAAATAAAGATTTGAATATCGAGCCAGGTCGATATTCGGGAAAATGGTGATTTTGTCTTTTGAATCATTTAGAAGCGCGAATACCGATTTGAATAAAGATTTGAATATCAAACCAGATCGATATTCAAGAAAGTAGTGAGTGTGTCATTGCTAATATGTAGTAGCGCGGATAACAAGTCGAATATAGATCTGAATATCGAGCCAGGTCGATATTAGGGAAAATGGTGTCATAGTCTTTCTAATCACGTTGAAGGTCGAATACCGATTTGAATATCGATCTGTATATCGAGCCGGGTCGAAATTAGGGGAAATGGTGCCATAGTCTTTCTAATGATTTTAAGGGTCGAATACCGATTCGAATATCGATCTGAATATCGAGCCACGTTGATATTAGGGAAAATAGTGCCACAGTCTTTCTAATAATGTTGAAGGTCGAATACCGATTCGAATATAGGTCTGAATATCGAGCCAGGTCGATATTAGGGAAAATGGTGTCATAGTCTTTCTAATGATGTTGAAAATCGAATACCGATTTGAAATTTGATCTGAATATCGAGCCAGGTTGATATTTGAAAAAAAAAAGGTGATTTCTTCTTTTTGACCATATGTTAGAGCGAATGCCGATTTGAATATAGATCTGTATATCGAGCCAGGTGGATGTTCGGGAAAATTGTTATTTGGTTTTCTGATCATTTAGAAGGCCGAATACAGATTTTAATATCGATCTGAATATAGGCTGCATTTACTCAGTATCCCGGACATTACCGATGAAACATCGTCTGAAAACATATGTAAAAGCATAACATGTCGCTACAGAGTTGAAAACATTATGAGAAAAGGATGCATAGCTCACTGTGAGCAATTATAGCATCATACATGTACAAGAGAGATTTCGTATGTTTTAGTAAGTGGATAATACACGAGAATATACGTGACATAGTTAAACAACATCTTCAGAGATATCCTATCGAATTAGTGCGACTAGAAGCACCATGTTTGCTCTTTGACAAATGTTTGCATATCTTAGGAGTAATATTCTTTGAGGAATAACACTAGATGAGAAGTATACAGCACTATAAAGCTTTTGCACAGCTATCGTTTAATTAATATTTAATAGATAAATGAGAATTAAACAACAACAAAGATAAGAATGCAGATATGGACATGTTAATCTTTGTCTACAGCCTTCAATTATTCCGTTTATGTAACTACAGATTGTAACAACATTTAGTTAATTCCGTCTTCATTGTTCACTAATTTCGTAAAGGGTCGTGTTAATTAGGATAGGCATGTTGTTTAGATAGTGATCTTTATTTGACAACACATAGTCATCTATACATATTTATACTACATATGAAATACACAAGTATGAAGTATCAAAAATCCTGGTTTAAGACATACATAGCTTGATAATAATGCAGAAATGAGCATGTTGATCTTTGTCTAAAGTATTCAGAAATTCTGCCAACAGTCGTGTACGTTCGGATGAGCATGTTGTTTAGAGTCACATTTAGTCGGATATCGTTTCAAACATTTCGCACGATTACTTTTTTATAACCTTATTTATTCAACATCATTTGTGAAGCAAGTTTATACAACTTGTATTAATGACTCGTAATGTCTGTTTTAAAGAGACTTGATTGTTGAATTGTCTGTATATGTCTTAGATATTACCGTAACAAAATAAAGATAGTATTACTATTATTATTATTGACGCCGCGTGGAAGGGTCAGGAAGGGATAGGTTTGAATTCTGTACCATAGGGTGACGTAATCGAAAAGGGAGCAACCAACATTATTATTGTCAAGAAAAACTGTTATATGTTTAAAAAAAAAAAACTTTATGAATAAATAAATTGTATAAATAATTTAAGAAACAGCAAGATGCAAAATACGTACATGTATGTCTTCTACCGTTATTACAAAACTTTAGACACATTTAATAGGTATTTAATAACTTTCTGCCAACTTCCTAGGCTACGCTTTTTTATAGTTTGGTTTACGAACCGATTCATCAAAGCTCAGAAAAATGTTTCTGGCGATGGTTTTGCCTATTAACAATATTAAGATTTTTAAATAAATGGGTAATCTTTAAAAAATCAATGATGTTCCATTTTAATTACTACATAGTAAAATTCTAGAAACTGTAAAAACAACGTTAACCCAACTATGCAATAGGCAGGGCCGTAACGTGACCCATTCTATTATTTGTAAATGCAGCATGTCATCGTTTGGCGATTTTGGTCATTCTTATTTAATCGACGACAAGGTGTCATCGGTTCCCATAGAGTAATTAAGTTGTCTGCTTACTTCCGTTATGAATACTTCGCTGTTTTCACGATTACATCCGATTTCTAAAATCCATTGGATTCTAACTCGGTTGTTCATGTTTCGTTCAAGATGAACGATTCGTACCAACTGATTTTCGCTCTTTGCTCTTGCGGAACTGACTTGACCATTTTCTTTTATTTATTTTTCAGTTTTCTACTGACATGTTCAAAACATTTAAAGTGACATTACAAACAAACAAAACAGACTTAATAATTCTTGCTATATGTTGACTATACATGTGAACTTTCATAATGCTCAATCTTGATCAAAAATATCATTATTTTTGTTTACATTACTTCGTATTCTTTGTTTATATACTCCCGTTTTTGTTATCATACTTCTGCTAAACTGGAAGTAGAATAGGCTTCATCCTCTCCTTTTAAAGCTTGTGTCACACTTAATTTAAAACTAGAGGCAATAAACCTAATATATGGTGTTAATATTTAAGCACCTATGTTGTTGTTTTGGTTTTTTTTTAAATCTAATTGATTTAGTTAGAGGATTCAAAACAGTTTTTTGGGGAAAAAACTTGAGAAACTTTAGCTTGTATGACACTATATAGTTGCAGATTGTTAAGCAAACTGTAAACCAAATTATTTCAGGACTAAACTTGTCATTTCACGACTAAACTTCACATGCTGAATATCACATAGATCGTTTAATCCCTACGTCAATATTGACTCTTTCTGCTCTTGGTAACCTTTTTATATAGGCTATGGTAGCCAGGTGAGCAATATAGGAAACAGTGACCCAGAGACTGAGCACCAGCCTCGTGATCAGATGATGTCGGATTCATTTCCAAAGAGAGGGAGCGGGGTTAAAATATAGGTCCTCCGAGCACAATTACGCGAGCTCTGGTTGAGTCTCTAGGTAGGTTCGGGAATCTGCCGTGGTCGAGTGATTAGTGTCTGGAATTTGGAACCGAACGCTCCGGGTTCGATCCCCAGTCGCGGCGGTCACGATGTATTGCCTGAGGGCAATGCATATTTCATAGCCTAGTGCTGGTGTGTTTACCCAGGGATCATGAATAAGTGAACTGTCGCCGTGATTTATCTGAAATAATGTTTAAAAGTGCGGACAACCGCAATAAAGCAATAATAGTAATAACAAGAAGAATTTTGATGCAAAACACCAAAGACACCGCGCATGGTTATCAAACATGACTTAAAGGAAGCAGATGCAGTTCATTATATACAAATAACCTGTGCAAACAGACAGGGTGTAAATGTTTTGAACAAGAAGGCCAAATGTCCCTTTATTTAAAATAAGAAGGCCAAGATGTGCCTACTGTTTAACCGTTGCAATGCTGAATATCTAAAATAGAATATACAGCTTTGCATTTGAAAGAGTTCATAGACAATTGAAGGAGTATCCGTATTAAGATAATAAAATAAGGCAGCCATCACTATAGAGGCTGATCAGACGGCGCTGGTGCGACGGATTGCCTGTCTCTATACTGCTGGCGCACTCTTCACACAATTGGTTCCTTCAGTCAAAGCGTTAACTATTTAAACAGGCCATGATTTTAAAGTTTACGTTCTGTCAAATGTTCCTCGGATACCATAGCGCCGTTGACAATTTTCCTCAATTGTATTACTTGACAAATTTGACCTGAATATGTCATTTGTGCAAACATGTACACGTATAGTTTAAAATATTCATGGAATATGTAATTTGCTTTATGAAACATATGGTGAGCCGAATGATAAGGAATATACGTCGTAACAATTGACCTCTATGCACTTATGTCGCGATCAGGTCATTCATATCGAGTAATAGTAGGGTGTTATACGACAAAGAAGAATCTGCATCATTCGGGAATATGGTTTTAATTGCTAATAAACTGTACACTACATATCAACATCTTATTTGGTATTCAAATTATATCCGTTACTGCAAATGAAATCAATATAAATCAGTGCATAACATTGACTTTCACACGACATCAAGTTAGCAGAAACTCATTGATATCGTAATGATGTAAATAAACATTTAGTAATTAAAAAGTAACACGTTATAACGCAAACAATTTAATCGAATTTAAAACAAGGGGAAAATGTCGTAATAACGTGTTTTTTAATATAGATATTATGTAATGTATAATTCTGTATATTATTGTAAAAATATCAACATTCAAACGATGAGTCCAGCTCACTGATTCCAGATTAGTATGTTATGCTAGTACGATTTTATTTACGTAATCAAGTCTTTTAATACTTATTATTATGACATTATTCGAGATATAAAGTGTTTTAAATTGGCGTTATTACGACTGTTATAACGCGGGGTTTTTTCAAATTGGCAGAAAGCAATATATATCACTAGTTCTTTATTGGTTTAAAACCGACCAATGTTACTGCTTTATTTTTTTGATAGTGAATGCATCACATAACCAGCTCACAACGAAACAACTTTTGAATCACCTTCTACAAAAATAAAATCATTTTTAAAAAACACTACACTACAATTATTAATTCTGATGCTATCTAGAATAATGTATGACGAGGGTAAATCCATTTATTTTAAACAACAGGGAACAATATAAATGGTGCGCTAAATGATATAGCACCCAGTGATTTACCGCTATTTATAGCGACTTCATGAACAGTTTCTATGTCTCGTTAGAAGTTTCAGCTCGGGAATTTATCATTCTGATCGATACATATGTTTCTAGATACATACGATTATAACATTCATTTATAAGATCGTGTCACTTAAAATAGTGGGAATCTAAGAACTAGCAGGACTAGATCGCATCTTGAAAATCCCTCTTCACAAACATGTATTCGTGCAGTTGATAGACGTGTACACTTTATGTACTACATTTGTCAACACTCGTGATATCTGATACACGCCCGACTGCATATACACAAATAAGCACAATGCGGCATTATTTTACCAGTAAATGGTTCCGATTTAGTAAATGTAACTAAAGTAACAATCATCTTTTGCAAGCGAATATCGACATTGTTATTCAAAGCTGAAACTTCCAAGCGGGGTAAATGGACTCCAAGAAAACATATCAACACATATCTCAAATCCTTCCAGGCAAATCAAAATGCTTAAACACGAAATAATTACAAACGCATGCCATTATATTATAAAAGAATATATATTTTCATCACTAAAAATATCCTTTTTAAATGACTGATTGCAATTAAGGTGATTAATCTATGTCTTGTTGCTATACGCTTATAACTGGGACAACATATATTAAACATATCAATTACGTGTTTCGTGTTTTGAAATTCGTGTTATAGCGACTATTGTCTCACTATTTAACGTATTGTGTCCTCGTTGAGACAACTTTCTTGTTCTAAATTTGCGTCAGTCCATGGTATTACGTATATTTCTACGTTATAATATGTCTATGTGGTTTATTACGACTTGCTTGCGACTATTCAAATATGTTTTACCTTAACAACGGCCCTTTGAGGTTTTCGTTACTTTGGCTTTTTCACGAACATAATAATAATAATAAGTATAATACAGTTATTAAATGTCTTCATAACAAGACAATCTTATATATAAATAAGGCACGTCTCACGAAAACTGACAGTATGGATTTATTTCCCAGGGAAGATCCGGAACGGCTCGCACAGATGTCAGTCATTTATAAAGGTTCCTAAGTAGCTAAGAACTGTTATCACCAAATGACTGCCTTGCTGATTTGAAATGTTATTGTCATTACAATTAAAATCAAAACCATGTATTTGCATTATTAATACGATCTGTTTCAAAACAATGCAATTTCATTGCTATGACCATTTATATCAAAACCGAGCCGTGGTGTATTCAGAAAGAACAATAATAACTTTAAAAATGACTGCAATTTATTCCCTATTTGGGGCTCACGCTTGCGAGAATAGCAAAATTACACTGATTCATCGCTGTCCGGGTAAAACATTTATCAAGGGAACGCTGTGACATACCGGTAACTGAACGGCGAAAGGCAAAATTCAAACAAAACAAAGACGTACAGCCTAAGGTCGATTTAGGTGTGTCGGGACTCAAATATTGTATATGAGCCAGTCTATCGTTTTTTGATGCTTTAAGCACATGCGTTCAGTAAAATAAAGACGCAGACCGGCCTGTGTATCCGCACAGTATCACCAGAGTCTTCACTGTCCGCATGTATGGTAAATAGAGCTAATGGCATATTCTTATTTGTAAAAAAACGTATAGCCCAGAAGTTAAACGTCAATATGTCTTGAAATGGTGCTAAATCGGAGAGTCACTAAGACATTTACAGACGAAGCTATCATATAATCAACAATCCAAGAAATAAAATGACATAATTTTGGTTATGCTTATATCAATTTACAAGAAACCCAGAAAAATGTGTCACTGAGTTGAACGTGTGAATATTTTGACAACCACCCAAGGACACCTCGTCACCTTCGGCAAGCTGTACAAGAAGATTCGCCGATCCACTTGGGTGAGTTCTATTATCCAAGCTGTAGGCGTAGGCAAACACGGGTGTGTTCTTATCGTTGACCGTTATATCGCAGCGAGCGTTAGAAATTGATCCAGTATTGCGTAAGATGCTAACAGAGAAGTAGTATAAGCCAGGGTGTTTACACGTAAACTTCCCTGTGTCCTTGTTGAATCCGTCGCCCACGTTTGTTATGACATCTTTGAAAATTGCTATCTTGTAACTGCTCTTGGTTGTGTAGGGGCTCTTTACTGTAAACCCAATAGGGCCACCTTGAAGAGAAAATAATGTGTAAGGGTAAATTCTCAAAGGGTCTTGTGTTGCATCTGTGGACAGTGAAGAATCAGATGAGTATGTAATGCCCGCCTGCATGTAATATAGCTCTCCCTGTATCTTCAGACAAAAGTATATTATACATAGACAGTATGTATTACATATACATACATACACGTGCATCTTATAGTATAATACAAAATGAAAATTATTCTAATGGAACTTAAACAATAATCAGCATTAATGAAAAACACTGCTTTGAATTAAACTATATCTACAAAGTCAATGTAAGTGGAGAATGTTTACGTTTTAATAAGTCATTGACGTATACGTCGAACGGAGTCTTAAGTTGCCATGTTTGCATCAAACTGTTGGCATCTATTCATACAGAAACAAATGTGAGCCGTCCCGCCAGAAAACCAACAATATGGCCTCTGCGTAATGTATCGACCCATATCAGCCTCCGCAGTCTCAGGGGCGTAGAGGTATAGATCAGAAAATCCACAGGAGGCGAACAGTGTTTGTTCGGGTTAGCCTGCGCGGCATGCTTAGGCTGATCCGGGTCGATACTTTACGCAGAGTCCACAATGTTGATTTTCTCGCGGGACGGCTCATATTTTGAATTAAAAAACAAACTTATCAACCATATGTAATGGAACTTAAGTACACCGGATAGTCATGAGTAGAAACACTTTGTTAGCTTACAATAAGTATTCTTGCATTCCGAGTTTATGTTTAAAATAAGTACGTCATTTCTAACAGTTGATACATATTGTATTATACATCCTTTAACATACAAATTGACTGATGTAATGCATATTGAAGCGTCAATGTTCTCAATTTAGACGTACACAACACTTACTTCAAGCCGCTAAAGAACGGTTATATATACTCAACAAGCCATTGTACATTAACGCATTATGTCAAATACTTAATCCAGACATTAACACTTCCATTCAGACAGCTTGCTTCTTTTCCAAATAAAAGGACTGAAAACCATTCCAAGCTAGACAAATGGCAACTGTCATAATTACTATAGCCAAGTGACACATGCGTCTCGATTAATACGCACGACTAAATAAATTGAGTTGCAAACTATTCGAAATTTAAAAGGAAATTCACATAGATTCATACGAACGTAAAATAAGTTGTAAGCAAACAAAACATGTAAAAAAAACCTGATGATGGCTGTGGTTGTATGACTGGTTTCGTCCTGACTGTTTCAAGCTCATCCCTAATTGTCTGGAGTTTTGTATTGATGTCTGACTGGAGAGATTCCATCCCTTTTGTCAAGGTTTCTAACGCGATTTCTGTACGGATCATCTTACTCAGCATCTTCTCGTCATAGTCATACTGGCGACAATACCGCTCGCTGGTTTCACAAACTTTGAACATCAGGAAAACGCATAACACAATATACGACTTCATGCTCGTGTCGTTGCTGTTGTTAATATAAAAGTAGAGATTGTTAGGCCTACTTATATAAGATTTGCATCATACGAAAGGGGTTGGAACTGTTACATCCCTATTTGGTACTACATTAAGGAAATATGGCAGTGAAACAAAGGGGCTACAGTTCTTGTATTTCGTCAGACCTTACATCGATGACTTTTCTAAATATATATACGGAAAAGGTTAGCGTGTTGTGGTACTGGTTGTGTATTTGTTCTCGCACATTAGCCGCATTTAGCGATTTGGAGTTTAATTGAATCTTCGTAACAGGACCACATACATGTAGGGTAAATTGAGGAAAACGTTACGGAGGTTAAAGTTCTAACTTATTTGTCTAGATTTGTCTTCAACGTACTCACGTGCAAATACAACAAGACCCTTAATTGCTAGAAACGGTTCATACGTTAAATAAATTACTCGTATGTTTGCTGAAATTGACTAATCCCTAGTAAGGCGAGTGACTTTTCCTTACTAGTTGGATTGATATACGGACAGACAGACACACGGAATGAATTAAAATCAATATCATCCAGCCACATAGAATGTAATATAACCAATCAAAGTACTTAAAGTATTGACGGTAGAATTGCGATAGTTTAAAAGGAGAATGAAAAGTGTATATAGAAATATTTATTTAAGAAAAAATTCCAACGTGACAGACGAGTAACGGTGCATAAGGCCAGAATGAATTGATTCCAAGATCATAAATACCTGTTGGACTTGTGAAAATGAATTGTCGACAACTCCGAATATATCATTCAGTACACATGGTACATGTGTTATTTCAATTAATGCAATATATTAATGTTTACAATGATAATAGTAAACTAAGAAGTGTAATCTACCAAAACAGTTAAATTTCTGATTGCTCATCTCCAGAATTATACTTTTCTTCGAATGTCTGTTAAATGATTGCAAGGGGCCTTTTTTACCTAAAATTTGTATAAATATCTACAGATTAATATAAAAAGGCCTAAACCAAAACAATGTTATCATGTACAAAAGAGTTTTGCATCAAAAATGAAAAGAGGGCAAGTGTGGCCCTAAATTGAGTGGTATCTCAGTCTAAAATATGTGCTGGTTACAGAGAATCCATGTCTACAGTATCGTACCGCCAAATATTCCTTCGCTAAAAAAGCAAAATACTTTAATTGGGTGGGATATCAAACGGAAAATTTATTTGATTTGACATTTCTAACGCAATAGAAATATGTACAAAGAAATGTGCTGTTAAAATAAATGAATTACATAATTGAAAATGAAAAAATGTATTTCTGCGCTCTCAACAAACGAATTCATGGAAATATAGGGCTCGACATTAAGACACGACCGAACAACATTCACTAGTTGGTCCGGTCTAGTTGCGTTCGCATCTAGAAGGACCTACTGGTCGTGTTCTAATTCTGTCAATACCTGTCAATATTCGTTGTCAAACAAATCAAACTGACAGATTTGCGGTTGAAAATATTGACTGCTGATTCAATTCTCAAATGTTTATTGGAAAACTCGTGTGTATTAAATTTAGAAACAACCTTGAGGTACATTCGCCGATTGGCTTGTGAAACCAAATGAGTGAGTCTCATTAAGCACAAAATATCTAAATACAAATATAACGTCCAAAAAGTTGCGAATTCCCGATTAGTTTGGGTCCCAAAATTTACGGCAATTGTTTTGAACAATTTCCAGCATGTGTACTTTTTACCATAGAAGCCGTTATTAAAATGTCAGAAAATCTTTTTTTTCTCTGCATGTTTACGCAACCATAGTCCGATTTGTAGTAAAATAGAGTGTTTAATTCAAGAATACCCACGAATGTTCGCTTTTTAAATCCGATTGCTTTGGGATTTCAAAACCTATGACAATTGTTTAGAACAATTTTCGGAATGTTTACCGTAGCAGCCAATAAAAAAAGTCTGTTTCTTTTCGGATTTTCTTCCGACAAAAAGGATGCCAGGGGTAGCAATAATAAAAGTAAAGAGAAGGGAATAGTCCATTAATCGCACAGCTAGCTCTGGTACTCTGGTGGCATGGGGGACATTGATAACTAACTTAACACATACTGTGTTTGAAATGAAAGGCATGTGTGTTATTTGCGGAACACCGACACAGTGACGAATTTTAATTCTTATTTTTTGTTTTTAACTTCAGAAAAAAAATAACAATAAGAAAAAAGTACTGTAGAATTTGTTTTTTTACTGTTTATTTAAATATCGATACAATCATCACTACAATTGGAATATGTATAGAATTAATTATGTCTTGGAATATTGCATTGTTTCATTTTTTGGTGACAGGTCCAAGTTGAGATAAAGTCAGGTCTGGTCCAGTAATTTAAAAGGTTAATGTTGAACCATAATGTCTGTAAATCGAGTCCCGGCAGATTTTCGATTCCGACTCATTATTGTTACAGAAAGTCACGGCCCAGGAATTAAATATATACCAAAAAGCAATCAACGCATTGAAATGAAAGTAAATAATGGTTGATATAACAAATTGACATGCTTTATGTTATATAAAGTTAGACATGTGCTATTTGATTTACAAATCC
Source organism: Serripes groenlandicus (assembly GCA_031761405.1). Taxonomy (NCBI): domain Eukaryota; kingdom Metazoa; phylum Mollusca; class Bivalvia; order Cardiida; family Cardiidae; genus Serripes; species Serripes groenlandicus. Next base: position 26,412,264 of record JASEVX010000008.1, on the reverse strand, counting down.
TTAGTCTGGTTCCCGACTTACTATGATACGCAGTAATAAGGGGATACTACTAATAATAATAAGGATACTCTAGACTAACACATCATATGTATGAAGAATATTTAATGATAAATATTTACTCAATCAAATGAAATAGTCAGACGCATAGGTAAGCCGGAGGCCAAGGTTCGATTCCCGGTCTGGTAATTTTTCATTATTATTATTATACAAAATTATATAATAATTATCTTTATTATTATTATACAAAATTATATAATAATTATCTTTATCATAAATTCCTCATATCAGTGGTACAAACATCCTTTGACACCTCTGCAACCAACTCCTTCAAAAATGTAAAATAAATTCAAAAGTATTGCATTTAATGTTTGAACTATGCCGTAGAAAAAAATGAGGATACACATGATTTTATTTCTGCTTTGATGTTAAATATTATTTCTAATTGTTAGGCAGTGACATTCATTTGATTTTGATATGACATGTTTATCTGTTAATTGCATAAATAATAACGACTAAAATCCATTGTAAACCAGTAGGTGTGCTTAACAGGAACTACCAAGATAGCAGATGCGCATAATTATGTGATACATCGGCTAGTGGATGGCGTGGATAGTGTAGAGTAGGTAAAAAAAAGTTTGGACTTGAGTAGAGTTTATTTACAAACCATTGATTAAAACCAATAATAAATTCCGATATCATTGTATTTATAAATGTGAATAAGAAAACAATATGCGAATACCAATGAATTATCAAAGTATTGAAAGTACTAGAGGTAGAATTGTCAACGGTTAAGAGGAGATACAGAAGTGCATATTGAAATATTTATCTAAAAAAGAAATCCCCAACATGACAAACAAGTAATGATACATCAGGCCAGGATGAAATATTTCCATTATCATAAATGCTTGTTGGTCTTGTTAAAATGAATTGACCGCAACTACGAATATATCAATCGGTCCACATAATACTTTTTGAATTATCATATTACCCAATAGTTCTACGGAAATCCCACCAGGACATTCATATCAGTACAGTGTCTTTCTATTTGCACAGCGATAAGATATTTGACAATGAATATGACACAAATACAAATGTTCCGAAACCAAGCAAACCTATAACCGAAAATTACTGAAATGATAACAGCTTTGTAACTGTCTTAAAGAACAAACAGAGTTACCATAAACTCATTGAAATTATTGATATTCCCTTTTCATTTTCGCATGAAAACTGAATATATATTTTCATTTCTACGTTCAAAGTAACGGACCTTATTTGCGGAGTTACTTAAATATGCACCGTATAAATTTACAGTCACGAATTATGTGCATTTTAATGTATGATATACGAAAGAAATATGGCGGAACAAATAACCCATTCGAACCATGAAACAAGTAAACGTTACACTTAAACATATTTATATCATCATTTTACCCTGACCAACTTATGAGATTGATTGCTTGAGTGTAAGGCTGTTTTCAACAATTTTCAGTCATATCACGGCGGTCAGTTCACATTATAGATTTTCCAAGCATCTGACTGCTTTTCAACTTACGGGAGATGTTATACTGAATCTGTCAAAGAACTGGACGTTTAGCTCCACTAATTGAATAAGCAACTACAATAGGCGTGTGGCAGTTACACAGATGAGTGATGGTTTAGGCAATCCAACCTTATTTTTAATAAAACAGTATGCGACTCATTGTCGATCAGTGTGGATCGATTGTTTGCTCTATGGTTAATTATGCCTACATGTAGCCTAATGTTAAGTTGTATGAATTAAGTATTGCATCAGAGTGTCACACTTAGAACAATTGACCCTTTTCATCCCAATTAAACTCTTCCGTTTTTGTTTTTATTTCAACGAGGAAAAAAAATAGTGTTTCTTACAAAAAACGCTATCACGTTCTCTTATTTCACTTCCTTTCAAAACAAAACAAAACAATTTGAAAGCATCATCATACAACCCTATTTCAGTAAAAAAAAAAAAAAGCTCCAGTTTTTGTTCTATGACACAAGTGTGTTTATGTGCGTTTATTTCTGTCATTAATTTTACCTGAAGTTTAATTTCCAACAATGAACCATCAAATTGAAATGGCCCTCTGGATAATAAATGGACTTGTGTGAATGCTAACGAGATTGTTCATATTTTGTAATATTTGAATTTATAGGAAAACATACTTCAATTTGATTCCTTTACATTGTTGTTTCATTACATGTGTGCACGGAGTTTACATCATGAAATATATTATAGGTTCTTATGCTGGATTTACAATTTAGTTTAAACATAAATATATGGTAACTTTCTTCAGTATTTTTTTCCGCTATGTCTGGTTATAGATATGAGTCATTTGATGTTACCGTTGTTATTCTTACACATTACTTAGTAAGTTATAGAACTTAAAGAATACATTGATTATACTATAAGCGACCAGGTCAGTATCAATATTCTGATTCATACAGGGTCTATCATAGGCCCTGATAAATACAACATACAAAGATAAATATTCGCGCAAACGCAATGAAAAGTATAATAAAATGCACGTTAAACAGAACTAATTTAATCAAAAATATGCTGGTGTTGTCATTTATTATGTATTACACGCTTAAAATATATTCAATTTATATAAAGACAAGTGTAATCTAGAAAGGAACGGTCTGGTGTGACGTCACACCCGAATTTGTCACGTGAGAAAAAAAATCGATTTCGCCTTGCGGCTTCGGTAAGTTTAAAGCCTTATAAAGCATAAAAACAAAGAGGTATTTTTTTTTTCAATGATGAATGGAATTGTTTTATGCTTGATTTCTAATTCGTGCACTATTTATGACATGTTGAAACGGTTTCATGACACCTTTAATGGGTGAGCGACAGGGTCTGATCTCTAGGTTCATGTGGACCACTGTACTCGCAAATAGGTGGATACGGTATCGATATTACCAAGAAATACATGCGATGTTTGTTTGCTTCTTTGTTTAACCCTTTTCAGGATTTTGACGCATCTGAAACTTACTTTTGTCGTTAAAAGAGATTTTGTTCATAATGAACTATTTCTCATTTTGCAACAGAATGTTCAATATAGTTTCATTATAGAGAATGTCCATATGTTTGTCAATCAATGTGTCGTCTGATGCTGACGTGTCGTATGTGGGAAATGGTTATTTAATATTATAGTTGAAGGGTCGTCTCATTGTACTTTGATATGTTGATAAGTTTTGTAATTATATTTTCCGTTGTTTTTGTAAACATCATACTTGAGAGTTTAGTATTATTTTCCGCCTTTTTATGAAGTGGAATGGTCAAAGGCCCCGATTCATAATATGGCATGTGTTAACACTGTTCATCTGGCTTCAGATTCACTGTTTTCAATCGACAACGGTAGACGGGGATGTCCAACTTGACAAATCAACATTCTCCTTCTTTGTTGTGGTACAGAAAGTCGACGGGTATGGAATCAGTTTGTGTAATGGCAAGAAGTATAATTCAAAACCGTAACCAACCTGTAACGAAACCCCCGTCTACCGTTGTAGATTATACACAGTGAGATTGCGAATATAAAAGAATAGTTCTTCCGTTGTGAGATCGCCAATATAAAATGATATGTTTGTAACTTTTATAAGTGCTTTAAGTGGTCTGAATCTTCATATTGCATTGTTGTTTTTCGATGTGACTCTTAAATCTGAACTTTGCCTGAGGAGTTTACATATCGTTTAAATGAGACCGTTGAAGGACAAAGTTTAGGAAGAAAAATTACTTTTGTCAAATCATCGGAGAGAAAGAATGGCCGAGCTGGCATTTGAAACAGCCAACAACTAATGTATAACATGTGTAGAACCAAAATGTCTGCTCTTCAGAAACATATTTATTTTGAGAAAAATGATTGTTAATTACCAATATCCTCTGTCACTTATTGACAAAAAGTAAAGACCAGGTCAGACTGGTTTGATCTCGACAAAAATGTCATCTGATTGGTGCGACGCTCGTATTCACAGATCTTTAAATAGCGATCCGCTCGCTCACACATAGTTTGTGGAAAACGTTGCTTCCTGTATTTTTTTTATTTTTTTCAATCATTCACTAATACTTGAATTATACATTATCTGTTGTGAAAACCAACTGACTGCAGATACTTGAATACAATACACAATTCGGACCATCGCAATAAATAAATGAATAGACACAGTTCCTCGTGAAAGTTGTTTGATAAAGTCTAGCTTTATACACTTTCCAAAGAATATCTTTTTTCGAGTATAGTGGTGTAAATATTTAAAGCGATCACACAAACCGTTCGCTCTCAATTAAACAGTTCAGGTATTCCATCTAAATTTGACCGGTGCTCTGCGAAAACGGACCTTAAGGCATTTGCAACTTGTGTAGAACCAGATAAGCATACGCACCCGCAGTCTGATCTGGTTCTACATTGTTCGCAAATGTGTCGCATTATGTTTCAATAACCTTCTAATGCGTCAAATTACGTGTGTATTTGGACATCTGGTTACCTTGATCCCCATTTATTTTACAATCATTTACTTAATGTAACTGGGACTAAGATTGAATGAAAATGAAAAGGTATGCTTATTTTTGCTTGGTGCATGGTGTTGCTTGTAGACACATTTGACTTGCGATAAGTCGATTACTTTAATATGTAGTTTCATTCCAACCATGACATGTCACTTGGTTTCTACGACTTTCAACCAATTAAAACGACTTAAAACATTTAGAGGGTCACTTAAATGAACACTTCTGCTAAATTATCTTGAAATCAGACGAGCGTTTTAAAATTTTGTAATTTTGCCCCTTTTCTTATATCGCCTGATTGCAGTGTTTAACAACCAATCAATATGATTATATTTGTAGAGAGTTATCCAATGATAACATTATACCACTTTATATTTGTATCAGACAAGCTAATTCAGAGGAGAATATTGTTTAAGATTGGGCAAATATCACCTTTTCTGATGCCGCAGCAAGTTCTCCGTAGAGAATAAATATACCTCGCAATTTCTTCATTTGCCAGGGTAATTTGTTCAGCGTTCGTACACATACTGGGGTGGAGCGTTGTTATATCCATATCCTTTATCCCGCTTAAATATGATATTTACACATTCAGAGACTTATAATCGTATTTGGTTACCTAGAATAAGTGATATTTATTTTACCCATTTGACCTTCATTCGTAATTCAGTCTAGAATGTATTGCACTATTATCTTTGGCGTACTTATATGATAATGAAAAAAGCCATTTCGATTTTTGGTTCCCAGCTTTATTCTGTCATACTAATTATAATCAGGGAGCCAATTGTTGTACGATTTCTCAAAATGCACATGACTATAGACAGTACCCTTAGGGGTACCGTCCAAAAATGGTGCTCTCAGTCATTTACATCACGTGACTTCAAAATCTCACTTGTAACTATGGTAGCATTGCTATCCCAATTCTACCAAAAAAGCAATGATAAATTATAACATTGTAATAAACAATATATATATACTAATTCAGATTCTATTATTGTTCAAAATGATGATGAACCATTTCCTAAGTCCAATTGCACAAGGTTGAAACATTGGACAAATAGTAAGAAGATAATTAGACTTTCCCATTGAAAAATCTTGAAACCATTGTGGCAAAAGGAGAAATTGTTTCGATATATGTTTTACTAAATTACGAATGGATCAAAATCGAATCTGGTTTTCTTGAAATTTTCTTGGATTTATTATCTTTGGAGATCTGATTAGACTGCATAGATACGCAGTATGATCCGAATCTACGCTCGTTGCAAATTTCCGAAGGTTGGTTTTAGCAAAACATCCGCGTATATCATTACACATATTTTAAAACCTTACTTACACGTATATGCTGCAACAAATAAGTCAGTTATTTAAATTAATAACTATTCACATATTATTCAACCACAAAACACAATAATAAAGATAAAATCATACATTTCGCTGAATAAAACGTAATATCTTCCTCTGTTAAGTGCGTCTACCAGTAATAACGCTGAACAATGCGGCTGTATATAGGGTGATGACCGACTGTAGTTTTAACCGTTTACCAGCGTCAACCCTTTCCCACGCCAGACAAACGGAATAGATTCTCTGGACAGGGCAAATTGTGAAATCTGGATTAGCATATACTGTTCCAGACCTTTCCTGTTTCCTATATTTAGTCGCCTAAGAATCCTGTAGGCCTTTAGAGAACCGGTAAGATCAGGACGCGGTTATACAAGAACGTAATTCAATTGAATCTGCAAAACCTTATGAGGTCAATTTTCATGTGATGTGGGTAATATTAACCCCTTCCCGCTTACAATAAATCCGGAGCAGACGATTTTGAATCCCTTTCCCACATACAAAAATTCTAAAGCAGACGATTTTGAACCCCTTTTTCGCATACAACAATTCTAAAGTAGACGATTTTAAACCCCTTTCCCACATATAACAAATCTGAAGTAGACAATTTTGAACCCCTTTACAGCATACAAAAAATCTAAAGCAGACGATTTTTATCCCCTTTTTCGCATAAAAAAATGTCAAGCAGACGGTTTTGAAACCTCCCCATACAGCAAATATGCAGAAAAAGATTTTGAACCCCTCAGCGCATACAGCAAATCTAAAGCAAACTATTTTGAACCTCCTCGCATACAAAAATTATGAAGCAGAAGATTTTGAATCTTTCCCCCCCCCCCCCCCCCCCTTTTGAACTCCTTCCCGCATCAACAAATATGAAGCAGACGATGTCGAACTCCTTCACGCATACAACAAGTCTGAAGCAGACGATTTTGAATTCCTTCCCGCATCAACACATATGAAGCAGACGATGTCTCCTTCCCGCATACAACTAATCTGAAGAAGACGATGTTGAACCCCTCCCCGCATACAACAAATTTGAAGTAGACGATTTCGAACTCCTTACCGCATACAACAAATCTGAAGCAGATGATTTTGAACCCCTTCCCGCATACAACAAATCTGAAGCAGAAGATTTTGAATCTTTCCCCCCCCCCCTTTTGAACTCCTTCCCGCATCAACAAATATGAAGCAGACGATGTCGAACTCCTTCACGCATACAACAAGTCTGAAGCAGACGATTTTGAATTCCTTCCCGCATACAACAAATCTGAAGCAGATGATTTCGAACTCCTTTCCGCATACAACAAGTCTGAAGTAGACGATTTCGAACTCCTTCCCGCATACAACAAGTCTGAAGTAGACGATTTCGAACCCCTCCCCTCATACAACAAATTTGAAGTAGACGATTTCGAACCCCTCCCCTCATACAGCAAATTTGAAGTAGACGATTTTGAACTCCTCCCGCATACAACAAATCTGAAGCAGACGATTTTGAACCCCTCCCCTCATACAACAAATTTGAAATAGGCGATTTTGAACTCCTTCCCGCATACAACAAATTTGAAGTAGACGATTTTGAACTCCTTTCTGTATACAACAAGTCTGAAGTAGACGATTTTGAACTCCTTCCCGCATCAATAAATTTTAAGCAGACGATTTCAAACTCCTTCCCGCATACAACAAGTCTGAAGTAGACGATTTTGAACTCCTTCCCTCATCAACGAATATGAAGCAGACGATTTTGAACTCCTCCCCTCATACAACAAATTTGAAGTAGACGATTTTGAACTCCTTTCTGTATACAACAAGTCTGAAGTAGACGATTTTGAACTCCTTCCCGCATCAATAAATGTTAAACAGACGATTTCAAACTCCTTCCCGCATACAACAAGTCTGAAGTAGACGATTTTGAACTCCTTCCCTCATCAACGAATATGAAGCAGACGATTTTGAACTCCTCCCCTCATACAACAAATTTGAAGTAGACGATTTTGAACTCCTTTCTGTATACAACGAGTCTGCAGTAGACGATTTTGAACCCCTCCCTCATACAACAAATCTGAAGTAGACGATTTCGATCTCCTTCCCGCATACAACAAGTCTGAAGTAGACGATTTTGAACTCCTTCCCGCATCAACAAATATGAAGCAGACGATTTTGAAGTCCTCCCCTCATACAACAAATTTGACGTAGACGATTTTGAACTCCTTCCCGCATACAACAAGTCTGAAGTAGACGATTTTAAACTCCTCCCCTCAAACAACAAATTTGAAGTAGACGATTTTGAAGCACTCCCCTCATACAACAAATTTGACGTAGACGATTTCGAATTCCTTCCTGCATACAACAAGTCTGAAGTAGACGATTTTGAACTCCTTCCCGCATACCACAAATATGAAGCAGACGAGTTTGAACCCCTCCCCTCATACAACAAATTTGAGGTAGACGATTTTGAACTCCTTCCCGCATAGAACAAGTCTGAAGTAGACGATTTTGAACCCCTCCCCTCAAACAACAAGTCTGAAGTAGACGATTTCGAACTCCTCCCCTCAAACAACATGTCTGAAGTAGACGATTTTGAACTCCTTCCCGCATACAGCTAATCTGAAGCTGACGACTCTGAAAACAAATTAGCCAAAAATATGGGAAATATCTATAAAAAATAAATATTATTGAAAAGAGCTTTAAAATTTGGGAGGGGGGGGGGGGGGGAAGAGAAATTGCTCATTATAAGCAATTTCTTAAAACAATGCAACAATGTTTTCAGAAGTCTTCGGTTGCAAGTCAGTCAAATGCGTCTACAAGTGGGACTGGATTATTTTAGCAAACGGAATGCAGGAAATATGCATATCGTGACATATGTGCAAAACGGTTGTAACCATATCTTGTTACTGTCATATTACGTTAAGTCCTGGAAATATCTCAACTCTAATCAAATACACATTTGTGATATCTCCGCTTTCTGACGACGTGATTGTACTTTGGCGCACACTGATATTAGATTTCAAAGTTTGCAGCCATGACATATTCGTCAGCAGTTGTGTATCTAGACTAAATAGTCTATGTCATAAAGTAGCCAATTTCCTTGGTAGAATGATGAGTGGAATACTGGTGAGGGAAAGCCAGGAAACAAATGATGAGGCGAACTAACTGCTATAAGCCTTCACAAATTGCAACCCTGACCTCAACGTCAGTAGTTGTGTATCTAGACTAAATAGTCGGTGTCATAAGGTAGCCAGTTTCCTTTGGGAGAATGGAGTGTGAAATACTGGTGTAAGAGAGAATGTAAACAAATGATGAGGTAAACTTACTGATATTAGCATGCGCAGTTTGCAACCAAGACCTCAACGACTAAATAGTCTATTGCATACGGTAGCAATTTTCCTTGGTAGAATGATGTATGGAATACTGGTGTGGTAAAGCAAGGAAACAAATGATGATATGAAACTTCACAGTTGTATCAAGACTAAATAGTCTATGTCATACGGTAGCCAATTTCGTGGGTAGAATAATAGCGTGTGGAAACTGTTGTGAGAGAGCAGGGAAACACATGATGAGGTAAACTTACTGATTGCACAGTTTGCAACCATGACTAATAGTTGTGTATCTAGACTAAATAGTCTATGTCATACGGTAGCCAATTTTCTGGGTAGAATAATGGCGTGTGGAATACTGTTGTGAGAGAGCAGGGAAACAAACTTACTGATTGCACAATTTGCAACAATGACCTTAACGTTAATAGTTGTGTATCTAGACTAGATAGCCTATGTCATAAGGTAGCCAGTTTCCTGGGTATAATGGTGTGTGGAATACTGGTGTGAGAGAGCAAGGAAACGAATGACACGGTGAACTAACTGATATTAGACTTCACAAATTGCAACCATGACCTCAACGTCAGTAGTTGTGTATCTACACGAAATAGTCGATGTCATAAGCTAGCCAGTTTCCTTGGAAGTATGGTGTGTGGAATACTGGTGTGAGAGAGTCGTGAAACAAATTCGATGTAAGACGTAAACTTACTGATATTAGCATGCACAGTTTGCAACCATGACCTCAACGTTCATAGTTTTGTATCTAGACTAAATAGTCTATGTCATTAGGTAGCCAGCTTCCTGGGTAGAAAGATGGGTGGAATACTGGTGTAAGAGATTCAGAAAACAAATGATGAGGCGAACTAACTGATATTAGACTTCATAGTTTATAACAATGTACTCAACGAGTAAACAGTCCATGTCATAAGGTAGCCAGTTTTCTTGCTATAATGGTGTCTGAAAAACTAGTGTGAGAGAACCAGGATACAAATGATGAGGCGAACTAACTGATGTCATCCTTCATAGATTGCAACAATCTACTATAAGACTAAACAGTCCATGTCATAAGGTAGCCAGTTTTCTTGCTATAATGGTGTCTGGAAAACTAGTGTGAGAAAACCAGGAAACAAATGATGAGGCGAACTAACTGCTATTAGACGTTATAGTTTGCAACAATATATTCAACGACTAAAGAGTCTATGTCATTAGGTAGCCAGTTTCCTTGGTAGAAAGATGTGTGGAATACTAGTGTTAGAGAACCAGGAAACAAATGAGTTGGACTTGTCGTCGTGGTATAACTGAAAACAGTTGAATACGGAATTAAACGCCATTTAAAGAAGTATTTAGACATGCAATGTAAACAGTTTCGCATGGTTCATTCCCTAGTGGTGGTACTAAAATATATTGCCGTGTACCATTTGGCTTTTTTTATTACATGGTGATCGGGAGTCTTATTCAATGTAAAATGATATAACCATAGAAACGTATAAACCAAATATCATGATATGTTTGACGATAAGACATTGTAAAAAAAGGAGAAATTGCCTATGATGAAAAATGTCTACTTTTGTACCAATATTTTTAACTCTTGCCTATAATTAACTCGCATAAATAGAGATTTTCAATTCACGGTCTAGACATTAAATGAATTCACTTCCTCAGTGTCCCTGACATCCCATATGGAGCGTCTTCTGAGAACATACGAGAATAAACACGCGACATCTGGAAAAACTGAGAAGAAAATAACGGTACAAAGTTGAAAACCTGATGAGAAAAGGAGGAATAGCTCACAACGAGCATTTACACAATCATACATGTACATGGGTGCTATTGTATGTGTTAGCAAGTGGATACTATACGAGGATATACACGACATAGTTAAACGTTATCTTCATTTTGTTTCGAATCACATATAGACGGATATCAGTTAAAACATTTCGCACGATTATGTTCGTATAATCTTATGTAATTAACACCGATGAGGTAACACGTTATATAGCATATATTGATGACTCGCAATGTCTGTTTCCTTGAGACTCAATTGTTTTATTTGCGATTTACGCCATTTTTAACATTATTTCAATGATATCACGGCGACAGTTCACTTATTGATGATTCCTCGGTAAACAAACTGGCATTAAGATAGGATATTGGCCTTGCCCTTAGGCGCTGCACCATGACCACCGCGACTGGAGATCGAACCCGGCACACCCAATTCCAAATAACCGACACTTACCACTAGGCCACGGCAGATTCCTCCACTTAGAGACTCAACCAATTAGCGTATCAATTGTGCTCGGATGACCAATATTTACAAACATTGCGAATTGGCTGATCGCGGTCGTAGATCGTAGCTCAACCACTTTATAAACATTCTGAATTGGCTGACCTAGGTCAAAGATCGTAGCTCAACCACTTGAAAATCACTGCGAATTGGTTGATATGGGTCGTAGATCGTAGCTCAACCACATGAAAATCATTGCGAATTGGTTGATCTGGGTCGTAGATCGTAGCTCAACCACTTGAAAATCATTGCGAATTGGTTGATCTGGGTCGTAGATTGTAGCTCAACCACTTGAAAAACATTCTAAATTGGCTGACCTGTGTCATAGATCGTAGCTCAACCACTTGAAAATCATTGCGAATTGGTTGAGCTGGGTCGTAGATCGTAGCTCAACCAATAGAAAAACATTGCGAATTGGCTGATATGGGTCGTAGATCGTAACTCAACCACTGAAAAAACATTGCAAATTGGTTGATCTGGTTCGTAGATCATAGCTCAACCATTTTAAAACCTTTGTGAATTAGCTGACCTGGGTCGTAGATCGTAGCTCAACCACTATAAAAACATTGCAAATTGGTTGATCTGGGTCGTAGATTGAAGCTCAACCACATAAAAAACATTGCGAATTGGTTGATCTGAGTCGTAGATTGTAGCTCAACCAATAGAAAACATTGTGATTTGGCTGACCTGGGTCGCAGATTGTAGCTCAACCACTTAGAAAACATTGCGAATTGGTTAATCTTGGTCGTAGATCGAAGCTCAACCACTAGAAAAACAGTGCGCATTGGCTGACCTGTGTCATAGATCGTAGCTCAACCACTTCAAAAACATTGCGTATTGGTTGAGCTGGGTCGTATATCATAGCTCAACCATTTGACAAACATTGCGAATTGGCTGACCTGGGTCGTAGATCGTAGCTTAACCATTTTAAAAACATTCTGAATTGGCTGACCTGGGTCGTAGATCGTAGCTCAACCACTGAAAAAAAGTATTGGGAATTAGCTGATCTGGGTCATAGATCGTAGCTCAACCACTTAAAAACATTGCGAATTGGTTGATCAAGGTCGTAGATCGTAGCTCATCCACTTGAAAAACATTGCAAATTGGTTGACCTGTGTCGTAGATCGTAGCTCAACCACTTTAAACACATTGCGAATTGGTTGATCTGGGTTGTAGATCGTAGCTCAACCACTAGAAACACACTGCGAATTGGCTGATCTGGGTCGTAGATCGTAGCTCAACCACTGAAAAAGATCGAGATATTTATATATTCGAATTATCAATATATTCGAATGATCGATATGTTCGAAATATTGAGATGTTCGAGTTATCGAGATGTTCGAGTTATTTAGATGTTCGAGATATGGAGATGGTCGAGATATAGAGATGTTCGAGTTATCCAGATATGGAGATGTTCGAGTTATCGAGTTATGGAAATGTTCGAGTTATCACAATGTTCAAGTTATCGAAATGTTCGAGTTAACGAGATGTTCGAGCTATGGAGATGTTCGAGTTATCGAGATATTCCAGTTATCGAGAGGTCGAGTTATCGAAATGTTCCAGTTATCAAAATGTTCGAGTTATCGAGATGTTAGAGATATGGAGATGTTCGAGTAAGCGAAATGTTCGAATTATCGAGAGGTTCGAGTTATCGAGAGGTCGAATAATCGAAATGTTCGAGTTATTGAGTTGTTCGAGTTATCGAGATGTTCGAGATATGCAGATGTTCGAGATATCGAAATAATCGAATTATCGAGAAGTTATAGTTATCGAGAGGTCGAGTAATCGAAATGTTCTAGTTATTGAGTTGTTCGAGTTATCGAGATTTGAACATGTTCGAAATATCGATGTATTTGAGTTATCTACGATCCAGATCAACCAATTCGCAATGTTTTTTCATTGGTTGAGCTACGATCTACGACCCAGATCAGCCAATTCGCTATGTTTTTCTAGTGGTTGAGCTACGATCTACGACCCAGGTCAGCCAATTCACAATGTTTTTTAAGTGGTTGAGCTACGATCTACGACCCAGGTCAGCCAATTTGCAATGTTTTTTCAGTGGTTGAGCTACGATCTACGACCCAAGTCAGCCAATTCACAATGTTTGTCATTGGTTGAGCTACGATCTACGACCCAGATCAGCCAATTCGCAATGTCTTTCAAGTGGTTGAGCTACGATCTACGACCCAGATCAACCAATTTGCAATGTTTTTTCATTGGTTGAGCTACGATATACGATCCAGATCAGCCAATTCGCAATGTTTTTCTAGTGGTTGAGCTACGATCTACGACCCAGGTCAGCCAATTCGCAATGTTTTTCTAATGGTTGAGCCACAATCTACGACCCAGGTCAGCCAATTCGCAATGTTTTTAAGTGGTTGAGCTACGATCTACGACCCAGATCAACCAATTCGCAATGTTTTCTAAGTGGTTGAGCTACGATCTACGACCCAGGTCAGCCAACTACATTTTTTGGTTGAGCTACGATCTACGATATACGCGCTAACTTCACACACCTCACGTAATAACGAAAACAATAAAAGAGAATTTAAAACAAGGGGAACATGTCGTAATAACGTGTTTTTCAATATAGATATTATGTTATTTATGATTCTGTATATTATTGTAAAAATATCAACATTCAAACGATGAGTCAAGCTTACTGATTCCGGATGAGTATGTCATTCTATTACTTCTTTCTGTGTGTAATAAAGTCTTTTAATTCGCGTTATTACTTCTTTCTGTGCGTAATAAAGTCTTTTAATTCGCTTTATTACTTCTTTCTGTGTGTAATAAAGTCTTTTAATTCGCGTTATTACTTCTTTCTGTGTGTAATAAAGTCTTTTAATTCGCGTTTAACGACATTATTCGAGTTATAAAGTGTTTGAAATTGGCGTTATATTACGACTATTTCGCGTTATAAAGCGGGATTTTTTCACGTTACAATTAAAGTTGGCTGAAAGGTCTGTATATAGCGATGTTTGTTATTGGTTTAAAACCGACCAATGTTGCTACTTTATTTTCCGATAGTGAAATGCATCACGTAATCAGCTCACGGAACAACTTTGGAATCCTCTTCTATAACAAATAAATCATTTTGAAAGACACTACGCTACACTTATTATTTTTGATACTCGCCAGAATAATGCAAAGTGTATGACGAGGGTAAACACATTTGAAACGTATTCATGAATGTTGTTTATGATTACAACAGGGAACAAGATAGATGGTGCGCTGAATGATAAAGCATCCAGTGATTATGACGTCTTGAATAGTGATGTCTTACATTGACGTGTGTGAACCATTTCTCTATTTCGTTAGAAGTTTCAGCTCGGGAATTTATAATTCTGATCGATACATATGTTTTCTAGATACATACGAATATAACAATCATTGTTAAGATCGGGTCTTAGAAAAGTGGGAATCTAAGAACTAGTAGGACTAGATTGCTTCTTGAAAATCTCGCTTCAAACATTTATTCTTGAAGTTAATGTACGTGTACACGTTATGTCCATGACGCAGGGGAAGCAGTTGATGATTTAGCAATGAATAATAATCAAGAAAGATCTTCATGTTCATATACAAATGGTTCCGATTTAGCAAATCTAACTAAAATAAGAAGAATGAACATCGCATCATCTTGTTCAAGCGAATATCGACATTGCTATTCAAAGTTGAAACTTCCAAGCGAGGGAAATGGACTCCAAGACTAAATATCAACTCATATCTCGTATCCATGCAGGCAAATCAAAAATGCTTGAACAAGAAATAATTACAAACATATCCCATTATAACATATTTTATCACTAAAAAAAACCTTTTTTAAATGACAGATTGTAATTAAGGGGCTTAATATATGTTTTGTTTCAAGTTCGCGTTATAACTACTTTCTTCTCGCTATATACATGTTTTTTTCTCGCTATTTACGTGTTATTTCTCGCTATATACATGTTATTTCTTGCTATGGCGACTTTCTTGTTCTGAAATTGCGTTAGTCCTTGTTATAACGTTTATTTCTAAGTTTAACGTGTCTATTTGACTTATTACGACGTATGTGTGCTACTGCCTCTATTCAAATATGTTTACCTTCATACTGGCCCTTAGAGGTTTTCGTTACTTTGGCTTTCTCACGAACATGATGAAAAATAGATAACAGTTAATAAACGTCGACTTCAAAATAAAATGTTATAAATAAATAGGGCCCGTCTCACAAAAAGCTGACATTAAAAATTTCATTCCCAGGGAAGATCCGGAACTATGTTACATCATTGCTACATGTATTACCATTTCTATCAAAATTCGACCCCTGGTGTATTAAGAAAGAATTATAACAAATTTAAAAATGACTGCTATTAATTCCATAGATGGGGCTCATAATTGTGAAAGCAATATTACACTAACACATCGCTGTCACTGTAAATAAAAATAAGTAGGTGTGATAATTTATCTAGGCTGAAAATGACAATTTAAACGAAACAAAGACGTAAAGCCTAATGTCGATTTTCGTGTGACAAGGCGCAAAAATTATATATGTATCGAGTCTAGCGATTTTTAGTATTAGAACTTCTGTACACTTTAAAGTGAAGACTCAGGTCAGCCTGTGTATCCGTACAGTATCACCAGAGTCTTCACCGCCTCCAATATGGTACATACACTTATATGCATGCTCTAATGATCAATATATAACCCTATCCCTTGACACCAGATGTTCTTTAAATGATGGCAAATCAGACTGTCGATAAGGCCTATAATCATTAAACGCAACTCAAAAGTATTTCAACAAAGAACCAGACATAAAGGGAGATAACTTTATATCCTCTCATGTTCATGTAGCCAACTCAATTAACAAGAAATCCAGAAAAATGTGTCACTGGGTGGAATATTTCGATATTGTAGCAAATACCCAAGTTCACCTCATCACCTTCGACAAGCTGTACAAGAAGATTCGCCGATCCGGTTGGTTGCGTATCACTAGCCTTACTGTGGGCGGCGGCAAACAGGGCACTGCTTTTATCGTTGACCATAATATTGCATAAAACCTGAGAAGTTGATCCATAATTGCGAAATATGACGTAAACGTCCCTGTGTCCTTCTTGAATCCGTCGCCGACGTTTGTTATGACATCTTCGAACATTAATATCTTGTTGTTGCTTCTCTTGGTCTGGTCGGGTGTCCTTACTGTAAACCCAATAGGACCGGCTTGAAGAAGAAAAAAATCATCAGTAAAGTGAAAAGCACAAATTATTGTGTTGCATCTGAAGACAGTGTAGTGACATTGTTAGTTACCATACTCAATTAAAATAATTGATGACTTTGCTATTAACCTTAATTAATTAGAATAAATCGTGATTGTGTCAATTACCACAATTTATTGAATTAATACATGACCTTTGCTATTAGCCTTATTCATTTAATATAATTCAATTACCACAATTTATTGAACTAATACATGACTTTGCTTTATAATCTTACTTAATTAGTATAATTCGTCACTGTGTCAATTACCACAATCTATTGAATTAATATATGACTTTGATAGTAACAATTATCACTTCGAATTAATAATTGACTTTGCTATTAACCATAATAAATCAAATGAATACGTGACTTTGTGACTGGCGAAGTTCCAGATCCACACCACCTACTTGATCCAGCATAATAAAGTATCATTCAAGCTCATAATGAACAACTTTCTATACTAATCAAACATACAGTTGGATCAAACTGAATCAAGACGTTCATACTTCTATAGAGACAGCTAACCAGTTTTCCCAAAAAGTTCATTTGGTGGAAACACTTGCTAGTCATGTTTGTAAAGTTGGCGCTTGGATCGGACAGCGGTCAGCGGTATTCGATTTTATATAGGAAGCCGAACGCCGAACTGCAATATCTAGTACGGTCACTGGTGTTCGAATTTATTTAGCAATTTGATTGAATGATTTATTGATTGGGGTATCATATCACGACGGCCATATCACATATTCACTCCATACTACAGATTTTCCAAGGAACTGGCTATTTTTCTACATAGACTCATATACCTTTAGTTGAAGACGAATTCAAATTGACACAGAAACTTTTGTCGAACGTCGGAAAGAATGTTGACTGAGCTAGCGTTCGAACTCACAACCGCTGGATTGACAGTCTGCGATTGACCGACTGACATATCGGGGAACGACTTAAAATTTGAACAAAACAATCCACTAATTGATTTTCGTAATAAAGCCTCCGTTTCATACTACAGAACGAATTCAAATAGCTACCGACTGACATACCGGGGTACGGCTACAATACGATAGCTGTTTGTCTAATTAGGTCTCCGTTCCATTTAACGTGCGAATTTGAATAGCAATTTGAACGCCGACCTGGAATATCTAGCTCGACCATATATAGTAAACCGAATGCCAAACTGGGATATCTAGCTCGAACATCGGTGTTCCATTGTATATAGCAAACCGAATGCCAAACTGGAATATCGAGCTCGGCCATCGGTGTTCGATTGTATATGGCAAACTGAACGCCGACCTGGAATATCGAGCTCGGCCATCAGTGTTCGATTTTATATAGCAATCCGAAAACAGATCTGTATTATCTAGCTCGGCCATCGGTGTTCGATTTTATAATGCAATTCGATTGATTGATTTGGATATAACGCCGTTCAAAACGATGTTTCAGTCACGGCGGCCAGTTCACATGTTCACTCCACACAACTTCCCAATGGAACTGGCTATTTTTCACTGGCTGTTATCCCATTAGACAAAGACGAATGACATTTGTCACAGCGACTTTTGTTGAACTCCGGAAAGAATGTTGACCAAGATGGCGTTAGAACTCACAGATAATGTGCGTAATTTGGCCTCAGATCAACAACACGTACGGAATTAAATAGCAATTTGAATGCCGACCTGGAATATCTATTTATTATTACGCCGTTTTCATCCACACAACATACTTTAAAAGGAACCGGCTACTTTTTTACATAAACTGATATCCCATAAGTGGAAGACGAACGATAATTGTCACAGCGACCGTTGCCGAACGTCGGAACGAACTTCTACCGAGCTTGGGCTGGAACCCACAGCCACTGGATTGACGGCACCCGGCGGTACCGACTGACATACCGGGGTACGGCTACAATACGATAGCTGTTTGTCTAATAAGGCCTCCGTTCCATTTAACGTGCGAATTTGAATAGCAATTTGAACGCCGACCTGGAATATCTAGCTCGGCCATCGGTGTTCGAATATATATAGTAAACCGAACGCCGGCCTGGAATATCTAGCTCGGTCATCGGTGTTCGAATATATATAGCAAACCTAACGACGACCTGGAATATCTTGCTCCACCATCTGTGTTTGATTTTATAAAATAAATCGAACACTGACCTGGATTATCTAGCTCGACCCACGTTGTTCGAATTTGTATAGCAAACCGAACGCCCTTGTCACGGGATAGAATGCTTTTTATATATCACGGGAGTGGAACGCCGGCTTCAAGCGGAATACTCGCCCTGTCCGCGCCCAGTTTCAGGAGAACACTCGGCCCGTAGCCCCTTGTTACGGCACTCGAACCGTCTGTCACATGAGTGGAACGTTATGTGTCTTGGGAGTAGAACGCTCTGTCACGGTTGTGGAACGATTTGTCAAGGGAGTGGAACGATTTGTCACGGTAGTGAATCGCTTTGTCAAGTGGAGTCGAAAGATTTGTCAAGGGAGAGAAACGCTTTGTCACGGTAGAGGAACGCACCGGCGCTTGAAGCGTGGTGCTCACTTATTCAAACATGCCTTTCAAGGGAGCACTTGGCCCAGAGTTCAAAGTCACGGGAGTGAAATGCTCGCCCGTGTCAGCTCCGTGTTTGAAGGGAGCACTCGGCCCAGAGGCCATTGTCACGTGATTGGGGAGGGAAAGACTTCAAACTTGTTTCTTTTTCATCCTGTATGAATTGTAATTGTATTTTTCCACATGAGACTTCCATCTCCGTATGTTTGAAGTGTCCGTATTTATCATTTAAGAGAAACAAGTCTTCAAACTCATTCCTTCTTTGTCCTATATTATTTGAAACTTGTCTACATCCGTCATCAACCTCTATGATTTGTACAGTAAAAGCGTCGGAGCTACTCTCGCCGTAAAACCCTACTTCGGTTTGCTATATGAATGTCAACACCGATAACCGGGCTAGATATTCCAGGTCGGCGTTCAGCTTACTATATAATTGCGTTCACTGAGGACCGAGCTAGATAGTCCAGGCCGGTGTTCGGCTTGCTATATAGATGAGAATGTCGATGGCCGAGATAGGTTTTCCACTTCGGCTATATAAATTCAAGCACCCATGGCCGAGCTAGATACTTCGCGTTCAGTTTGCTATATAAATACGTAGACCGATGACCGAGCTAGGTATTCCAGGTCGGCGTCTAGTTTGTTATAAAAAAATCAAAAACCGATAACCGAGTTAGATATTCCAGGTCGGTGCTCGGTTTGCTATATAATGTCGAACATAGATGGCCTAGCTAGATATTTCAGGTCGGCGTACGGTTTGCGATATGAAATATAACTCCTAGCGAGCTATTTATTCAAGGTCGGCGTTTGGCTTGTTATATACAATCTAACACCGAGGGCCGAGCGCTATATAGTCAAGGTCGGCGTTCGAATTGCTAAATGTGTACGTATTGTGGTCCGGAGGCATCATTACGCAAGCAAAACTATGGTATTGTATTTCCGGTAGGTCAGTCGGTAACATCGGAGGCTATCAATCCAGTAGTTGTGAGTCCGAACCCTAGGTCGGTCAACTTCGACAAAAGGCACTGTGACAACTGTTATTCGTCTTTCACTAATGGGATAACAGCCTGTGTAGAAAAGTTCCTTTGAAAAGTATAGTGTGTGGAGTATGTGAACTGGCTGCCGTGATATGACTGAAGAAAGGTTGAAAATGGCGTTATACCCCAATCAATCAATCAATCAATCAAATTGCTATATAAAATCGAACACCAATGGCCGAGCAAGATATACGCAAATATATTATTGTATTGTAACCATGCCCCTGTAGAAAGCGTCGCAGGCGTTCAATCCAGTGGCTGTGAGTTCGAATTCCGCTCAGTCAACATTATTTCCGAAGTTCTTCAAAAGTCACTGTAACAATTGTCATTCGTCTTTCACTCATATCAGTCTATGTGGAAAAGTAGCCAGTTCGTTGGAAAATATGTTGTATGGAATGAATATGTGAACTGTCCGCCATGACATGACTAAAGAAATGGTTGAAAACGGCGTAATATCCCACAATCAATGAATCAATAAATTACTATATAAAATCGAACACCGATTGCCGAGCTAGATATTCCAGGTTGGTTTTCGGTTTCCTATATAAAATCGAACACCGATGCCCAATGACCGACCAACGAGCCAACATCACACACCTTTGCTAGTCACGTGTTCTAAATATAATCGTTCAAACCATCGTTCAAGCCCCATCCATATAATAATGCATTATGGTCCAAAACTGAATTAAGACAATCAAACTTCTATCCAGACAGCTAGCTTCTTTTCCAAAATAAAATACTGAAATCTATTTCTTGATAGACAATCGGCAGCTGTCCCAATTCGTACGCACGACTAATGACATATTTGACATATATTTGCACGATTCCTGTTTTGAGAAAATGAGTTACAGAACAGTGCACGACTCTTACACACAACCCTTTGCTTGAGGAAATAAGTTAAAGACAACGCAAAATTTATGAAAACGATACATTTTCCATAGATTCGTACACACGATTAGTGAATTTAGACAATGAGTTACAAACTAAAGCTTAACTTATACTAAATATACAATTCACATAGGCTCGCACGAACACACGACTCCTGGCTTAAGAAAGTTAGTTGCAAAACAACGCAAAACCTACATTAAAGATACGACTCCTGCCTTAAAAAATTAATTGCAAATCAACATATATCTTATAATAAAGAAACAATTCACATAGGCTAGTACATACGATTCCTGCCTTAAGAAACTAAGTTAAAATCACCGCAAACCTTCTAATATAGAAACAATTAACATAGGTTCGTACATACGACTCCTGCTTTAAGAAAGTTAATTGCAAAACAACACATATCTTATAATATAGAAACAATTAACATAGGCTCGTGCATACGAATCCTGCCTTAAGAAAGTAAGTTGCAAAACAACACATATCTTATGATAAAAAAAACAATTTACATAGGCTCGTACATACGACTCCTGCCTTAAGCAAGTTAATTGCAAAACAACACATATCATATAATAAAGAAACAATTAACATAGGCTCGAATATACGACTTCTGGCTTAAGAAAATGCGTTACTAACCAACGCAAAACTTATGATAAAGATACATTTTCCATAGATTCGTTCGCACGATTACTGTATTTAGACGATGGGTTACAGAACAAGGCTAAACTAAAAATGAACATACAATTCACATACGCTTGAATGCACGACTGCTGGCTTAAGAAAACGCGTTACTTACCAACGCATAACTTACAATAAAGATACATTTCACATAGATTCGTACGCACAACTCTTAGCTTGACGACATAAGATACAGACAAACGCAAGATTAACAAAAACACCTCACCTGATGATTGCTGAGGTTGTATGGCTGGTTTCGTCTTGACTGAATCAAGTTCATCCCTAATTGTCTGAAGTTTTGTATCGATGTCTGACTGGAGAGATTTCATGTCTTTTGTCAAGGTTTCTACGGTGATTTCGGTACGAATCATTTTACTAAGCATCTTCTCGTCATATTCATACTGGCGACAATACGACTCGCTGGCTTTACAAACTTGGAACATCAGGAAAACGCACAACACAATATACGGCTTCATGCTCGTGTCGTTGCTGTTGTTAATATAAATCTAGAGATTTTCAACCGGGGTTATATACTAGTATGATCTGCACCGTGCAAAATGGGTTGGACTTGTTACATCTCCATTTTGGTACTACATTTAGGTCATATGTCAGTGATACAAATGGGTTACAGTTCTAGTATATCCCAAGATCTTACATCGATGGATTGTCTAAACAAAAAAGGTCAATGTGTGATATGGTCCGAATGTGCGCAGGCAGAGATTCGCTTGAGACTTTGTTACTCGCAGATGCCATAAGACCCCTATTTGTCTGACACGGAGCACCTGTTTACGAATTCACATAACATTTCTTAGATGTGTCTTGATATATAATCATGTCAAGAACCCAATTAGTGCATTTCAGCAAACAATCACACCAAATTGAGCCACGTCACATGAGAAGGGTATTGATCACTTCGCCAACAGCGAATGCGCGGGTGAGTCTTTACAGACGGGCAGTCTCATAAGAGTCGTCAATGTCCGCCAACATGAAGTATAGGTGTCCATGTAGTATCTTGCACAAAGCTAGAACTGTAGCGTAGCTGATTTTAATACTATATCGTTTATAACACTGTATGAACGGAGATGTACTGAGGCAAGAAGATGTTTTCGTCTAACGCGATACAGTTATATAACCTTGAGCTGCCATTAGAAATGGAGTCAATTTGACATTCAAACAGCTTTGACCTAGGCTAGCAGCTGTGTATCCTACAGGTTATCTATGGTTCACTCCTTTAATATAGAAGGTTAAATTGTAGCTGGCGGCTACACAATCGGTCGTAACAGAATGGTTAACTGTCAATCAAGGATTCTTCAAGCTACTTAAGACATGTTATGGACTCAGTTACATAATACACTCATGAAAAATGTGCTTGGTTTTTTGTTGTTTATTTTCTGTCTGTTAATCATGTTATCGCAACACGTGTTATTTAACTTCAGCTCACCAGTCTATCGAATTCCTGAATTAACCGAAATGTGTGGTATGTGGGGTTTGTATTTTCGGGAGGGGGAGGGGAAGGTGGGGGAATGTAATTCAAAGTACTTGAAGTAGTGAAAGCTGGTGGATCGAATTGTCATTGGTAAACAATGATATAGTCAAGTTATAGAGAACTTATATACAAACTTTCCAAATTACAGATACAGCCGATTCAGAGAATACCAATACTCCGATATATCTTGAATATGTCATCCCAGTATCTAGAGCTAATCCTACCGTCTTCTAGATATACGTTCGATTATCATTAGAGACAAGAAGAAAAGAAAAAATAGATGGATTATTCGAGTTGCTTCTTTTGTTTTAATGAATGTGATCCCGTCAATGAAAAGGTACACGTTTACGCATGTGTCATCAGTGTAGATATTGATCAGACTGTGCGGATGAATGTGCTGATCTGGATGCACGCTGTCCACACATGGAAGCTTGTAGCTTTTCGAACCAAAGTGCTTATATATGTCATGTCACGTTAAGTCTTACACCACAAACGGTCATTTCTCGATTCAACTAACTTTAAAGGGAGATAACACATAAAGTTGTCGCTTACCTGGTGCTCCCCCCTTTCTAGTATTTTTAGAATATGATAGTTGGTTAGCGTGGTATTTTCTATTCACAGCACGGGTTAGAACAGCGCAGCATTCAGTGAAACAGATTGGTAGCTCGTTATTGACAATCCAAATTTACATTTATATTATAAAAGCTGTAATTTCATAGATGGATTGTCAACATAACTGTTTCACTGAACGAGGGGCAGTATTCGCGTTAAGGAATAATATCTAGATGAAACAGGATTAGGTGTTTGGCGTTTCGTTCTTCTGATGCAGTATCAAAGTATGTGTCTGTCATTCATGCCACTTTTTCTTTTAAAAACTTAATGTTGTAAGAAAGTGCTTGTTATCCAAATATGCAGATGGAAAAGCAATCGTGCGATACCAAAGTTTGTCACTGAACGAAGGGCAGTATTAGTGTTAGTGAATACTATAGATGAAACGAGATTGGGTTATTGGCATATAAATCTTCTTACAAAGTATCTAAGTATGTATCTGATATTAATACCACCTTCTTTTGCCTAGTTAAGAGAGTTCTTTGTAAGCTCTTTTGTAACGAAATTGGTCGTTATCCAAATATGTCGATATTGTCAATCGTCTTTTTTTCACGAATGAAAATAATGTGTTCGTCTTCTGGATCGATCACATCTTTTAACGATTTCGCGATAACTCGAAGTCCAAATGAACCGCTAAATTATCGACTTATTGACATGTTCGAGGAATCCCTTGCGTTAAACTAAAATCGCTGGTGTATTTTAAGCTTTGTTGTTCATTTATACTCCAATATTCATTATGAAAAGTAAGCAAATGATAAAACCATATCAAGTCATAGCGCAATAGCAGTTCTACTTACTGGTCTGAGCAATCATATTTGTAGATCCGTTCAAGGAATTGATTCCAGTTAAACGATTCATTCGAATTAACATATGTTCGAGATATCGCGTGTTCACTGGAACAGCAGTACAAAAAAGGGTTATGCTTTCACAAACTGGAGAAACAACTAGTGTTTAAAATGTACAAGTGAACTATTGGAGTTAATCAAGTATTTCAATTACGAAAAAGAAGAAGAGCAGATATTCCAATAGAAGTTTGGAAAACTGATTTAGATTTCCTCCCAATATATCAACGCTTACACTGATACCAATCTAAAGGAGTCTGACTGAAGCAGTGAAAGTAGAGTATCGTGTTCTTCGCTCACAACGGGTGTAACTACATATTAGTACAAGATTAAGTTATAACCGTTTTACGTGAATTCATAAAAATATCTCTGCTATACTAAATTACACATTTGTTATATCTCGGCTTTTATAACAGGTGTGTGTACTTTTGATGACACTGATCTAAGCCTTCACACTTTGCAACAATGACCTCAACGACTAAATAGTCTATGTCATAAGGTAGTCAGTTTTCTTGCAAGAATGGTGGGTGGAATACTGGTGTGAAGGAGCAAGGAAACGAATGACGTGGTGATACTACTGATATTAGCCTTCACAGTTTGCAACAATGACCTCAACGACTAAATAGTCTATGTCATAAGGTAGTCGGTTTTCTTGCAAGAATGATGGGTGGAATACTGGTTTGAGAGAGATATTTGCCTTCACAGTTTGCAACAATGACCTCAACGACTAAATAGTCTATGTCATAAGGTAGTCGGTTTTCTTGCAAGAATGATGGGTGGAATACTGGTTTGAGAGAGATATTTGCCTTCACAGTTTGCAACAATGACCTCAACGACTAAATAGTCTATGTCATAAGGTAGTCTGTTTTCTTGCAAGAATGGTGGGTGGAATACTGGTGTGAGAGAGATATTTGCCTTCACAGTTTGCAACCATGACCTCAACGACTTAATAGTCTATGTCATAACGTTACATACGGTAACCCGTTTCCTTGATAGAATAGGATACTGGTGTGAGAGCTTCAGGATACACGTTATAAGGTGAACTTATCATTGGATATAACGGAAAATAGTTGAAAACGGAATTAAACGTGAAATCAAACAAGTACATGTATATAGACATGCAATGTAAATAATTTCGCATGGCATACTTTGTAGTGGTGGTACTAAATTACGTTGTCTCGTACCAAAAGGCTTTTTATTTAGGTATGTAAAGTTGGCACGAAGTTCGATATTCGGTAATCGATATTCAATTCCGATATGAATTTCGAGCTGAAATGAATAGAGAGCCAGCACCAGAATCGTGAACTCCGTTACGCATTGAAATTTACTTTACCTTCATTGTTTAGTAGGATGAATATCGATATGAATATAGATCTGAATGTCGAGCCATGTCGATATTCGTGAACTTTCTGATCATGTAAAAGCGCGAATACCGATTTAAATATAGAGCCAGGTCGATATTTGGGAAAATGATGTTATCGTCTTTATGATCATGTAGAAGCGCGAATACCGATTTAAATATAGATCAAGGTCATTATTCGGGAAAAGGGGTTTTATCGTTTTTCTGATCACGTAGAAGCGCGAATACCGATTTAAATATAGATCAAGGTCATTATTCGGAAAAAGGGTTTTATCGTTTTTCTGATCACGTAGAAGCGCGAATACCGATTTTGATATCGATTTGAATATGGAGCAAGATCGATATTCGATAAAATGGTAATATCGTCTGTCTGATCACGTAGCAGGGCGAATATATATTTGAATATAAAGCCAGGTCGATATTCGGGAAAATCGTCACGTGCTATCGACTTTCTGTCCATGTAGAAGCGCGGATACCGATTTTAATATCGACTTGAATATAGAGCCAGGTCGATTTTCGGGAAAAAATGCTTTCATCTTCATTCTGATCATGTATAAGCGCGAATACCGAGTTGAATATCGTTTTAAATATGGCAAGATCGGTATTCGGGAAAATGGTGATATCGTCTTTCTGACCATGTAGAAGAGCGAATACAGATTTGAAGATTGATTTGAATATAGAGCATGGTCGATATTCGGGAGAATGCCACCATCGTCATTCTGATCATATAGAAGCACACACACCGATTTAAATATGGAGCCGGGTTGATATTCGAAAAATGGTGTTTCGTCTTGCTGATAATGTATAAGACCGAATACCGATGTGAATTAAGATCTGGAAAATGGTAATTTTGTCTTTTTAATCATGTAGAAGCGCGAATATGTATTTGAATATCGATCTGAATATCGAGCCAGATCGATATTAGGGGAAATGGTGCCATAGTCTTTCTAATGATTTTGAAGGTCGAATACCGATTTGAATATCGATCTGAATATCGAGCCAGGTTGATATTTGAGAAAATGGTGATTCTTTTTTTTACCATATGTTAGAGCGAATACTGATTTGAATATAGATCTGTATATCAAGCCAGGTCGATATTCGGGAAAATTTTGATTTTGTTTTTCTGATCATGTAGAATGCCGAATACCGATTTTAATATTGATTTGAATATGGAGCCAGGTCGATATTCGATAAAATAGTGCCATCGTCTTTCTGATCACGTAAAAGGGGCGAATATATATTTGAATATAGTGTCAGGTCGATATTCGGTAAAATCGTCACATGCTATCGTCTTTCTGTCCATGTAAAAGCGCTGATACCGATTTGAATATCGACTTGAATATAGAGCCAGGTCGATATTTTGGAATAAATGCTTTCATCTTCATTCTGATCACGTAGAAGCGCGAATACCGAGTTGAATATTGTTTTAAATATGGCCAGGTCGGTATTCGGTAACATTGTGATATCGTCTTTCTGACCGTGTAAAAGAGCAAATACCGATTTGAATATATATCTGAATATCGAGTCAGGTCAATATTAGGGGAAATGGTGCCAGTCTTTCTAATCATGTTGAAGGTCGAACTACCGATTTGAATATATATCTGAATATCGAGCCAGGTCGATATTAGGGAAAATGGTGCCATAGTCTTTCTAATCATGTTGAAGGTCGAATACCAATTCGAATATATATCTGCTAGAGAATATCGAGTCAGGTCGATATTAGGGGAAATGGTGCCAGTCTTTCTAATCATGTTGAATGTCGAATACCGATTCGAATATATATCTGAATATCGAGCTAGGTCGATATTAGGGAAAATGGTGTCAGTCTTTCTACTCATGTTGAAGGTCGAACTACCGATTTTAATATATATCTGAATATCGAGCCAAGTCGATATTAGGGGAAATGGTGCCATAGTCTTTCTAATCATGTTGAAGGTCGAATAACGATTCGAATATATATCTGCCAGAGAATATCGAGCCAGGTCGATATTAGGGAAAATGGTGCCATAGTCTTTCTAATCATGTTGAAGGTCGAATACCAATTCGAATATATATCTGCTAGAGAATATCGAGCCAGGTCGATATTAGGGAAAATAGTGCCATAGTCTTTCTTATCATGTTGAAGGTCCAATACCGATTCGAATATATATCTGCCAGAGAATATCGAGCCAAGTCGATATTAGGGGAAATGGTGCCATAGTATTTCTTATGAATTTAAAGGTCGAATACCGATTTGAATATCGATCTGAATATCGAGCCAGGTTGATATTTGAGAAAACGGTGATTCTTCGTTTTGGCCATATGTTAGAGCGAATACTGATTTGAATATAGATCTGTATATCGAGCCAGGTCAATATTCGGATTTGTTATTTTGTTTTTCTGATCATGTAAAAGGCCGAATACCGATGTTAATATCGCTCTGAATATAGGCTGCATTTACTTAGTATCTCGGACATAACCTATGGAGCATCGTCTCAAAACATATGTAAAAGAATAAAATGTCGATACAGAGTTGAAAACCTGATGAGAAAAGGATGAATAGCTCACTGCGAGAAATTATAGCATCATACATGTACAAGGGTGATTTCGTATGTTTTAGTAAGTGGATAATACACGAGAATATACGTGACATAGTTAAATAACATCTTCAGAGATATCCTATCGAATTAGTGCGACTAGAAGCACCATGTTTGATTTTTGACAAATGTTTGCATATCTTAGGAGTAATATTCTTTGAGGAATAACAATAGATGAGAAGTATACAGCACTATAAAGCGTTTGCACAGCTATCGTTTAATTAATATTTACTAGATAAATGAGAATTGACCAACAACAACAAAGATAAGAATGCAGATATGGGCATGTTAATCTTTGTCTACAGCCTTCAATTATTCCGTTTATGTAACAACAGATTGTAACAACATTTAGTTAATTCCGTCTACATTGTTCACTAATTTCGTAAACGGTCGTGTAAATTATGATAAGCATGTTGTTTAGATAGTGATCTTTTTTTGACAACACATAGTCATCTATACACATTTTTACTACATATGAAATACACAAGTATCAAGTATGAAAAATCCTGGTTTGAGACACACATAACTCGATAAGAATGCAGGAATGGACATGTTGATCTTTGTCTAAAGTATTCATAAATTCTGCTAACAGTCGTGTACGTTCGGATGAGCATGTTGTTTAGGGTCACATTTAGTCGGATATCGTTTCAAACATTTCGCACGATTACTCGTATAACCTTATTTATTCAACATCGTTTATGAAGCAAGTTTAAACAACTTGTATTAATGACTCGTAATGTCTGTTTTAAAGAGACTTGATTGTTAAATTGTCTGTATATGTCTTAGATGTTACCTTAACAAAATAAAGATATTATTACTATCATTATTATTGACGCCGCGTGGAAGCGCGGCGTCAGTTTGGGATAGGTTTTAATTTTGTACCAAGGGGTGACGTAATCGAAAAGGGAGCTACCTACATTATTATTGTCAAGAAAAACTCTGTTATATGTTTGAACAACCAACATTTATGAATAAATAAATTGTATAAATGATTTAATAAACAGCAAGATACAAAATACGTATGTCTTCTACCGTTATTACAAAACTTTAGACACATTTAATAGGTATTTAATTACTTTCCCCCAACTTCCTAGGCTACGGTTTTTTTTTTAGTTTGGTTTACGAACCGATTCATCAAAGCTCAGAAAAATGTTTCTGGCTATGTTTTTGCCTATTTACAATGTTAAGATTTTTAAATTAATGGGTAATCTTTAAAAAAATCAATGATGATCTATTTTAATTACTACATATTACAGTAAAATTCTAGAAACTGTAAAAGCAACATTAACCCAACTATGCAATAGGCAGGGCCGTAACGTGACCCATTCTATTATTTGTAAATGCAGCGTCATCGTTTGGCGATTTTGGTCATTCTTAGTTAATAGACGACAAGCTGTCATCGGTTCCTATAGAGTAATTAAGTTGTCTCTGCTTCCTTCCATTATGAATAAATCGCTGTTTTCGCTGACTTGACCATTTTCTTTTGTTTATTTTTCAGTTTTATACTGGCATGTTTAAAACGATTAAAGAGGCATTACAAACGAACAAAACAGACTTAATAATTATTGCTATATGTTGACTATACATGTGAACTTTCATAATGCTTAATCTTGATCATAAATACCATTATTTTATTTTTTACATTACTTCGTATTTTTTGTTTATACACTCCCGTTTTTGCTATCCTACTTCTGCTATACTGGAAGGAGAATAGACTCCCCCCTCTCCTTCCAAAGCTTGTATAACACTTAATTTATAACTAGAGGCAATAAACCTTAATATATGGTGTCAATATTTAATCACATATGTTTGTTTTTTTATCTAATGGATCTAGTTTTGGAAAAAGAAACTTGAGAAACTTCAGCTTGTATGACACTATATAGTTGCAGTGATTATTAAGCAAACTGTAAACCAAATGGTTTCAGGACTAAACTTGTCATTTCACGACAAAACTTCAATGCTTAATATCACATAGATCGTAGCATATAAAACGTTTAATCCCTACGTCAATATTGACCTTTTCTGCTCTTGGTAACCTTTTTATATAGGCTATGGTAGCCAGGTGAGCAATATAGGCACATCTTGCTTAAAGTAAAGGGACATTTGGCATTCTTGTTCAAAATATGTACACGCTGTCTGTTTGCACAGGTTATTTAAATGTACTGAACTGCATCTGCTTCCTTTAAGTCATGCTTCAAAACCATGCAAGGTGTCTTTGATGCTTTGCATCAAAATTATTCTTGTTATTATTATTATTGTTATATTGCGGTTGTCTGCCTTTTTAAACATAATTTCAGATAAATCACGGCGACAGTTCACGTATTCATGATCCCTGGGTAAACAAACCAGCACTAGGCTACGAAATATGCATTGCCCTTAGGCAATACATCATTACCGCCGCGACTGGGGATCGAACCATGGGCGTCGGTTCCAAATTCCAGACACTAATCACTCAACCACGGCAGATTCCCGCACCTACCTAGGGACGCAACCAGAGCTCGCGATAATTTTGCTCGGAGGACCTATATTTTAACTCCGCTCCCTCTCTTTGGAATTGAACCCGACACCATCGGATGACGAGGCTGGCGCTCATTTTCTGGGTCACTGTTTCTTACTGTTTAACCGTTGCAATGCTGAATATCTAAAATAGAGTATACAGCTTTGCATTTGAAAGAGTTCATAGTCAATTGAAGGAATATACGTATTAAGATAATAAAATAAGGCAGCTATCACCATAGAGGCTAATCAGACGGCGCTGGTCCGACGGCTTGCCTGTCTCTATACTGCTGGCGCACTCTTCACACAATTGGTTCCTTCAGTCAAAGCGTTAACTATTTAAACAGGCCATGATTTTAAAGTTTACGTTCTGTCAAATGTTCCTCGGATACCCAAGCGCCGTTGACAATTTTCCTCAATTGTATTACTTGACAAATTTGACCTGAATATGTCATTTGTGCAAACATGTACATGTATAGTGTTGTGGCGCAGTTTAAAATATTCATGGAATATGTAATTTGCTTTATGAAACATATGGTGAGCCAAATGATAAGGAATATACGTCGTAACAATTGACCTCTATGCGCTTATTTTGGAATCAGGTCATTCATATCGAGTAATAGTAAGGTGTTATACGAAAAAGAAGAATCTGCCTCATTCGGGAATATGGTTTTAATTGCTTATAAACTGTACACTACATATCAATATCTTATTTGGTATTAGAATTATATCCGTTACTGCAAATGAAATCAATACAAATCAGTGCATAACATTGACTTTCACACTACATCAAGTTAGCAGAAACTCATTGATATCGTAATGATGTAAATAAACATTTAGTAATTAAAAAATAACACGTTATAACGCAAACAATTTAATCGAATTTAAAACAAGGGGAAAATGTCATAATAACGTGTTTTTTAATATAGATATTATGTAATGTATAATTCTGTATATTATTGTAAAAATATCAACATTCAAACGATGAGTCCAGATTACTGATTCCAGATTAGTATGTTATGCTAGTACGATTTTATTTACGTAATCAAGTCTTTTAATACTTGTTATTACGACATTATTCGAGTTATGAAGTGTTTTAAATTGGCGTTATTACGACTTTTTCGCGTTATAACGCGGTTTTTTTTCAACGTTACAATTAAAGTTGGCAGAAAGCAATGTATATCACTAGTTCTTTATTGGTTTAAAACCGACCAATGTTACTGCTTTATTTTTTTGATAGTGAATGCATCACATAACCAGCTCACAACGGAACAACTTTTGAATGCTCTTCTATAAAAAATAAAATCATTTTTTGAAAAACACTAAACTACAATTATTAATTTTGATGCTATCTAGCTAATAATGCAAAGTGTATGACGAGGGTAAATCCATTTATTTTAAACAACAGGGAACAATATTAATGGTGCGCTAAATGATATAGCATCCAGTGATTTACCGCTATGTATAGGGACTTCATGAACAGTTTATATGTCTCGTTAGAAGTTTCAGCTCGGGAATTTATCATTCTGATCGATACATATGTTTCTAGATACATACGATTATAACACTCATTTATAAGATCGTGTCACTTAAAATAGTGGGAATCTAAGAACTAGCAGGACTAGATCGCATCTTGAAAATCCCTCTTCACAAACATGTATTCGTGCAGTTGATAGACGTGTACACTTTATGTACTACATTTGTCAACATTCGTGATATCTGATACACGCCCGACTGCATATTCACAAATAAGCACAATGCGGCATTATTTTACCAGCAAATGGTTCCGATTTAGTAAATGTAACTAAAGTAACAATCATCTTTTTCACGCGAATATCGACATTGTAATTCAAAGCTGAAACTTCCAAGCGGGGTAAATGGACTCCAAGAAATCGGATCAACACATATCTCATATCCTTCCAGGCAAATCAAAATGCTCAAAAACGTAATAATTACAAACGTATACCATTATATTATAAAAAAATATATATTTTCATCACTAAAAATATCCTTTTTAAATGACTGATTGCAATTAATGTGCTTAATCTATGTCTTGTTGCTATACGCTTATAACTGGGACAACATATATTAAACATATTAATTACGTATTTTGAAATTCGTCTTATAGCGACTATTTTCTCACTATTTAACGTATTTTTTTCTCGTTATGACAACTTTCTGGTTTTAAAATTGCGTCAGTTCATGTTATTAAGTATAT
Source organism: Serripes groenlandicus (assembly GCA_031761405.1). NCBI lineage: Eukaryota > Metazoa > Mollusca > Bivalvia > Cardiida > Cardiidae > Serripes > Serripes groenlandicus. The sequence goes on along the minus strand of JASEVX010000008.1, from coordinate 26,378,855 downwards.
TTCTACGTTATGTTATGTCTATGTGCTTTATTACGACTTGCTTGCGACTATTCAAATATGTTTTACCTTAACAACGGCCCGTTGAGGTTTTCGTTACTTTGGCTTTCACACGAACATAATAATCAGCATAATACAGTTATTAAATGTCGGCTTAACAAGACAATCTTATATATATGTTATAGGACTCCATTCTCAGGGTATGGTGAAATGGGCCTATTGGGTCTAGGGTTCTTATGGTTGAATCAAGACGTTATATCCTTTTACTCTTTATTGTCAGGATGATATCATGAAATAAATACCACTAATTTGTGGAACTAGATGGTAGTCTATCAACTGATATCTCTCTGTCTCAAATCTTCAATTTCCCTCCAAAATGTTCAAGCTAATCATTAATTCAAATTCCAACTTATCCTAACGAGAGCTAACTATGATCTGTCACTCAAAATTCAAGAGTGGACAATGGACAGGTAAAACCAATGAACCATGAAATCTACCTATGAGATAAGTTTAAAATGTGTCACCACAAAATGCACCCTATTACATTCTTCCCCACCATGTAAATGACGTCCCGTCATTGTCATATCAATACGTCGTACAATATATACATCAAACACATATATACCTTTATCAAATATAAAGAAAATATCATCTTTGACTCATTAGGCCGTTTCCTCATAAATAAAGACCTATAAGAATAACCATCCTGCAATGAACTGCATTTAATCAATTGTTCCCTGCTAAACATGTGAAATTACTCATTTATTCCTGCAACCCTGCAAAAAATCCAATGCAATGTCCTGAAATGCTTTGAAAATATGAAATTTGATCAATACCATTAATAAATGACAATTAAAACATATCTGCTCCTCAATGCATCAATCTGAAACAAACAAATATTTTCATCATTTGTCTGTTAATTTATTTAACTAATCTCTCCTCCCTTCCTGTAAATAATGCGTCCTCGCATGGAGCAAACAATTAACATCTATAACCTGAAAAACTAAAAGAATAGATGGTTAAGTTAAAAATAAAATCATTTAATGATAGTGTTTAAAACTTGGTGTGCTATATTCCTATCCATACCTGATAATACACCTGACGAAATTAAAACATTTAATGCCTCTATCTTTGCATCTTTCTGAAAATTTGTTTCCGTCATTAAATTCATATGATAAGACCCAAACCAATCTGGTTTCTTTCTGTCACGTGTTGATCTTCTTGGTGTTGGTATTGGTCTCTGTACTTCGGTTTCTTCAAAACTTTGTGTCTTGTTTGATTCATCTGTTCCTTCGTCATCTTCTTCTCTGTTCCCTATCTGTTCCTGATGACTCCTTAAGTCATCATCAGTAGCAGCATCATCTGCATCCTGATTTGCTTCACTGCATACCTCTTCTTCATCTTCAGTCGTCTCATTTTCTTCATTATCGGACCTTTGGGCGTCCCCAAGTATATCTGTATTTGATACAGAATTGCCTGATACAATCACCTCTTCATAATCATCGGATTCTTCACTGGAATCGTCTTCTCTGTCCTTTGTTACGTAACCATTTACATCTTTGCCTTTTTTTTCTTCTGCTTTCTGCTTCTTTTCAGTTCTCATCTCCTTATTCAGTCTTTTCTCTAAAGACTGTTTCTTCTTTGGCAACGGTTTTTCACTTTCTTTTATTCTATTACCAAGTGGGAACAGATGATTTCTGTGTAGAGTCTTTACAGTGTTTGTTTCATCTGATTTTACTCTATACACTGGAATCTCGACATGGGGCTGTTCTACAACTGTGTATGTATCTTCTTCAAATTTGTCCTGGATTTTATGTTTTCCTTTGAATGCTAATACCTTGACTAGAACCTTGTCACCTTTCTCTAGTTCAGCAGCTTTGGCTTTCATGTCATAACGGATTTTCTGTTTATTTTGGCACTTTTCTAAATGTTTGCTAACAAGGTTTCTTGTTGTTTCTAATTTGTCTTTCAAATCTTGTATATATTCTTTTGTTGTTTTGTCAGGATGTTCCATGACTTCCTCAAATAAGGAATCAATTGGTAGTTTCGGTTTCCTACCAAACATTATTTCAAAAGGAGAATGTTTGGTTGATGTTTGTGGTGTACAGTTGTAAGCATAGATTAAAGGTTTGACATATTTCTTCCAGTCATCTTTTTTCTCATTGTCTAATGTGCCTAACATTCCTAATAACGTTCTGTTGAATCTTTCTGGTCCAGAATTTCCTTGCGGGTGATAAGGTGAAGTTCTTGTCTTATCCATATTTGTAATATGACATAGTTCTTTTATTATGTTGGATTCGAAATTTGTCCCCTGATCTGAATGAATTCTTGTTGGTATTCCATAATGAAGTATGAATTCATTGTAGAAGGTTTCAGCGGTTGTCTTTGCTGTCTGGTTCTTTGTTGGAACGGCCATAGCAAATTTCGAGAAATGGTCTGTTATAACAAGTATATTTGCTATGCCACCTTTTGAAGGTTCCAAGGTTAAAAAATCCATGCAAACCAGTTCTAATGGATATTTGGTTTGGACATTTACTAGTGGAGCTCTAGTATTAGAACCTGCCTTTCTCCTTACACACCTTTCACACTTTAATATCCAAGCTTCCATATCTCGTAACATTCCTGGCCAGAAGAATCTTTCGCGAAGCAGGGCTAAAGTTCTGTCTCTTCCAGGATGTCCTACTTCGTCGTGTAATCCTTTCAACACATTTTCTCTATAACATCGAGGTAAAATCAGTTCTGAAATGACTTTTCCTTCCACCTCTACATTTCTATATATAACTCCTCTCTTCATCTCGAAACTTTTAAAGTGTTTTCTCATTACATAGTCATCTTTTGTCATATTCTTTGTGGGTATCTTTTTGTCAAGAAATGCGATTCTCCAACGGTCTATCAATCTATCTTGTCTTTGCTGCTTTCTTATTTCCCTAAGTTCTATCTGCGCCATTTCTTGTCCTTCATTCTCCAGTGCCTCTACAATATTTATTGTGCAGCATATTGTTTCAATAATCGGTGGAGATTCAGTATGACTACAGATTGTTTTTACCACATCGTCTTCTATCTTATTCTTAGTTTCTGCATTATCTGTAACTTTCTCAAAAGGATATCTGGACATAGCGTCAGCGTCCTTATTATTTAAACCAGCTCTGTACTTTATATCAAAATTGAACTCTCCTAACGCTGATGCCCATCGTTGTCCAGTGGCGTCTAATTTGGCAGAAGTCAAGATATAGGTGAGTGGGTCGTTGTCTGTAAGTACTGTAAAATGTTTCAAAGCAAGGTAATCCTTAAACTTTTCTGTTACAGCCCATTTTAATGCCAAGAACTCTAATTTGTAGGCACTATAATTTTTTTCTGATCTGTTTAGTGCTCTACTGGCATAAGCAATGACCCTTTTCATTTTGCCATCATCCTGATACAAAACTGCACCTAACCCTTTTCCAGATGCATCGGTGTGCAATTCAAATGGTCTTTCAAAATCAGGGTATGCTAATATTGGTGGTTGTGTAAGTATCTCTTTCAAATTATCAAATACCTTCTGTTCTGTTTCAGTCCATACCCATCGTTTATCCGACTTCTTTCTCTTTGAAACAGTTGGAGGCAGTATATCTGCCAATGGTCTTGTAATCTTGCTGAAGTCTTTTATGAATCTGCGGTAATAACCACAAAAGGCAAGAAAGGACCGAAGTTCATTATAATTAGTGGCTGTTGGCCAATTCTTTATTTTATCTATTTTGGCAGGGTCAGTCTCAACTCCTTCTTTACTGACTACATGTCCTAGAAACGTGACCTTTTCCTGAATAAAATAACATTTGTCTGGCGATAGCTTTAAGTTACATTGTCTTAGTCTGGTAAGCACTAAATCTAATCGATGGAGATGTTCTTCAAAAGTATCTGCAAATACGATTAGATCATCAAGATAAATCACACAAATAGTCATATTATAATCTCCAAGGCACTCCTCCATCAGCCGTTGATATGTTGCTGGTGCATTTGACAAGCCAAATGGCATTCGGACATATTCATAAAATCCTAGATTAGAGACACTAAAGGCTGTACGCTCTTTGTGACTATCTTTAACTTCTACCTGGTGATAGCCAGATTTCATGTCTATGGTAGAGAAATACTTGCTGCCGTGTAAAACATCGAAGATTTCCTCTATTTTTGGTAGAGCATACGCATCTTTTGTACTTCTGCAATTCAACATACGGTAGTCAACACATAGGCGAAGTTTGCCATTCTTCTTTCTTACAGGTACAATATTTGAAGACCATGGTGATCTTGATTTCCGAATTATTCCGGTCGACAAAAGGTTTTCCAGGTGTTCTCTGACTTCTGATATCATTGCTGGGGGAATCCTTCTTGTTGGTTGTTTAAATGGTGTATCATCTACCAAGTCTACTCTGTGTTTGATTTTATCACAAAACCCAATATCATCTTCTCCTTTAGAAAATATATCTATGTGTTTCATCAATAACTTATTGACTTGATTTAGTTGCGTTTGGTCCAACTTGTTATCTGTATCAATGTTAATTTGTTTCAGTATACTTTCCATTCCACTATCGCCTCCATCTTCTTTGTTATGATCTGTCATTTCTTCTATCGTCACAGGTTGCAACTCACATAAAATTGCTTTTGGAGCAATTACAACACTATTCATTGTTATATTAGAAATAACAACATCAACATATTTTGTCTTTCCAAACTGATAATAAATGACAGAAGGAGTGATATCAATGAAATCTGGTAATGATGAATCAGATGTTTCATGAATCAAAGCACATGTACTCTTGTGTCCAATCTCCTTGTCAGTTCTTCCTTTAATAGTCTTGCTTTCATTTGGTCTAAGGATAACCCTTTCATTTTCTAAACATCTTACCACCGCTATTTGATTATTATTTTTCTTCAACTCTCTTTCTCTTACAACTAGACATCTAAAAGCTAAGTACCAAGGAGTATGTAAGGGAGCTTTTTGTAAAAACTGTGTTCCAAAGTTCACTTGACAATCCTTTATCAGAACATCTAAAACATTGGTTCCTATAATAACAGGAGTTGTTGACGAATAATTTGTATCTGCTGTTACCAGCAACAAACAAGGAGTTGAAGTTGTTGTGGGAATTCCATATGGTATCTGTAAATCTACTTCAATGTATCCTATATATGATAATGGGTTACCATCGGCACATTCTACATTAATAAGATTTTCTAATGGATTAACTTGTAGATGTGAAAGGTTATTCATGTAGAATGATTCCGAAACTGTACTTACACAACTCCCAGTGTCTATTAATGCTTTAGTTTCTTTGGTATCTAATTCAATTACCACTTCATTTGTGTGTCCTACTAATTTTGGGTCTTTGTTTGGTGTGCCAGTGTTTGACCCAGCAACAGAGGCACTTGTTAGTTTAAATTAGGACAATATCTTGCAATATGTCCTGTTGCCTGACATTTATAGCATTGTCTAGTGTCTATACTTGGGCAGTCTTTTATTTGATGTCCTTTCCCTTTACACCTAAAACAAGTAGGTTGGAAGGTTTGTGTACCAAGAGGTCTCCTTTGATCTTGTCTCTCATCACTTCTAACTCTCTCTCCTCTACCTCTTCCACCTCCATTATTGATATAAGTTCCTCCGCTCTTTTCTCTTTGGTCATAATTGTTCCTCTGAAGTTCATTAAGCTGTCCCTGTTCCTTTTGAATTTCTAATTTATCAATTCTCTTATTAATCTTCCCCAACATTTCTTTTAATTCTTGCATATCTGTGCGTTCCTGAATGTGAGTAATGTTGGCATGACATGTCTTTGTATCTGATTGTAATTCAGCCTCAATTTTCCTTAACTCTATTTTGAATTTATCATAGTCTTTAATTGAGTCATTTTTATAAGCAGCCAGGTGCTTCATATCAGTCCTTAGTCCTTGATAAAGAACACTTTTTAATATCATGTCATCTTTAGGTAAGGCGTCCATTACTACTGCCTGTGAATGAATATCTTCTAATCTAGATGTAAATGTAGTAATGTTTTCTTTCTGTCCTTGTTGGCAAGAGTAAAATTTCTTGAGTACACTTTCCTTGGTTTCCACACTCCCAAAAGTACTTTCAAATTTATGGAGAATTTCTTCCAAAGTCACTCCTGGACCAAGTCGTCTCAAGATATCACCCGCATTCCCTTTAGTTGCCCTTCTTATACTTTGCACAATCTGCTCCTTTCCAAATTTGTCTGAGATTAGAGATTCAATTTCAAACTTAAAAGTCTCCCATGATACTTCTCCCTTATTTTCTTCTCCATAAAAGGTTGATAATCTTGGGAAATGGTGGGAGGTCATTGCTGATGATGATGGTGATTTATCAGAGACAAGTTTTCCAAATGTACTCAAAAAATCAACCAAGTCTGTACTGGATTCTATATTTGGCTCAAGGTGTAGTTCGTGGAATGCTGCTAGTAATTTCTCATCTTTCTTTGATAATCCTCCAGCAGCCATGCTTAATTTGGATGATTCTTCCTTCTTTTCTGTCATTCTTGTCGTTAGTTAGCGATTAAATCATAAAGTATCCTTTCTATTCTAAAGTATTTTAGCTGTTTCTCAGTATGTATATATAATTGTCTTATAAACACTTTCTTATCACAGTCCTCACTTTCTTCTTGTACAATGAACCATCTGTAACTCTTTAAAGTTCAACAATTATGTTTCCTTTACTTATTCTTTAAATGATAAGTATTAATAGTCCATACTTTCCACTATGTTTAAATCACTGTAGGCGATCTATGTACTTTTGGTAACACTATACTAACACGTGTGGCTTCAAAGTTCAAGGCTTATATCTCGCCTAAAGCTCACAAAAACAAACAAAGGATAGGATTGGGAATAAATATAAGATCTGAATTATTGATTTGAAACAGTTTTGCCTGTGTCAAAGCAATATTTCTAATGATAAGCCATTTTAATAATCAATTTATTGATTATTAAACAAAGTCATAATACAAAGGTAAGTCATGCACAATGAAGTAATTCTATAAAACAGACTAAGTCTAACTGTAGTGAATAATTATGCAAAATTAAATTTCCATGAAATGAACAGAGTCATACTAATAAATAATGCATGCACAATTCAAATATTCCATCTAAATAAAGAATTTCAAAAGTCTTTTTGCTGAAATGTAAACAAATAATTAGCCAGAAACAAAAAACATTATCAAGAGCAATTTCTTTAGTACCTGCAATGTAAATTAAATAATTTTTCAGAGAAAACTATTTAATTATCAAGTGTAAATACCTACAAAAAGCATTATTTGTATGAAACCTGAAAATAAACAATATTGTTAGTGGACTAGAATATAAATTAAATATATAAATAATTATTCTTTGTCAAAGTCAATGTCAAAGGTCACTTGTCAATTTTCAGAATATCAAAACAAGTATCCATTTATCCAGTAAATGTCAATCTGTATAACCAAATCAGAATTATGCTAAAGTGAAAGTAATGACGAGTACCAGCTATAAAACATAAACATGAAAAACTACGTACCAGACAAGAAATTAAATCGGCGGATGGAAACCAGCAATATCAATGTAGGGGAACCAGTAAATCCAAATTTTCAAATATGCGGGAAACCAATAGGCCAAATGCCTAAAATGGGTACCAGTACACTAAAGGGAACCAATAATTGAAACCTGAAAGAGTGCCAACAACATAGTGCGCTTTATAACAGTATCACATTCACACATACAATGCATAATTGGGGAACATTCTAGAAAACAAATCCTGCATCTCCCAAAAACAAATCAACTTGTATAACAGTTTAAAATTACTTTAAACTAATAGACAAATAGATCATCATTAGTATGGAGTAAAGGGATTTGTTAACTGTACAGGAAAAATTCCACTCACATAACAATAACATTTATTTATTTTACAATACCAATGTCCTACTGTCACTGTGTACACATTTGTCCTTCTGGTCACTTTCCACGATTATCACTCCTGCGCTTAATTAAAATCTGTCCTCAGATTGTAAAAACATGGTAGTAAAAACTGTCCAAAACGGCTGAAAGATTGTCCATCCATCCCTCCATGTAACATCTATCACACATATTGCCATCAAGCTAGTCTTCAGTTTGATCTTGACCATATCACGTTGGGAGCCAAATGTTATAGGACTCCATTCTCAGGGTATGGTGAAATGGGCCTATTGGGTCTAGGGTTCTTATGGTTGAATCAAGACGTTATATCCTTTTACTCTTTATTGTCAGGATGATATCATGAAATAAATACCACTAATTTGTGGAACTAGATGGTAGTCTATCAACTGATATCTCTCTGTCTCAAATCTTCAATTTCCCTCCAAAATGTTCAAGCTAATCATTAATTCAAATTCCAACTTATCCTAACGAGAGCTAACTATGATCTGTCACTCAAAATTCAAGAGTGGACAATGGACAGGTAAAACCAATGAACCATGAAATCTACCAATGAGATAAGTTTAAAATGTGTCACCACAAAATGCACCCTATTACATATAAATAGGGCACGTATCACAACAACTGATAGTATGGATTTATTTCCCAGGATATATCCGGAACGGCTCGCACAGATGTCAGTAATTCATAAAGGTTTCTAAGTAGCTAAGAACTGTCATCACCAAATGAATGCCTTGCTGATATGAACTGTTAGTGTCATTACACTTAAAATCATAACCATGTATTTTTATTATTTATACGATCTATTTCAAAACAATGCAACTTTACTGCTATGAACATTTATATCAAAGCCGGGCCGTGGTGTATTCAGAAAGAATAATAATAACTTTAAAAATGACTACAATTTATTCCCTATTTGAGGCTCACGCTTGCGAGAATAGCAAAATTACACTGATTCATCGCTTTCAGGGTAAATCATTTATCAAGGGAACGCTGTGACATACCGGTAACTGAATGGCGAAAGGCAAAATTCAAACAAAACAAAGACGTACAGCCTAAGGTCGATTTAGGTGTGACGAGGCTCACATATTGTATATGAGCCAGTCTAGCATTTGTTGATGCTTTAAGCACCTGCGTACAGTAATGTAAAGACGCAGACCGGCCTGTGTATCCGCACAGTATCACCAGAGTCTTCACTGTCCGCATGTATGGTAAATAGAGCTAATGGCATATTCATATTTGTAAACAAACGTAGAGCCCAGAAGTTTAACGTCAATATGTCTTGAAATGGTGCTAAATCGGAGAGACACTAAGAAATTTTCCGACGAAGCTATCATATAATCAACAAACCAAGAAATAAAGGGACACAACTTTGGTAATGCTTATGTCAATTGACAAGAAACCCAGAAAAGTGTATCACTGGGTGGAACGTGTTAATATGTTTACAACTACCGAAGGACACCTCGTCATCTTCGGCAAGCTGTACAAGAAGATTCGCGGATCCACTTGGGAAAGTACTACTATCCAAGCTCTGGGCGTAGGCAAACATGGGTGTATCCTTATCGTTGACCTTTATATAGCAATAAGCGGAAGAAGTTGATCCATAATTGCGTAATATGACAACAGAGAAGTAGTATAAGCCAGGGTGTTTACACGTAAACTTCCCTGTGCCCGTGTTGAATCCGTCGCCCTCGTTTGTAATGACATCTTTGAAGATTGCTATCTTGTTACTGCTCTTGGTCTTGTCGGGGCTCTTTACTGTAAACCCAATAGGGCCACCTTGAAGATAACATAATGTGTAAGGGTAAATTCTCAAATGAGTATGTAACGCCCGCCTGCATGTACTATAGCTCTACCTGTATCTTTAGACAAAAGTCTATTATACATAGACAGTGTGTATTACATATAAATAAATACACGTGCATCTTATAGTATAATACAAAATGAAAATTATTCTAAGGGAACTTGAACAATAATCAGCATTAATTAAAAACACTGCCTTGAGATTTTGTAAATTTTATTAAGTCATTAAAGTATACGTCGAACGGAGTCTTAAGTTGCCATGTTTGCATCAGACAGTTGGCATCTATTCATACATAATCATATAGTCCGAGCAGACTGATCCGGGCCGACATATTTCGTCTAAGGGAGATAGAGGTATAGATTAATGATTCCTGAAAGAGAAAATCCACAGGAGGCGAACAGTGTCTGTCCGGGTTAGCCTGCGCGGCATGCTTAGGCTGATCTGGGTCGATACTTTACGCAGAGTCCACAATGTTGGTTTTCTCGCGGGACGGCTCATATGTTGAATTAAAAAACATAGTTATCAACGATACTTAATGGAACTATTTAAGTACACCGGCTAGTCATGAGTAGAAACATGTTCGTACTAGGTAACGGTTTATATATTAATATGCAGGCGCATCACTTATAATATTCGTGCCTGAGTCTCTCTTTGTCATAGACTTATGTGTTTTATATCATACAAACATACAAACAGTTATTTTTATAAAGTCACATTTAATTCTATTTAACTAACATAAAATGGAAAGAATGCATACTGTCAACAGATCATTTTCAACTACACTCTATGTCCAAAAGCGTATGTGTTATCACTGAGCATAGTCAGCATACCGTGTTGTTCTATAATCTGATTATTTTTATGTTTCTTATATCTATCTTTATGTGTTAGCTTACAATAAGTTTGCTTGTATTTCGAGTTTATGTTAATAATAAGTACGACATTTTTAATAGTTGATACATATTGTATTATATATATATCGTTTTACGTAAAAATTGACTATTGTTATGCATATTGAAGTGTCTGTGTTCTCAATTTAGACGTACACAACTTACTTCAAGCCGCTAAAGAACGGTTATATATAGTCAACAAGCGACTGTGCAATGATGCATTTATGTCAAAAACTTAATCCAGACAGTAAATAAATGAACAGTAAACCATTCCAAGGTAGACAAATGGCAACTGTCACAATTATTATAGCCAAGTGACAGATGCATCTCGATTAATACGTACGACTAAATGAATTAAGTTGCAAACTATCCGTAAAATGAGTTGTAAACAAACAAAACATGTAACCAAAATAAAAAGAAACATTTTACCTGATGATGGCTGAGGTTGTATGGCTGGTTTCGTCCAGACTGTTTCAAGTTCATCCCTAATTGTCTGGAGTTTTGTATCGATGTCTGACTGGAGAGATTCCATACTTTTTGTCAATGATTCTAACGCAATTTCTGTACGAATGCAATGAAAATAAAGATACGTTTCACATAGATTCGTACGCATATCTCTTAGCTTGACGAAACGAGTTACAAACAAACGCAAGATGTAAGAGATAAAAACATCTCACCTGATGATGGCTGTGGTTGTATGGCTGGTTTTGTCCTGACTGTTTCAAGCTCATTCCTAATTGTCTGGAGTTTTGTATCGATGTCTGACTGGAGAGATTCCATGCTTTTTGTCAAAGTTTCTAACGCGATTTCTGTACGGATCATCTTACTCAGCATCTTTTCGTCATAGTCATACTGGCGACAATACCGCTCACTGGCTTCACAAACTTGGAACATCAGGAAAACGCATAACACAATATACGGCTTCATGATCGTGTCGCTGCTGTTGTTAATATAAAAGTAGAGATTGTAAGGCCTACTTATATAAGATTTGCACCATGCGAAAGGGGTTGGACTTGTTACATCCCTGTTTGGTACTAACTTAAGGAAATATGGTAGTGAAACAAAGGGGCTACAGTTCTTGTATTTCGTCAGATCTTACACCGATGACTTTTCTAAATATAAGCTGATAGTCTATGATATGGAGCGATTGTGTGGATGCAGAGACTCGCGTTTGTAGATATTGTTTAATTGATAAAGATATTTTAACAGTTGAAAAGGAATATCAATGTGGCCAATGGCTTGCAGAAGGACAGACCTTACTGTATACATGGTATAACGGCCGAGATGATATGCGATATTTTTTATAAAGCAGATCGCAAAATATATTTCAGTTATAATTGAACGTAAAAATTCATCCACTAGATAACAAATAGCATTGCTTGATTACAATTGTATGAGATAATAAGTTATATATATATATATTTATACTCAACTCTATGTGAACTGTCTATGTATAATTGCTGTATTCTGGGCCGGTGGCCTCTATTTATAAATACATTATCGTATTGTAGTGTATTGTATTGTATTGTATTGTATTGCTTGAGACTTCACCATTCACAATTTCAATAAGAAGCCTTTTTGTCTGACAGGGAACAAATGTTTGCAAACTCCAGAAATTCCAGAAAATATTTCTTAAATGACGATGTGTCTGGATATATAATCATGCCAAAAACCCAATAAGTGCACTTCAGTAAACATTTCTTAAATGTGTCTGGATATACAATCATGCCAAGAACCCAATTAGTACACTTCAGCAAACATTTCTGAGATGTGTCTGGATATATAATCATGCATAGAACCCAATTAGTGCACTTCAGAAAACATTTATTAGATGGTTCTGAATATATAATCATGGTAAGAACCCAATTAATGCACTTCAGGAAACATTTGATAGATGTGTCTAGATACATAATCATGCCAAAAACCCAATTAGTGCACTTTAGTAAACATTTATTAGATGTGTCTGAATATATAATCATGCCAAGAACCCAATTAGTGTATTTCAGCAAACATTTCTTCGATGTGTCTGGATATATAATCATGCAAAAAAACAATTCGTGCAATTCAGGAAACATTTATTAGATATGTCTTGATATATAATCATGCTAAGAACCCAACAAGTGCACATCAGTAAACATTTCTAAGATGTGTCTAGATATATAATCATGCCATAAACCCAATTAATGCACTTCAGTAAACATTTCTTAGATGTGTCTGGATATATAATCATGCCAAGAACCCAATTAATGCACTTCAGCAAACATTTCTTAGATGTGTCTGGATATATAATCATGCAAAAAAACAATTAGTGCAATTCAGGAAACATTTATTAGATGTGTCTGGATATAAAGTCATGCATAAGAACCCATTAAGTGCACTTCAGTAAACATTTCCTAGATGTGTCTGGATATATAATCCTGCCAAGAAACCCAATTAATGCACTTCAGCAAACATTTTTTAGATGTGTCTGGATATATAATAATGCAGAAAAAACAATAAGTGCAATTCAGGAAACATTTATTAGATGTTCCTGGATATATAATCATCCCAATAACCCAATTAATGCACTTCAGTAAACATTTCTTAGATGTGTCTGGATATATAATTATGCCAAGAACCCAATTAGTGCAATTCATGAAACATATATTAGATGTGCCTGGATATATAATCATGCCCAGAACCTAATTAGTGCACTTTAGTAAACATTTGTTAGATGTGTCTGGATAAATAATCATGCCAAGAACCCAAACAATGCACTTCAGTAAACACTTAATAGATGTGTCTGGATATATAATCATGCCAAGAACCCAATTAGTGCACTTCAACAAACATTTCTTAGATGTGTCTGGATATTAAATCATGCAAAAGAAAACAATTAGTGCAATTTAGGAAACATTCATTAGATGTGTCTGGATATATAATCATGGTAAAAACCCAATAAGTGCATTTCAGTAAACATTTCTTAGATGTGTCTGGATATGTAATCATGCTAAGAACCCAATTAGTGTACTTCAGTAAACATTGCTTAGATGTGTCTGAATATATAATCATGCTAAGAACCCAATTAATGCACTTCAGGAAACATTTGATAGATGTGTCTAGATACATAATCATGCCAAAAACCCAATTAGTGCACTTTAGTAAACACTCACACCAAATTCAGGCGAAAAAGGGTCCTGCTGACATCGCGAAAAGTGAAGCCGTTGATGAGTCTATACCAACGGGCAGTCTCACCGGAGCCATTCATGTCCACCTACATGTAGTGTTGGTATTGAGTAGTATCTTACAAAAAGCTAGAAGTGTAGCGTAGCTTGTGTCAATCCTGTATAAGCTTGCGTGCAGCATCCAATCATCTTGTCTTCACATCGTGAGAACTAAATGTTTCATATTTTGTTTACTATATACGTCCCTCTAAGAACAAAATGGTTTTACTCTTCTAAAGGAAGAGTCCGAAAATGTTGCCAAATATATTAAACATGCTTTAGAAACAAGAAACAACTACATAAACCATTTAAAACATGATTATACCCCTTACTGATTTTTCTTTATCTTTTACTTTTTTATTTTATTATTTATATATTTTCAATTATTCTTCAATAAGTTCATGTAGTTCATGTAGATTTAGAAACCAGATAACAACAATTAAGACTTATAAGCATGAATGTTTTTGTGGGTCCTTTAACTGTCTGTTTTACCATGCTAGAAGTATGCGATTATTGTTAATCACATGGTTTTTTCAGTCTTTTAATCAAGACTGATTTTAGTTATTACTTTTAGTTTCATTTTTTGCTTATACACTAATTGGATATGTTTTTTAATTATTTACAACTATACATAGTTGTCTATGACACAACAAGTTTGTGATTATCTAACCCCTTCCTTCATACTGATGCCTCTACAGCAGACGTCTGTCGGAACAACCTAGTAAAATGGAAACAATCTGACAAGGAAACAAACCAATCGTAATGTGAATCCCGTCCCATGTCCAAATGCTTCCAAGTTTAATCTTCTTAATACTTTGAATTACAGAGACTGTTCACGTCTCTGCCCTGATGATTTCAAAGCCGCCCGCTGTGGAATTGGTGTCTGTAGGAAGTAGTTAGATGTCCTGCTACAATTAATTTACCTGTTTGAACTTTAGTTTATTTAATATTATTTTTAGAATATTACTTATAACATTTATTTTTAATTTAGTAGGGGTTTTAACATTTGACATGAACTTTATTTGGAACATACCAGAGCTTCTACATTCTTCATTTGAATACATTGAGTATTGGTACTTCGGCTATCTGAGGTGAGAGATTATTTCAATCAGTTATAACCCTGTGACTATAGCAATTTTCTCGTATCAGTTTGTTTGCTCTAGGTTTAAATATTTTGTATTTACTTACTTACTTACTTACTGTTTCGTAATTTCATCGATGTTTTATCGATTTCATTTATTAATTTGTATGTTTGTACTACATCTGTCCTTAACCTTCTGTATTCCAGTGTTGGTAGTCCTAGTTCAAACAATTTGTCCTTTTAGATTTCCTAGGCTCCTGGTGACTCTTTGTTGAACATTTTCAAATGATTTGGCATATTTTTTGCATGAGGGCTCAACTTACAGACGCATATTCCTGGTGTGGCCTTACTAGCGATTTGTAAAGTTGTAAAAACATTTCTTTAATCATGAATGAGAAAATTCTTACTATGAGTCCCAGATTTTGGTTTGCCAAATTAATTCTGGTGTTTATAAGAGTTTCGAAATTAAGTTTCTGGTTGAATATGACTCCCAGGTATTTTTCTTGTTGTAACATCTTGAATTTTGTGTAGAATGTTTTGCGAGTCTTTCATTAAGTAATCATTTGGCATGTTTGGTCCAAGGTGCATATCTTTGCATTTTTTTACATTGAAGGTCATTTGCCATTTAATGGCCCACTCACAAGCTTTAAAGATATTGTTCTGTAATAGTTCATTTTGTTCTGTAGTATAAGTCATTGAGTAAAGTTGTGTGTCGTCAGTGAATAGTTTTAGTGTACAGTTTAGAATGTCTGAAATGTCATTAAAAATAAAACTGGTCCAAGAACACTACCAAGGGGTACACTACTGGTAACTCTTTCCAACTTTGAACATTTTCCATAAATAACCACTCTTTGAAGGAGCTCGTTAAGGAAGTATTTAACCCAATTAAACACCTTTCCTCTTATACCCAGAGCCCAGACCATTTTTAATAATCTCTTGTAGGGGACCTTATCGAATACTGCTTTGAAATCCAAGTAGATTACGTCCAATTCATTGTTTTCATCTAGAGTTGAGGTGCAATCTTCTATACATTCCAGTAACTGGGTAGTACAGGATTTGCCCTTTCTGAAACCATGGTGAAATTTTGATAGTACATTGTTAATTTCTATGTGATTGACAATTGCGTTCCTTATTATTTTGTCCATTACTTTACAATATATTGAAGTGACGCTGATTGGTCTATAGTTTTATACAGTATGTTTACTTCCTGATATAAAGATCGCGGTGACATTGGCATATTTCCATTGTTTTGTTAATTTTCCTTCTACAAATGATGTTTTGTAGATTATTGATAACTGGTTTGGAAGTTGACCTTTGCATTCATACAATAGTCTTGGATGGATTTCGTCTGGGCCTTGTGATTTTGTAGGATTGATTTTGCTTATAGCCTTGAGCGTGGTTTGTTCGTTTATGACGATGTACTGTAGAGGATTACTATCATGTATATGGGCTTCTGTAATAGGTGCTTCTTCTATGGTGAAGACTGAGCAGAAATGAAGGTTTAAATCTTGCGCGATTTCTTGGTCATTTGTTGTTTTTAATCCATGTAGTTCTACTTATACCCGATAGTGTTTTTAAGTTTGACCGAACGAGATTCCAGAACATTTTTAGATCCTTTCGAATGTCAGTAGCGATTTTCTTCTCAAAATTGTACTTTGAATTTCTAATAAGGTGGGTCGCTTCATTTCGGGCAGTTTTGTACTTGTTGTATGTTACACTGTTCTTACAGTGGCAGTATTTTTTCCAATATGTTCTTTTTTTGCTAATAACTTGTTTCGTTTCTTGGTCAATATAGGGGTTCAACCTCTTAGTATTTATTTTACTAATTGGTATGTGTGTTTCATTGATATTGGTAAGTTTTTCTTTAAAATCATCCCAAGACCGCTGCACTCCACTTCTTTCCCGTTTTTCCATTTAAGTTCACATAATATTTCACTGATCAACATGAAGTTTCCTTTATTGAAGTTTTATTTGGATTGTTTTTCATTGTTCTGTCTGACTGAGCATATATAGACAAATTGTAACACAATAGATGATCCATTTTACCAAGTCCAGGATTGTAACGTCAATGTTCTATCATTTGTTCTTCATTTGTTAAGATCAGATTTAAAAGAGATGGAGTATTATCTTGTCTGTATCTCGTAGGCTTTTTGACATGTTGGTATAAGTTTAAGTCATTGATGCATTGGATGAATGCATATTCAGTACTATTCACATCTGATTGGATATTAAGTAATTCCCAATGTAATCTGTCTGTAATTGAAATATCATACTAATAAATAGTGAAAGTTACCTATTAATAGGTTTGGTATATCATATCTAACATGTTTGTGTTGTTATCTACTACTATTTGGACTTCTGTATATACATCCCAACAATAATGTGTCATCATTGTGTAGTTTAATTTCAACCCAGACTGCATCATTGTAACTATTTGTGTTGTTTAATATACATGCTCTCAGTTCTTCTTTAGCAAAGATAATAACTCCTCTTCCTTCTGTTTTACTGATAAACATTTCATTTGCCTTTATCTTATATGAATTTTCCATTATTATTTCAAAATATGAATGTTTAGGAAGTATTTCAGTTAATAACAGCTGTCGAAGTCAATTCTAATAATTCATCCTTCGTTAAACAGTCTGCATTAGTATAAGAGACTTTTAGCTTATCTTTTGGTAATAAGTCTTTACATGTGTTAATACATCTTGTTTCATCACTTTTAAACCTTTTAAAACCGTTTCCCTCCGGTTGAGGTTTGTCCGTTACTGGTGATAGTCTAATACATCCATTTACTGTTCTATCTATAACACTATTGCCTAGCAGTGTATTATTATGTGTTGAACTTTGCTTATTGTTTAATAGAAGATGACATGACATGTAAATATTTGTTTAATTGTATTTTATCACTAGAAGCTGTATTAGCTTATGACAATACTTTTTGTCTCTTTTATCTTGTTTTAATTTGTTTTTACATCGACGATTGGCGCTAAAGACTTTAAATGTTTGATTTGGAAAGTGACATATGCAGCAGACTTAAAAAATATTGAGGCGAAAGGAGAAATTCTATACAAGAATTATTCTTTCATTTAAAGAAATGTTCTGTATTTTTGCACAGATGTTCATGAAGTCGTCTGCTGCATATTTGTTGTATGAGAGAAAGCATGAATCCTAAGTGAAACTTCATTGTTTCCTTCTCAGCCATGAACTCGGCTTTTGCCGAAATTGTATTTAATCAAAGCGCTGATGGTACAGGGGGGTTTGTAATGATTGATTGATTGTATGGTGTTTAACGCCGCTTCCAACATGTTTTTAAGTTTTCTGGGTAATTTATCAGTACTACTGATCCATTTATCTTGACACCAGCCAGTCAGTCGTAGCTGCTCATCTCAAAACCCTGAGCGCAAATTGATACAGTCGAAACTATTGGAAAAGTAAGATGGAGAAAACTCCAATTGAAAAGTCCAGGGTTAATTCCCTAGTACTTGTCCCTTCTCCTGATCACAAGTCTGACATGTTTGGAATGAATCTTCCAAACAGAAACAAAGTGTTGACATATTTATGCAAAGAGTGGCGGACGAATGGAAATACGGGTAAAAACACACAGACAGAACGACGGAGAGGTGATCCATAAGTGCCTCCAAGTTTAACAAGCAAACGATACAAACAATAGCAATGATTATTGCAAACAGCAGACTGTTTCCTAAGCGTCAAAATATATCTGTGATTGGAAAAGGTTAGCGTGTAATTGTACTGGTTGTGTACTGGATGTGTATTTGTTCTCGCACATAAGCCGCATTTAGCTATTTGAAGTTTAATTGAATCTTCGTAACATCACCACATAGGGTAAATTGAGGGAAACGTTACGGAGTTTAAAGTTCTAGCCTATTTGTCTAGATTTGTCTTCA
This sequence comes from Serripes groenlandicus, assembly GCA_031761405.1. NCBI lineage: Eukaryota > Metazoa > Mollusca > Bivalvia > Cardiida > Cardiidae > Serripes > Serripes groenlandicus. The sequence goes on along the minus strand of JASEVX010000008.1, from coordinate 26,360,064 downwards.
ATGTACGAAAATGCCAATACAAGAAGACCCGTAATTGCTAGAAACGGTTTATACGTTAAAGAAAGTACGCGTATGTTTGCTGAAATTAAAATACTTAAAAACACTGAAGGTCGCTCGCACTTCCTTGATATTCGATATATAATCCCCTGTTTACATGATATGCTTTTATTACAGTTTACTGAACCCTTAAAAAATGGACTTAATCTACAACTCTGAAAGTGCCTGGGCAACAAAATGATAATCTGTATTAATGAAAGCGTAAGTATTATCTAGTGAAGGAAACATTGTGAAAGGGGAGACATTGCTAATCATAATTTATCTGTTGCAGGTTAATGGAATAGTTTCTGAACTGGGGAATTTATACAATTAGCAAAACGTTTTCATATGTATGATTTCGAAACAATCAACTTGAAACAGGTTGGAAAACATTGTGTGAAAAGGAAGAATTGTTCATTTTCACCAATTGTTCCTTTTTCTAAAGAAAATCGTATTTTAAATAATCTACCACGGTAAGGGTTTGATCGTTTCTAGTTAATAGACGCTGTTTTAAATGCAGCAGATGACATTTAAAACATCGCGACAAAAAGAGAAATAGCTAAGAGTGAACATTTACTTCTTTTGCCACAACTCTTTTCAATAATTATATTTTCATGTTAGGACAGTACCACTGAGGTACCGTCTATTGTAATATGGCATTTTGAAAGGCATGCAACAATTGATCTGCAATTTCGAACAGAAATGCATAGTTAATTCGGGAACCAGACTCCGAAAACGTCTCCACCTTAGAACACCCAATAAAAGGAGTACCAAACATCAGTCAATATATCTGGATTTTGAAAAATAAAGTTGAAAATGTAAGTGGTTTATGAATGGTGAATTTTATTTTTTCATTAAGTAATATGTGTACAGTTTTTCTATCAAGATCTAAAGAATATATTCATAAGCAATTTAAGAATACACAAAAACTTTGTTTATATGTTAGTAAAGTACACATAATGAACTATTTTTACCTTCATGCCAGACTGGATTGAGGTTAGACTTTATTTAAAGTGTCAGTCTAACTTTGTCAACTTTTTGATTAGTTGGTCAAAATGTTAGTCTCACTTTGCGAACCATTTATGTTTTGACACCTCTGTCTTACTTGTAATGACAAGTGCGGTTAATGGACATCTCTGCCTACATAGATAAATTGTTTATTTTTATCGGAATAAAATGAAAATTGATTCTACTTAATTGAATCGTACAATGGGTAACACAGCAGCTCTTTTCACTAGAGTTTTCATGTCGTCATTCTCTAGGAATTCTCAACCAATCCAAGGGACAAAGTATTGTCACTGTCAAACACTTCTGACATACTTGCGCGTTTTTTTTGCAATTGCTATAATAGACAAATTCCGAAGACACTCATCGAAATCTAGACTAGAATTAGTCCCCATTGTTAAATTCATATTACAATATCGGCAATGAATTTTTTCAAACATCTCTTTCTGTAGAAGCTCCCCATTATACTGAACACCATTTCGAGTTAAGATAGGTGTTTTAATATTCATAGATTGTATATAATATCAATAAGGGCATATGCATCCGTTGAATATTTTCTAAAATGAATGTGAAGTTAAAAAAATACATTAACTTGGTGGGATATCAAACAGAAAATTGATTTGATTTGACATTTCTAACGCAAAAGAAAGATCTGCAAAGAATTGTGCTGTTAAAATATATGAATTACAGAATTGAAAATAAAAATGAAAATTGTATTTCTGCGCTCTCAACAACCGAATTTATGGAAATACACGTACAGAACATGTGACCTAGAGTTCGACACTAAGGCACGACGGAACGACCGACCGAATGCACGACCGAACGACATTCACTAGTTCGCATCTGGCAAGACTGACTTGGCGTCTTCTAATTATGTTAATACCTGCCAAAATTCGTTGTCAAACTAATCAAGTGGACAGATTTACGGTCGAAACTCTTGACTGCTGATTAAATTCTAGAATATTTATGTTCGTATTAAATTAAGAAACATCCTTGAGGTAAGTTCACCGATTGGCTAGTGAAACCAAATGAATGAGTCTCATTATGCGCAAAATATCTAAATATAGATATTACGTCCAAATATTTGCGATTTCCCGATTAGTTTGGTATCCAAAGATTAACGACAATTGTTTTGAACAATTTCAGGAATGTTGACATTTTCTACCGTAGCAGCCGATACAAAAAGTAAAACAAACCCAGTTTCAATTCGTATTTTCTTCCTACAAAAAGGATGCCAGTGGTAGTAATAAAAAAGGTAATGAGAAGGGAAGGTTAGAGTCCATTAATCGCCCAGCCAGCTCTGGGACTCTGGTGGCATTGGAGACCTTGATCTAACATTACACAGACTGTGTTTGAAATGAAAGACATGTGCATGTGTGCTATATGCGGAACAGTGACAAAGTTTAATTCTTACTGTTTATTTATAACTTTAGAAAAATTCTTACAATAAGAAAACAGCACTGTAGAATTTGTGGTTTTACTGTCTATTTAAATAACGATACAATTATTTACTACAATTAAAAGATGTATAGAATAAATTATATCTTGGCATATTGCATTGTTTTATTTTCTGGAGATAGGTCCAAGTTGAGATACAGTCAGGTCTGTTCCAGTAATTAAAAAAGTAAAAGTTGCACCATTATGTCTGTGAATCGAGTCCCAGCAGATTTTCGATGCCGACTCAAACATTATTATTACATATAGTCAAGTCCCTGTGATTAAATATATACCAAAAGGGAATCAAAGCATTGCGGCGAAAAGGAAATAATGGTTGATATAACAAATTGAAATGTTTTATATTAAATAAACTAAGACATGTGCTATTCTATTTACAAATCTGTAGTCTGGTTCCCGACTTACTATGATACGCTGTAATAAGGAGAAGGTACTCCAGACTGTAAACCCTCATAATGTGTGTACATTATTTTGCGTTCAAGTCCTATATAATTCAATATACGAACATAGCAAAGTGCAATTGTAAAGTATTCTTGTTATACTTTCGGGATCGGTATTGACATGTCCGAATGTAATCTCAAATTAGCCCCATAATGTCAGAACTTTCAGTGTTTTGATTCTAACTCCACCATGATATCGGTAAAAAAACATATCTGATTTCAACACACTTTCAAAGTTATTTTCATCTGTTTCCCTCTTACATTTATTCTGCAGGAGACGACTTCAAGATCGTCTTGGCAACAATATTAAAAATTATTTTAAATGATAGCAAAATCATTTAATAGGATTGAAAATATTGCAGGAAATGGAGAAAGTGCTCATTGTGAGCACTTTTACCTTTTGATACGTTTTCAAATGTCGTCTGATGCGGTTAAGTGTACATCAAATTATGTCTGCAGGTGAAAAATGGTTATTCAGAGTATCATTGTATAATCCTAAATAACTACTGTCATGTGAATGTATGTGATAATAATATTATTATATTATGTTTGTATTAATGGCGATGTTTATGCAAAGCTGGCTGGAGTTTGTAACATTGCATAACACTTGTTATTCTTGTATAAAGGTTCACAAAGGGAACCATAATATAAACAATTTTCTCATCTCATCTTACCATCTCTCTTTTTCTTATTATGTTCAAGTGGAGATTGCTAACTGCAGTTATGCAAGATGGTATCAAACGTGTTTAAACTCGACATATCAGTAAATCCATCCTTTCTTTTCTCTTGGGGATTTAATTATCTAGTGACCATTCATTTCTTAGATATGTGTATACATAGTCCAATATATTTAACTTGTGTTTTAGGGAAAAGAGTTTCTTTTCAGTGATATGAGTTTGCAAAATAACCAAAATGTTGGGTGAATTAAAGATGGTTTTAATATATTCTTTAGTGATGAATTCACCATGCTGTGAAACAAATCAAATTTTCTAAAGATGCATACATTTTATCACTTTGACTTATAAAAACGGTGTGTCTGTTAAATTTAAAGGGTTTTAGATGTTTTAACTCTTTCAGCGGAAATAGCGACAAGTAATTATTTGCGAACAACACAGATTCGGGTTAGTCAGCTCGTAATGCGCTTTAATACATACAATCAGCATTGAGTTATCAACATATTCCAAATCTCTTATAGCATGAACAATTAAGTCGCCCGATCTTGAACATGGACTGGTCCACAAGCTCTTTGGAAAGACGCCGCCGAAAGAGTTAAAACGTACATGTATGGATAAATCTATATTTATTCTGTCGTTTTATCATGTTAAAGGTTGAGTAGGAAAGTTTAAGTTGAATTGTGTCACCAAGGGAAAATGCATTTATAAGTTTTACATTACTGTGCGATCAGTGAAAATAGCCTATGGCTAACGCTTTTGCCCAGCATTTCAAACAGTTATACACACCAAATTCTAAAAAGCATATACTAGATAGCCTCGATCAACGTCAATCTACATCACAAACTCCCAACCTAGTAATGAACAGCCCTTTTGAAACAATTGAAATAATAATGCAAATTAAAACCCTTAAGAAGGAAAAATCGCCAGGTAATGATCACATATTGAACGATTATACATACATATTACATGGAGGAGAAATATTAGCAATGTATATCACAAAATTATTCAATCATGACATTATACCAACAGAATGGAATAAGGGCCTAATCATATATACCTATTTTCAAAAGGAAGGGTAAGAAGCATATAGACGTATCTCACTACCGCCCTATTACACTTCTCAGTTCTCTTTAAATTATTTGAAAAATCGTGCAGCCATCGGTTATGGGAGTACACAATATCCTTAAACTATCTCTTCCCACATCCGTATTAGCACGGATTCTAGGTCGGGTTAGTCTGTTCAACAACGTCCTAAGTATAATAAGAGACTAACGAATACGATATATTTCTGTTCGTATCCATAGCAAAATGCGTTGTAAAGATTCAGCGCAACCCTAAATATAACACTGCTCTACATTGAACACACAATTATAATAAAAACGCGCGAAATGTTATAACACATGCATGACGTCATACTTAATTCATAACGATATTTCATGAAAGTATTCCGGAAGAAATAATTTAAATTCACGCACTTAGCAAATCATACTTACTAAGCACATACTGCTAAAGCTAAAACAAAAAGGAATAGCGGATTTACATAAGATTTTTTGTCAACCACGGGAAATCGCAGACGGAAACAAATCAGCTGTTGGAGAAGGCTAACAACGGAGAATCTGTGAGAAGAGGACTTGTATTCAGATGGTATAAAACTTTCCGTGACGGTAGAACATGTACACAGAACAAACTTAACTTAGCCGCGGAAAGTAACATACATACAGTTCTCCTTGACAACAAATCCGCATTTGACACAGATCGCCATGACGCGCTCCTCAAATGTGATTTGTCGTTGTGTACTGTGTTCAAAATATCATCTATTCTACAAACAAAGTTTGGTATTCCAGCCAGTATTTTATCCATCACCAATTGAAAAATCGCCGGGCTCGAACTAACGCCATATACCAGTCGTCTGTAAGAGACCCAGTTGTGTGTTTACCGTAAACAGTTCCTCGGAATCTGTGTCCAGTTCCAACAGCAAATACGCTTAATCTAGTTTTGTGAACTTTTGTTGCAAACAAAACCTTTGTTTTAGAGATCTTCGCTGATTTCACGATTGACCGTTACCTTATAGTCCCCAAAAATGTTCACACTAGCTCTTTTGGTCGGGTTTTGGGACCTCCAAAATGTTAACAATTTTAAGATTATTTCTGATTTATTAAAAATTCGCCCGAGATATTTATTTTAAAAGATATATAATTTAGGACACATGTTCGTCTACCATTTCAAGAATATATATCAAGCCTATTTTTAATAAATCACAATGCTATTAAACGTCTGTCGCGCTTCGGAACGTACACTGCAGAATTATAGCTAGAACCGCATCCAGGGTAATCAAATGAACACACATGTTTTCATTATAATCATCAATTTCAATTGCAATCTATATAGTAAATACATTAACAATACAACAAAAGAATACTTGCATTTTTACGAGATAGCGAGAATGATATTTGCATCAATATCAATATGTCCTATCGTGAGAATTGTGCATCAGTAACGCAACATATACAACTTTCGTGAATTAATGGATAGTGACGGGTTGATACTTATTCATGTGAAGATATTTACATTTCAGGTATACAACAGTTACACAGCAAAATAGATGTGTCAGTATATACGAGGGGGGGATCCAGAAGTAATGGAAATTTAGTTATAATTTCGACAGAAATCAAACTTGTAGAAAATAATCTCCTTAATCTTTCAAAAGTTCACATTTCTGACATACATGACATACATGACTAATATTTGAATAATCGGTTGACAAATAACATCTCGGTGAGATTATGGAAAGTGTGAGTACAATAGGGGCGGGCCACGGTAGTATACATATCGGGAACATTTATTGTTTTACTGTTGTTATCAAGCGTTGAACTATTATAAATATCGGCAACATATCTCTGTAGTTATCAAGCGTTAATCTATAAAAAATATCGGGAACATTAATTGGTTCTCTGTAGTTATCAAGCGTTGAATTGTTATAAATATCGGGAACATTAATTGGAATACAGTAGTTATCAAGCGTTGAACTATTATACATGAGCGGCGTTCTAATTCAATATCGTTGAATTCTTATACATATTTGGAACATATCTCTGTTGTTATCAAGCGTTGAACTATTATGAATATCGGGAACATAATTCAGTTCTCTGTAGTTATCAAGTGTTGAACTATTATAAATATCGGGAACATTAATTGGTTCACTGTAGGTATCAAGCGTTGAACTATTATTCATATCGGGAACATTAATTGGTTGCTATAGTTATCACGCGTTGAACTCTTATACATATCGGGAACATATCTCTGTTGTTATCAAGCGTTGAACTATTATAAATATCGGGAACATTAATTGGTTCTCTGTAGTTATCAAGCGTTGAATTGTTATAAATATCGGGAACATTAATTGGATCACAGTAGTTATCAAGCGTTGAACTATTAAACATGAGCGGCGTTCTAATTCAATATCTGAAACATTTATTGGTTCTCTGTATTTATCAAGCGTTGAATTCTTATACATATCGGGAACATATCTCTGTTGTTATCAAGCGTTGAACTATTATGAATATCGGGAACATAAATCAGTTCTCTGTAGTTATCAAGTGTTGAACTATTATAAATATCGGGAACATTAATTGGATCACTTAAGTTATCAAGCGTTGAACTATTATTCATATCGGGAACATTAATTGGTTCGCTATAGTTATCAAGCGTTGAACTCTTATACATATCGGGAACATATCTCTGTTGTTATCAAGCGTTGAACTATTATAAATATCGGGAACATTAATTGGTTCACTTTTGTTATCTAGTGTTAAACTATTATGAATATCGGGAACATTAATTGGTTCACTGTAGTTATCTAGCGTTGAACTATTATAAATATCGGGAACATATCTCTGTTGTTATCAAGCGTTGAACTATTATGAATATCGGGAACATTAATTGGTTCACTGTAGTTATCTAGCGTTGAACTATTATAAATATCGGGAACATATCTCTGTTGTTATCAAGCGTTGAACTATCATGAATATCGGGATATGGGAACATTAATTGGTTCGCTGTAGTTATCAAGCGTTCAACTATTATTCATATCGGGAACATTAATTGGTTCGCTATAGTTATCAAGCGTTGAACTCTTATACATATCGGGAACATATCTCTGTTGTTATCAAGCGTTGAACTGTTATAAATATCGGGAACATTAATTGGTTCACTGTAGTTATCTAGCGTTGAACTATTATAAATATCGGGAACATTAATTGGTTCACTGTAGTTATCTAGCGTTGAACTATTATAAATATCGGGAACATTAATTGGTTCACTGTAGTTATCACGCGTTGAACTCTTATACATATCGGGAACATATCTTTGTTGTTATCAAGCGTTGAACAATTATGAATATCGGGAACATTAATTGGTTCACTGTAGTTATCAAGCGTTGAACTATTATACATATCGGGAACATTAATTGGTTCACTGTAGTAATATCAAGCGTTGAACTATTATATACGAGCGGCGTTCTGCGAAAATCAACTATAAGTCATTCCGTGTGACCCGCCAGAGCACATGCAAAACACTTTATATCTAAAGTTGATGCAACGCTTCAATGTAGACGGAAATTCATACTGCAGTTATCAACTGAGGGGCATATTGGAACATCAGGGGTGGGGTCAAGTGAAAATGTATCATAACTCGCATTGTTTTGTCAACGAAGTGAATGATAATTGAAGCCTTTCATTGTTTATGATCACTATCCATTCCAACGTAGGTTGACCATACACACAGCCAACGAATTATTTATCATAAACAGTAATGGAAATGAGTAATCTTGCCAATCATTACTCTTAGTATGTATACAGTGCTTTCATTAAGGAATAATTATAAGATTTGTGAATTCTACATACACTTTTCAAGATGTTTGTCAGAATATTTGAATTTTATTATTTATCAATAAAACCACAAAACAGACAATTTAGGATTTGCATGCAATAGCACGTCATTTTACATTTCCCCTATTAAAGTCAACATTGGACACCTTTGCAGCAATCTACTTTTAAAACAATGAGATAAGGGTTAAATCGCTGAAGACATGAGTTTTCTCTTTTTCTCAAAATGATATTAGCTTGGCATCCTAATTATATCATACTTTAAAGGGACTGAATCCCATATGAGAAAAAAGCGAAAATAAAAAGAAAATTGTTAAAAATTGCTATTATTTTGATGTTTTTGCATGTAAGGCATTGAGATTTGCTGACTGATGTACTACAATATATGCACACTATTAATATTGCGGAGATTTTTCGTTATTTTGCATTGTAAAATCTACTGGGTTAGTAACACAGTAAATCTAAAAATATCGCTGTATATTTATCACGTGATCACTAAAACCGAATTGACAATCTCCTTCGCAGAGGTGTCGTTCCTTACACTCACGCATACATGAATGTAATGAGTCGATAGTGTTAGAGAATGCCGAATTGAATCCACAAATTCAAATGAGCAAGAGGAAATTCCACGGTATTTTTAAACGGGAAAACACGGAGCGGACGTTTTTTTTTTAACTACTTATTTCCTATGAAATAATGATAAACAAGACGTGTACGACCTTCTACAACATTCCGTTACATATATATCGACGTATTGTGAATTAATTAGAATAAGTATAAAATATAACGATTCAGTCCCTTTAACAAATGTTGAAATGTAGTCCAATATTTATAACTTAGACCACCTTCGAAATATAATATCAACTAAACAGTTAAATCTAATTGAAATTGTTGTATAATTTAAACATCATTTCGAACATAAACTGAGCCCTATAACATGTTAATTTATTGTAATTCTTTTCTTCCTTTTTTATAATGAAAATAACAAACTTCTCATGTTTTAAAATTATATTATGATGAGCGCCCTTGTATCAATGATGCATAACAATATGCAGATCGGAAGCAATATGCCTTTAGGGCATTTAATGACACATTTAAAATTGTCAAGGACGAAATCATTTTGTACGAAAGACCCGATTCGTGACCCACATTCTTCTTTGCAGAGGTGTCGCTCTTGAAACTCTCTTTATAGCCAGAGAATGTTCGTTCAAAGTCATTTTTCTATTAAAACCAGTTTTATCTCGGTTTGTTCTTTTCTTCATTTGTTTCGAACCAAATAAACATTTTAAATCACCTATAATTTACTATTTGTAAGAGAGTGTAAAGAGCGGCTCTCTGCAAATGAGATTGATCTACGCAGTTGGTATTCGCGAATCACGCGATCACCAGTTTTAGCTTAGAAACAGTTCATATTTTACATATACATGGATAAACATTATAAAATGCATTCTTCACAAATCAAGACATCTCTTTGAACATGAAAATAACATTCAGTAAGTTAAAAGTGCTATTTTAAAGGAGAATTCGACGTGATTTTTATCTCGATATTGACACATAACAGTCTGCTGCAAGTCTCATAGGGACGGTTTTGTCTTCGTAAATAAAACCCAAAAAAAGAAATGCGAGTCAAAATAAAGAAACTGCAAATACTTAAAACATCGGAATATTTATTTCATTTTAGATGTGTCATAACTTAGTGTTTTTAAACAAACGCAATTGTTATATGTTCAAGACATTTAAATTTGTTTTTTTCTAATAATAACTCCTCCTCGCATGTGATTTCCGAAAAGCTATTAAAAATAGAAGTCGCGGGCTTCTGCCCGGCGACTAATAAAATAGAGGTGTGGCAAACGACTCAACTGTACCCTTTATTCCGAGTGTTACCTTCTCAGCCTTATCACTAAGTCAGGGCACTTACGTTATCGAGCCTATTCCACATGAGTAAAACTTTATATAAAACCATCATATAATATAGTATAGTATTTCACGATGATGTAGTAATACAGTTGGGGGTCGGGGCGTAATTGTTAACGTCAGACAAATTAACAGGGCGACTTTTGAAATCGAGATTAGAGTATGCCATATAAATGTATACTGGTCAGGCCCTTGTCTGTTCGCTATATTTAGTCTTGCAAGAATCCTGTAAGCCGCTAGAGAATCCTTACGACATGGACACAGTTAAACAAGAATGTTATTCGAATCAAGACATTACTTTTCTAAAACTCCAAAGGTGAATTTTCATGTCATATTACAAACCGTTCCAACTTTCGACACATCTGTAGGTCAAAGGTAAGTAATTTTCTATAGACGACCATTTTATCATTATGGGTTATGGGTTATGGTTCGTTCCGAACAAGAATTTAGAATTACTAAAATAGGAAAGAAATCATACAGGTTGACGGACCTTTTTTCGTTATGAGTATGAGGTCAAATAGAAAGCTACCCTTATTCCGTACTGAATTTTACTTTCAATTTCAGAAAATATTCTATGTTCTGAAAATGGTTCTTCGAGTGTCATTATAGCTAAAATCAAACACTATTTTGATTATAAATTAGTCAGAGGTTATTCAACTTTATAAAAAAAACTTTTCAATTTTCAACAAATTCATAATTGTCCAATGGGAGACAACTTCAGTCCTATATCTCTTGACAAAATTGCAGCCCGGCAAGTCGATCCTTATTACATCCCTTTGACCTATTCAGGCGACGACTATAGAAACATCAAGCCATTAATTAACCCTTTTCCTCATATAGATGCTTTCTGACGCATATGTAGCAGACGGCTTTTTGAAAACATATTGACAAAAAAAGAAATTGCTCAAAACGAGCAATTTCCCCTTTTGCCGCAATGTTTTCCACTTTTAGTCATAGGTTATCCATTCAATTATTGGGGTTTTCTATTTTTTGACAAAATATGTTCAAAGTCGTCTGCTGCAGAATTGTCGTATGAGGGAAAGGGTTGAAACTATAGAAATCTCTACGAATGAAAGTCTTATTATTGAAAATAGTTGAAAACAATGTGACAAATCATGAGCAATTTCTCCTTTTGTCACAATGGTTTGAAAGGTTGTTTGCTGTCAATCCATAGAAAAATACCATCTTCATAGAATACACAATTGTCATATCTAGACTTACAAAACACGTTTTTTTACTCGGGTGCGCATCAAATATGTTGGCGTCGAACTCTAATCAATCAATCTGATCTCAAACCAATAGTCCACACATTACGGTGCAAGAATGCAAAGAACCACATGGCGATATGAACTTGCTGCCGTGATAAAACTGAAAACAGTTGAACACGGAAATAAACGCCAATCAAACAAGTATCTTTACTTGCAATGAAAATAAATTCGCATTGCTCATTTTCTAGTGGTAGTACTAGAATATGTTTGAAATGATATCACCATAGAAACGTGTGCACCAGAAATCATGATATACCAGACGATAAGGCATCGCCCGACCAGTATAGTCTCGCACCTTTCTTAAAGGTGAGTATAGTATCGCCCTATCGAGAATGACCAGTATAGCTTCGCCCATATTGAAAGAGCAAGTATAGTATCGCTTTATCGAGAATGACCAGTATAGCGTCGCCCCTATTGAAAGAGCAAGTATAGTATCGCCCTATCGAGAATGACCAGTATAATTTCGCCCCTTTCTTAACGGTGAGTATAGTATCGCCCTATCGAGAATGACCAGTATAGACATGCCCCTATTGTAAGAGCGAGTATAATATCGCCCTATCGAGAATGACCAGTATAGCTATTCCCCTATTGTAAGAGCGAGTATAGCGTCGACCCTTTCAGGAAGGACAAGTTTAGTGTTAACAGTGCCATGAACGCGTTTCACCAGACGGACCCTCCTTCAACCATTTACTTAGCAGGTGACGCACTACTCGGCCATGTGAGTGCAGACCCAACCACTGTCGGTAGTGGGATTCCCTCTCCAGAAGCGCCTGTCTACACCACTACGCTACCGGAACCGATGCATGTACTTGGACTCAGTCAGTCGTCGAGTAGGTTTACCATCGGCATGCAGCAATAGCTAGTTGCCGGGCAAACTGGTATGCAGTTATTGATTGTATCTTACGTACTAACCCTTTCAAACACTCAGATCCATTGCCAGTATCGTTTTACAACTTTGTGACAAAAGGAGAAATTACTCATGATGAAACATATTTACTTTTGTAACAATATTTTCAACTCTTGTCAATAAGTGAACTGTAATGAAAAAATATTTTTTAAGTTCTTATGTCTAGAAGTTTTAGAGTATTCTATGTGTAGGGAAGTGTTAAATGAGCTGTATTTACTCAGTATTCCGGGCATTACCTATGGATCGTCGTCTGAAAACATCTGGAAAACTGAGATTGAAATGTCGATACAGGGTTGAAACCTAATGAGTAAAGGAGGAAAAGCTCACTGCGAGCAATTATAGCATCATACATGTACATGGGTGCTTTGCCTATACTTTAGCACGTGGATAATATACGAGGATATATACACGACATTGTTAAACAACATCTTCACCGGTATCCTATTGAATTATTGCGACCAGAAACACTATGTTTTTTTGTTAAGGAATAACACTAGACGAGAAGAGAACAGCAAGAACAAGTGTTTGCATAGCTATCAGTTAATTAATATTTACTAGATAAATGAGAATTTAACATAAAAAACAATGATAAGAATGCAGGTATGGGCATGTTGATCTTTGTCTACATTGTTCACTCATTCAATTAACGGTCGGGTAAGTAAGGATAATCGTGTTGTTTAGAGTTACATATAGCCGGATATCGGTTAAAACATTTCGCTAGATTACATTCGAGTAAGCTTATTTACTGAACATTGATTCTAAAGCAAGTTATACAACATATATTGATGACTCGTAATGTCTGTTTCCTAGAGACTCATTTGTTTTATTTGGTATTTACGCCATTTTTAACATTATTTCAATGATATTACGGCGACAGTTCACTTATTGATGATCCTTCGGCAAACAAACAAACATTAGGAAAGGAAATTGGCTTTGTCCGTAGGCAATACATTTTTACCGCCGCAACTGGGTATCGAACCTGAAGCGTCTTGTACCAGATCCCCCTGCACTAACCAGTCGGCCACACTATGTCTGGTTCCAGATCCCCCTGCACTAACCACTCGGCCACACTAGGTCTGGTTCCAGATCCCCCTGCACTAACCACTCGGCCACACTAGGTCTGGTTCCAGATCCCCTACACTAACCACTCGGCCACACTAGGTCTGGTTCCAGATCCCGCTGCACTAACCACTCGGCCACACTAGGTCTGGTTCTAGATCCCCCCTACACTTACCACTCGGCCACACTAGATCTGGTTACAGATCCCCCATACACTAACCACTCGGCCACACTAGGTCTGGTTCCAGATCCCCCTACACTAACCACTCAGCCACACTGGGTCTGGTTCCAGATCCCCCTGCACTAACCACTCGGCCACACTAGGTCTGGTTCCAGATCCCCTACACTAACCACTCGGCCACACTAGGTCTGATTTCAGATCCCCCTGCACTAACCACTCGGCCATACTAGGTCTGGTTCTAGATCCCCCTACATTAACTACTCGGCCACACTAGGTCTGGTTACAGATCCCCCTACACTAACCACTCGGCCACACTAGGTCTGGTTCCAGATCCCCCTACACTAACCACTCGGCCACACTAGGTCTGGTTCCAGATCCCCCTGCACTAACCACTCGGTCACACTTGGTCTGGTTCCAGATCCCCTACACTAACCACTCGGCCACACTAGGTCTGGTTTCAGATCCCCTGCACTAACCACTCGGCCACACTAGGTCTGGTTCTAGATCCCCTACACTAACCACTCGGCCACAGCAGATTCCTGCACCTAGAGACTCAATTGTGCTCGCGTTTGTTGTGCTCGGAGGACCCATATTTTGACTCCGCTCTGGACTCGAATCCGAGGCTGGTGCTCTATCTCTGGGCCATTGTCTCCCAGATTGTAACTGGAGTGAACAGCTTTGCATTTTGAAGAGTTCATAGTCAACTGTAGGAATATCCGTGTTAAGATACTAAAGTAAGGCAGCCATCAATATAGGTGCTGATCAGACGGTGCTGGTACTGCTATACTGCTGGCGTACGCATTACAAAATCGGTTCCTTCAGACAAATCGTTAGTTATTTAAACAGGCTGTGGTTCTACATTGCACGTTCTGTCAAATGTTCCGCCGATATCCGAGCGCCGTTGCCTATTTTGCTCAAGTGTATACTGTCATTTGTGCAAACATTTACATGTATAGTGTTATGGCGCAATTTGAAATTGTCATGGAATGTGAAATTTGTTTTATGAAACATATATGGTTAGACGAATGATAAAGAATTTAGATTTGATAAAAAACCATATACGTCATAATAATTGACCTCTATGCACTTATGTCGGGATCAGGTCATTCATGTCGCGTAATAGTAGGATACGATAAAGAAAAAGCTGCATCATTCGAAAATATGGTTTTAATTGCTAATAAACTGTACATTACATATCGACATCTTATTTGTTATTCAAATTATATCCGTTACTGAAAATTAAATCAATACAAATCAATGCATAACATTTACTTTCACACGCACATGAAATTAGATTAGCAGAAACTAATTAATATCGTTATGATGCAAATACACATTTAGTAATTAAAAATAGCATGTTATAACGCAAACAATAAAAGCGAATTTAAAACAAGGGGAAAATGTCGTAATAACGTGTTTTTCAATAAAGAAATTATGTAATCTATAATTCTTTTTATTCTTGTAAAAAATATCACCATTCAAACGATGAGTCAAGCTTATTGATTCCAGATTAGTATGTTATGCTATTACAAAAAAAATACGTAATTAAGTCTTTTAATTATTATTATTACGACATAATTCGAGCTATACAGTGTTTTAAATTGGCGTTATTACGAATCTTTCGCGTTACAACGCGTTTTTTTTTTTCAACGTTACAATTAAAGTTGGCAGAAAGCAATGTATATTACTAGTTTTCTATTGGTTTAAAACCGACCTATGTTATTGCTTTATTTTTTTTGATAGTGAAATGCATCACATACCCAGCTCACGGAACAACTTTTGAATGCTCTTCTATAAAGATAAAATCATTTTTGAAAAAAACTACACTACAATCATTCATTTTGATGCTATCTAGAATAAATAATAATAATAAAGGGGAAATACATTTTAAGCGTATATGAATGTTGTTTATGATTACAAAAGGGAACAATATAAATGGCGCGCTGAATGATGTAGCATCCAGTGATTTACCCCTATTTATAGTGACGTCATGAACAGTTTCTATGTCTCGTTAGAAGTTTCAGCTCGAGAATTTATAATTTTGATCGATACATATGTTTTCTAGATACATACGATTATAACACTCATTTATAAGATCATGTCTTAGAATAGTGGGAATCTAAGAACTAGCAGGACTAGATCGCATCTTGAAAATCCCTCTTCACAAACATGTATTCGTACAGTTGACAGACGTGTAAACTGTATGTACCTGACGGATAAGAAGCATTGACGATATTACTGTAGATGATTTAGCGATTTTAAAATAACTATTAAGAATAAACTTCATGCACATATAACTGAGATAATATGCATTGTCTATACCCCTACATTTGTCAACACTCGTGATATCTGATACACGCCCGACTGCATATTCACAAATAAGTACAATGCGGCATTCTTTTACCAGCTAATGGTTCCGATTTAGTAAATGTAACTAAAGTAACAATCATCTTTTTCACGCGAATATCGACATTGTAATTCAAAGCTGAAACTTCCAAGCGGGGTAAATGGACTCCAAGAAATCAGATCAACACATATCTCATATCCTTCCATGCAAATCAAAATGCTTAAAAATGAAATGATTACTAACGTATACCATTATATTATAAAAAAAAGTATATATTTTCATCACTGAAAATATCCTTTTAAAATGACTGATTGCAATTAAGGTGCTTAATCTATGTCTTGTTGCTATACGCTTATAACTCGGACGACATATATTAAACATATTAATTGCGTGTTTCGTGTTTTGAAATTCGTGTTATAGCGACTATTGTCTCACTATTTAACGTATTTTGTTCTCGTTGAGACAACTTTCTTGTTCTAAAATTGCGTCAGTTCATGTTATTACGTATATTTCTACGTTATAATATGTCTATGTGGTTTATTACGACTTGCTTGCGACTATTCAAATATGTTTTACCTTAGCAACGGCCCTTAGAGGTTTTCGTTACTTTGGCTTTTTCACGAACATAATAATAAGTATAATACAGTTATCAAATGTCGTCTTAACTAGACAATCTTATATATAAATAAGGCACGTCTCACGAAAACTGACAGTATGGATTTATTTCCCAGGGAAGATCCGGAACGGCTCGCACAGATGTCAGTCATTTATAAAGGTTCCTAAGTAGCTAAGAACTGTTATCACCAAATGACTGCCTTGCTGATTTGAAATGTTATTGTCATTACAATTAAAATCAAAACCATGTATTTTCATTATTAATACGATCTGTTTCAAAACAATGCAATTTCGTTGCTATGACCATTTATATTAAAACCGAGCCGTGGTGTATTCAGAAATAATAATTATAACTTTAAAAATGACTGCAAAATTATTCCCTATTTGGGGCTCACGCTTGCGAGAATAACAAAATTACACTGATTCATCGCTGTCCGGGTAAAGCATTTATCAAGGGAATGCTGTGACATACCGGTAACTGAACGGCGAAAGGCAATATTAAAACAAAACAAAGACGTACAGCCTAAGGTCGATTTAGGTCTGACAGGGCTCAAATATTGTATATGAGCCAGTCTAACGTTTGTTGATGCTTTAAGCATCTGCGTACAGTAAGGTTAAGACGCAGACCGGTCTGTGTATCCGCACATTATCACCAGAGTCTTCACTGTCCGCATGTATGGTAAATATAACTAATGGCATATTCTTATTTGTAAAATACGTAGAGCCCAGACATTTAACGTCAATATGTCTTAAAATGGTGCTAAATCGGAGAGTCACTAAGACATTTTCCGACGAAGCTATCATATAATCAACAATCCAAGAAATAAAGGGACATATCTTTGGTTATGCTTATATCAATTAACAAGAAACCCAGAAAAATGTGTCCCTGGGTTGAACGTGTCAATACGTTCACAACCACCCAAGGACACCTCGTCACCTTCGGCAAGCTGTACAACAAGATTCGCCGATCCACTTGGGTGAGAACCACTATCCAAGCTGTGGGAATAGGCAAACACGGGTGTATCCTTATCGTTTACCTTTATATAGCAAAAAGCGGGAGGAGTTGATCCAGTATTGCGTAATATTACAACAGAGAAGTAGTATAAGCCAGGGTGTTTACACGTAAACTTCCCTGTGTCCTTGTTGAATCCGTCGCCCACGTTTGTTATGACATCTTTGAAGATTGCTATCTTGTTACTGCTCTTGGTCTTGTCGGGGCTCTTTACTGTAAACCCAATAGGGCCACCTTGAAGAAAAAATCATGTGTATGGGTAAATTCTCAAATGAGTCTGTAATGCCCGCCTGCATGTACTATAGCTCTCCCTGTATCTTCAGACAAAAGTATATTATACATAGACAGTATTTATTATGTATACATACATACACGTGCATCTTATAGTATAATACAAAATTAATATTATTCTAAGGGAACTTAAATTCCTGAAACACAAATTCCACAGGAGGCGAACAGTGTCTGTCCGGGTTAGCCTGCGCGTAGGCTGATCCGGGTCGATACTTTACACAAAGTCCACAATGTTGGTTTTCTCGCGGGACGGCTCATATGTTGAATTAAAAAACAAACGTATCAACCATATATAATGGAACTTAAGTACACCGGATAGTCATGAGTAGAAATATGTTCGTACTGAGTAACGGTTTATGAATTAATATGCAGGCGCATTACTTATAACATTCGTGCCTGAGTCTCTCTTTGTCATATAGATTGTATGTGTTTTATATCATACACACATACAAACAGTTCTTTATATATATATTCACATTGAATTCTATTTAACAAACATAAATTGAAAAAAATACATACTGTTTATAGATCATTTTCAACTACACTCTATGTCCAAAAGCGTATGTGTTATCACTGATCATAGTAAGCATACAGTGTTATTCTATAATCTGATTTTTTTATCTTTTTCTTAAATCATTTCTAACAGTTGATACATATCGTATTATACATCGTTTTACGTACAAATGGACTATTGTAATGAATATTGAAAAGCGTCCGTGTTCTCAATTTAGACGAACATAACACATACTTCAAGCCGCTAAATAACGGTTATAACAAGTCATTGTACATACACTTCCATCCAGACAGCTAGCTTCTTTTCCAAATAAAAGGACTGAAAACCATTCCAAGCTCGACAAATGGCAACTGTCACAATTACTTTAGCCAAGTGACACATGCGTCTCGATTAATACGCACGACTAAATAAACTGAGTTGCAAACTATCCGAAATTTAAAAGGAAATTCACATAGATTCATACGAACGTAAAACAAAACATGTAAAGAAAATAAAAATGAACATCTCACCAGGTTTCGTCCTGACTGTTTCAAGTTCATCCTTAATGGTCTGGAGTTTTGTATCAATGTTTGACTGTAGAGATTCCATGCTTTTTGTCAAGGTTTCTAACGCGATTTCTGTACGGATCATCTTACTCAGCATCTTCTCGTCATAGTCATACTGGCGACAATACTGCTCGCTGGTTTCACAAACATGGAACATCAGGAAAACGCATAACACAATATACGACTTCATGCTCGTGTCGTTGCTGTTGTTAATATAAAAGTAGAGATTTTTAGGCCTACTTATATAAGATTTGCACCATGCAAAAAGGGTTGGACCTGTTACATCCCTATTTGGTACTACATTAAGGAAATATGGCAGTGAAACAAAAGGGCTACAGTTCTTGTATTTCGTCAGACCTAACATCGATGACTTTTCTAAATATAAGCTGACAGTGTGTGATATGGAGCTATTGTGTGGATGCAGAGACTCACGTTTGTAGATATTGTTTAATTGATAAAGATATTTTAACAGTTGAAAATGAATATCATGCATTTTTTTAATGTGACCAATGGCTTACAGAAAGGCAGACTGAATACATGGTATAACGGACGAGATGATATGCGATATTTTGTTTCAACTTGCTGAAAAGCGAAAGTACTATTGTTATAAAGAAGATCACAAAATAGATTTCAGTTTTAATTGAACGGAAAGATTCATCCACTCGATAACAAATGTCATTGCTTGATTAAGTTTGTAAAAGTTAATAAGTTATGTATATATATATAATAATTCTGAACTATATGTGAACTATGTATGTATATTTGCTGTATTTTGGGCCGGTGGCCTCTATTTACAAATAAAACTATTGTATTGTTTTGCTTGAGACTTCGTCATTCACAATTGCAATAAGACGCATATTTTTCTGACAGGGAACACATGTTGGAAATTACAGATAATATTTCTTAAATGTCTGGATATATAATCATGTCTAGAATTAAATAGTGCATTTCAGTAAACATTTCTTAGATGTTTCTTGATATATAATCATGCCACGATCCCAATTAATGCAGTCTCACCAGAGCCAGTAATGTCCGCCTACATGTAGTGTGGGTATTGACGTAGTATCTTACACAAAGCTAGAATTGTAGCGTAGCTTGTGTCAATCCTGTATAAGCTTGCGTTCAGCATCCAATCATTTTGACTACACATCGTGAGAACTAAATGCTTCATTTTTTGTTTACTATATACTTCCCTCTATGAGCAATATGGTTTTACTGTTTCAAAGGAAGAGTCCGAAAATTTTGCATTATTTGGCTAAATATATTAAACTCGCTTTAGAAAAAAGAAACAACTACATATTCAAATTAAAACATGATTAGACTAACCTTACTGATTTTTGTTATTTTTTTTTTTTTTTTTTTTTTTTTTTCATATTATTATTTATATATTTGTTATCATTCTTCCATAAATACTTTGCTTATTGTTTAATATAAAGGTGACATGTACTAGAAGCTATATTAGCTTATGACTATAATATTTGTTTCTTTTGTCTTGTTTTAATTTTGTTTTACATCGACGAAACATTGGCGCTAAAGACCTTAAACGTTTCATTTGGAAAGTGACTTTCATCCTCCCATTGTAGACGCATTTTAACACAAATGCAGCAGAATTAAAAAATATTGAGGCAAAAGGAGAAATTCTATTCAAGAAATATACTTTCATTTGAAGAAATTATCGATATTTGTGCACAGACGTTCATGAAGTCGTCTGTTGCAGATTTGTTGTATGAGGGAAAGTTTTAATCCTAAGTGTAACTTCATGATTTTCTTCTCAGCCATAAACTCGGCTATTGTGGCAATTTTATATAATCAAAGAGCTGATGGTATAAGGGTCTTTGTAACGCCGCTTCCAACATGTTTTTCAGTGTTTTAGGTAAGTTATCAGTACCACATGGTCCATTTATCCTGACACCAGCCAGTCAGTCGTAATTGCTTATCTCAAAACCCTGAGCGCCAAGGGGGACTAACAATTTTAAAGTTTTTGGTATGACCCGGCTGGGAATCGAACTCAGGACCTCCCTAAGTCAATGCGGACGCTCTACCAATACACCACCGAGGCAGTTATAAACGGACAAAAAATACAACACTCCAAAAATACGCATGCTAGAGTTACGTTTCTTGTACACAGCACAGTTACCTATAAACCAAGTTTGAAAATGATACATTGGAAACTATTTGAGACAATGGCCGAGATAAAAGTAAAATGGAGAAAACTCCAATCGAGAAGACCAGGGTTATTTTCCTAGTACTTGTCCATTCTACTGATCCCAAGTCTGACATCTTTGGAATCAATCTGCCAAACAGAAACAAAGTGTTGACCTATGTGTGCAAAGAGTGACGGACGGATGGAAATACTGGCAAAAAAACGACAGACAGATACCCGGACGACGGAGAGGTGATCCATAAGTGCGTCCAAGTTTAACAGGCAGACGATACAAACAGGACGACAGAGAGGGGATCCATAAGTGCGTCCAAGTTTAACAAGCAGACGATACAAACAGCAATGATAATTGCAAACAGCAGACTGAGTCCGATGCGTCAAAATATATCTGTGTTTGGTAAAAGGTTAGCGTGTAGTGGTACTGGTTGTGTACAGGTTGTGTACTGGTTGTGTACTTGTTGTGTATTTGTTCTCGCACATTAGCCGCATTGAGCGATTTGGAGTTTAATTGAATCTTCGTAACAGGACCACATAGCGTAAACAGAGGAAAACGTTACTGAGGTTAAAGTTCAAACTTATTTGTCTTCAACGTACTCACGTGCAAACACAAGAAGACCCTTAACTGCTAGAAACGGTGTATACGTTAAAAGATTTACTCGTATGCTTGCTGAAATTGACTTATCGCTAGTAAGGCGAGTGATTTTTAACGAATTATTTTTTCTCAAAAAATAATGCGGTTAACTCGATCGTGTTGCTTTCCGGAAGTCACGGTTAAACTACACTTCCGCTTAGAATACACATTAGCTGCACCTAAATAGTCCTAGTATTTTTTTGGATATTAAAATGACTTCTACGTGTTTTTTCAATACAGTGAAGTCATATTTATACTATTGAATCAACATAGATAATCAATTCTCTAGAAAATATCAAATTAACAGTAAATGCATATATATTTCATTTGTCGGCAAGCGTATGAATGTTTAGTTATATGCCCATTCACTAGTGAGTGACGTAGTTAACGGAAGTCGAACCCATGCTGAAGAACCATGCAGGGTTTTACGGGACGCGCATTTCTGCGTCTAATACGCATAAAATGATAAACGGGACCCCTGAAAAATTAAAATTGACTCCCATCGGACGCATGCCTGTAAAAAGATCATATTAAAAAGGTAAAGTACAATATAACTAGATCTAGTCATCGTATACAAGCTCCGTAGAGAAAATATATTTTGGGAAATCAAACATATACACGTGACTATTCCAGCCAATCGTATTTGCGATATGTAAATTAAAACTTGTTGTTTTCAATGTATGCAGTAAACGTCACCAATATTGGGGTCTTTGAATTGGCATGTGCGCGAGACATTTATCAATTGAAATGGAATAACGTCATAAAAGATCGACGATTAGAAATGCGTAGTATTTCGGTCCAACAATTTCACTGGCAATAATATGCTAGTGGCTGAAATCTCACCTGGCAAATTGAAATTTGCAATTAGCGAATATGCGAACATAAATTCTAGCCCAGAATATATTATACATCCATCAAATGTTAAAAAGCTGGTTTTCCCTGCTTCTAATAATAGAATTAGGAATCTCATTATGCGAGCTCTGGAGTACACACGTGACATGAATTGACCAATCGTCGTCGGAGGAAAACACTATCTTCGAAGCCCTCTAATACTATCGCTATTTTTACACGTCCGAAAACTATTCGATACGCTTGACGCTAATATGTCAAAACAAACGGATTTGAGGTCGATATGGGGAAAAAGAAGCCCGAATTAGAAGTTGAGGAGATATGTTGCAATGAAAGTACAGTCAGTTTCGGAGAATATTGGAAAGAAAGTTAGAAAATTCCAGTAATTAAAAAAACTTAAACAATCAGCATTTTTCTTTTCCTTTATTTACGATACCAAAAAGTACACAAGTTGTGAGACAGAAAAAAAAGCTTAGCAATATCATTACTGTGCCAAAGTAGCATAAATTAAATTTGATAATACATTTTAAATTCATAAGCTGTTTTATACATATTTATGATAAATCATAATAATCATGAATATGTATAACAACAGCTTACACATAATATAACAAAAAACATTTGGCTCCGTATCATGTATTGGGACCCCTGTTTTTTAGGGAGGGACTCCCTAATTTTACATGACTGCATCCTAAGGACTCCCAAAATGTTGTACTGGTGTAAAATCCTGCTTTACACCATGTAGAGGCTTTCTGATGACATTGCTGTAGACATCTTTAGAACACATTTTGACTGAAGTAGAACTTGCTCAATGCAAGCAATTTCAATTTTCCCATAATATCTTCTCCCCCTTTGTATTTTACCTCCATGATAGAGAGCTTTATATTTGTTTGCAAAGATATGTTCAAAGTCGTCTGCTGCAGATGTGTTGTATGTGGGAAAGGGTTAATAAACAAACCATGTAACAAGCTTTAAAAAAAATGAGCAAAATTACATTATCTCAATTTTTACTATATTGCTTCCAAATTTTGTGATTTTAAGTTTTTACTCAAATGATAAAGTAAGGAATGTTTTGAAAAAGACATAGTATGCAACAGTGCGACTAGCATATTTTATCCGTTATGCTACTACATTATGCATGTTTATTTTTTTTTAAATAAATCCTGTTTTACCCATACATTTTCACACTTATCCGAATACACCCAGTATATTACAGTATATATTGAACATTTCCAGATGTCTCTTTTAAAATATATATGGACAAAGATTATTTATAATCATGAAATAGACTAGATTGTCTAAAAACTACTAAGTTTTAAAGCAAGTTTAAAACAAACAAAAAACATAATGCAATTATTATTTACATTTTCAAAATAATTCGTTACCAGTACTTCAGTACTTTGATTTTCGTTCCTAGTTGGATTGATATACGGACGGACAGACACACGGAATTAATTAAATCAACATCATCCAGCCACATAGGATGAAATATAACCAATCAAAGTACTTAAAGTACTGACGGTAGAATTGCGATAGTTTAAGAGGTGAATGAAAATTGCATATAGAAATATTTTTTTAAGAAAAGTTTCCAACGTGACAGACAAGTAACGATGCATAAGGCCAGAATGAATTGATCTTGTAAAATGATTTGTACACAATTCCGAATATATCATTCAGTACACATGGTACATTTGTTGATGATCATATTATCAAATACTTCTATGGAAATCCCACCATGAACAGTCATGACAGTACATTGTCTTCCTATTCATTTACTGTACTATTCAGAGTATGCAGTCTATAAATGCAATATATTGATGTTTACAATGATAATTGTAAACTTAGAAGTGTAATCTACCAAAACAGTTGTGTTTCGAATGATATAAATAGTTTTTCTGATTGCTCATCTCCAGTATTATACTTTACTTTGAGTGTCTGTTAAATGAATTCCAAGGTTCTTCTTTTACCTAACATTTGTATAAATATCTACAGATTAATATAAAAATGCCTAAACCAAAACAATTTAATCATGTACATAATAATGTTGCATCTAACATGAGAAGAGGGGAAGTGTGGCCCTAAATTGAGTGGTAGCTAAGTAGCATATGTGTAACTGCTAATATCTGAGAATATTTAATTAAGGGCGGAAATGAAGCTGCAAGGACTGGACAATGTAAATGTAACATCTTATTAGTAAAGGACATTTGTTATGATATCCAGTGGTTTATGGGGAGATCTTGTTTGAAGTTTAAAGTTCATTTTGCTCTTATTCTGTCAGTTATACTTTTCTATATGGCTAGAACAAATTATGTAGAGGGTCATTTAAGGAATATTTCCGCCAAATTACAAATGTGTCTTGAGATCAGACAAAAACTTTAATAGAGATGGAATTATAAAGTTAAGTCATTTTGCCCCTTTTCTGATGTCGTCTGGCTGCCATGTTTTTCAACCAAATAATAGGGCTGAAACAAAATTGTTAGAGGGACACTCCTTTTGCCATGATGTTTTCAAAAGTTGTCTGCTGCTTATGCCTTTGCAAAATGCTGTTGAAATAACACAGACAGATACAAAACTTACAAAGGGTAATTTATTCATGCAGTGTTAGAATAACATTGGGTAAATGGTAGGGCTGTAATGAATACACTAGACGGCGAATACGATATGTATCACGAATACAGGGTAACGAATACGAATATTTATTCACGAATATTGTCATGCATTTAACAACATGTAAACTCAAAGTAAATCATAAAATATCAACCTAATATTTTCAGTACTTTGATTTTATAATAGGCATAAGAAAGGGAAAGAAATTGTGAATTTAATGTAGCGTTTCAACGAGTTTTACCTGATGTCATAGTGTAAGATGGAATGTCTTCCTTGAATACTTTCGGAAATCCGAAATGTTTACATACATTCGACGTATATTTGGCCGGAGATTCAATGATTTAAATTTCCGTGTGGTTCGCCATTTTTTGTTGACGGGTTTTTGTTGTCATTAAATGAGAATTCTCTATTTTCAATCGAATTATAATTCATAAATCATTAAAAACACATTTTAAACACACAAAATCGTATTTCAAAATAAATCTTAGCGAACACAACATCAAATTTTTTTGTTGAGAAAATGAAAAAAAAAAACATGTCTCAAAATCAATGGTCAGTTGTTGTGGGTGGGGTACTATGTAAATATAGCGCCGAATGCGCTATGAAACTAAAGAGGTTTTCAAGTGTGACAAAAAGTTTGTTATGTTTGTAGTTCAGAGCTACATTGAATTTAACTTAAAGCATACAGCTTTTGATTATATTCGTAAATATTCGAATATAGATGAGGCGAATAACGAATACGTATCGTACAGACCTGTATTCGATTATATCGAATGTTCGAATGTATCGTTACAGCCCTAGTAAATGGCATAGTGATATCCTTATACTTGAAATTTATTTTTTACTTAAATATGTTATTTACACATTCAGAGACTTGTACTTTTATTTGGTTACCTAGAATAAGTGAATAATTGTTTCCTTATTTGACTTTTGCTAATTATTGCATTCGTAATTTAGTCAGGAATATTTTGCACTATTTCTTTTGCGTATTGATTTTGGTAGAATTGGTAATTTCACCTGTTACAATGGTATTGTTGCTACGCATCCCTTCCAAAATCCACAATTACAAAGTAGCTGCGAGACTTTTCTTTCGTGGCACTTAAACACAGAAAGGCGCTCGCACTTCAGTGATATTCGTTATACAATCCCCTGTTTACATGATACGCTTTTACTACAGTCTACTGAACCCTTAACAAATGGACTTATTCTACAGCGGACAACTTTGAAAATGTCTTGGCAACAAAATGATAAGCTGTATTAATGAAAGCGTAAGTATTATCTAGTAAAGGAAACGTTGTGGAAAGGGGAGACATTGCTGATCATCATTCATCTGTTGCAAGTTAGTGGAATAGTGTCTGAAAGTGGGAATTAATATAATTAGCAAAACTTTTTAATATGTACAATTTCGAAATAATCAACTTAGAAAAGGTTGAAAAACATTGTGTGAAAAGAAATAATTGCTCATTTTAACCAATCGTTCCTTTCCAAAATATTGATAAACGCTTGAACAATTTTCGTATAGAGTTTCTGAAGGAACATGTCTACTAAATAACTGTAATCGGACAAGAATTTTAAATGTTAGGCATTTTACTTCCTTTCTCAGATATCGCACAAACAAGAGTTCTACACATTTCTTTGAACATAATAAGAAAAGGACCGCCAAAAGAATGAGATGTTTTTTTGAGCTAAACGTCTAATTTTCCACTTTTTAGATGCCACCTGGTTTCTACCACTTTCAACCAATTTAAACGACTTTTAACATACGGAGGGTCACTGAATGAACAGTTCTGCTAAATTATCTTGAAATCAGACAAGTACTTTCATAAGAATGTAGTTTTTATTTTTTTGATTTTGCCCCTTTTCTCATATCGCCTGATTGCCGTGTTTAACAACCAATCAATATGATTATATTGTTTTATCCAATGATCACAATATACCATTTTATATTGGTATCAGACAAGCTAATTCAGAGGAGAATATTGTTAAAGATAGGGCAAATATCACCTTTTCTGATGCCGCAGCAAGTTCTCCGTAGACATTAAATATACCGCACAATTTCTTCATTTGCCACACTATTTCTAAAAATTGCAAAGGGTCTGTATGTGGGTAAGGGTTGATATCTCAGGTTTATTTTTCTGAATATTTCAGAATAGCATAGAAAACATTGTTGCAAAAGGAGATATTGCTCTTTATGCCTCCTTTTGCCATTATGTTTGTAAAAATTGCAGCAAATGCATCTGTAAGTGGAAAGAAATGCTATTCAAATATCACAAACAAATCTACTTTGTCCGAAGGAATATTACTATTTCTGTTACTAGAGGGAGTAAGGCTTACAATTTACACAAAGGGTAATTGGTTCAAGCGTTCATACACAGACTTGGGATTGGGCGTTGTGATATCTTTATCCTTTATTCCGCTTAAATATGATTTATTTGACTTTTAGTTATGTTTGCATTCGTATTTCAGTCTAGAATACGTTGCACTATTTCTTTGGCGTACTGATATGATAGAAATGGTGTTTTCAGTCATTCACATCACGTGAATTCAAAATCTCACTTGTAACTATACTAACCTTGGTATCGCAATTCTACCAAAAAATACAAAATATAACATTGTAATAAACAATATATATATACTAAACCAGATTCAAATAGTGTTCAAAATGATGACGAATCATTTCCTAAGTCCAATTGCACAAGGTTGAAATATTGGACAATAGTAAGAACATGATAACACTTTCCAACATGCATCAAGACTAAAACAGACATCTAGGTAAAAATATAGAAATCTCTATAAATGAAAGTATAATTATTGAAAAATCTTGAAACCGTTGTGGCAAAAGGAGAAATTTTTCCGATATATGTTTACATAAATTGCAAAAGGAGCAAAATCGAATCTGGTTTTCTTGAAAGTTTCTTGGATTTGTTATTTTTGAAGATCTGATTAGACTGCATAGATACGGAGTATGATCCGAATTTACGCTCGTTGCAAAAGTCTGAAGGTTTGTTTTAGCAAAGCAACCGCGTATATCATTACAACTATTTTAAAACCTTACTTACATGTATATGCTGCATCAAATAAGTCAGTTAATAAAATTAATGACTATTCACATATTATTCAACCACAAAACACAATAATAAAGATAAAATCATACGTTTCGCTGAATAAAACGTAATATCTTCCTCCGTTAAGTGCGTCTATTAGTAATATTACTGCACAAGTGCTGTGTATCGTACTGCATTGCCGCGATAAACGACTGTAGTTTTACCCGGGACTCAACCCTTTCCCACTCAAGACAAACGGAATAGACTCTCTGGACAGGGCAATTGTGAATCAGAATTAACATATACTGTTCCGGACCTTTCCTGTTTGCTGTATTTAGTCGCCTTTAGAAAACAGGTAAGATCAGGAAGCGGTTATACAAGAACGTATTTAATTGAATATTTAAAACCGTAAAGATTAATTTGCATGTGATGTGGATCATATTAACACCTCCCCGCATACAACAAATATGAAGCAGACGATGTTGAACACCTCTCCGCATACAATAAATTGGGAGCAGACGATTTTGAACCCCTCCCAGCATACACAAAATCTGAAGCAGACGATTTTGAACCCCTTTTTCCGCATACAAAACGATCTGAAGCAGACGAATTTGAAACCTCGCCGCATACAGCAAATCTGCAGAAGACGATTTTGAACCTCTCAACGCATACAATAAATCTGTAGCAGACGAATTCGAACCCCTACCTGTATACACAAATATTAAGCAGACGATATTGAACCTCTCCCCGCATTAATAACAAATAGTTATTATTGAAAGTATCTGTACAATTTGGGAGAAAGAGAAATTACTCATTTTAAGCAATTTCTTAAAACAATGCAACAATGTTTACAAAAGTCTTTTGTTGCAGGTTAGTCAAATACGTCTGCAAGTGGGAATGGATTATTTAAGCAACGGAATGCAGGAGATATGCAAATCGTGACATTTGTGCAAAACGGTTGTAACTACATCTTGTAATAGTATGAAGCTACTGTCACATTACGTTAAGTCTTGGAAATATCTCAACTCTACTAAAATACACATGTGTTATATCTCCGCTTTCTGACCACGTGATTGTACTTTGGCGCACACTGATATTATATTTTAAAGTTTGCAGCCATGCCATATTCGTCAGCAGTTGTGTATCTAGACTAAATAGCCTATGTCATAAGGTAACCAATTTCCTGGGTAGAAGGATACATTATTTGGAATAATGATGAGGCGATGTAACTGCTAATATATCTATAGGTGTTACCTATTTACGAAAAACACTTAAAATGAAACAGCATACTTTGGCTATTACAGTTGATTTTTCTACCTTTTTCACCCAATCAATATGGCTTGAACGATTTTGTAGATGGTCACCCAAAGAACATTTCTACCAAATTATCTTGGAATTCGAAGAAGCGGATTCACAGAAAAACAATTTTTGTTAAGTTATGCAATTTCCTGCCCATTCTGATACCGCAGCAAACAAATTTATAGGTAGAATATAAATTGTTGAACAATTTTTGATGAGGGTCACCAAAGTAACATTCATGTCAAGTTTGGTTAATATCGCATCACAGTTTCAGAAAAGATTTGACCGTTTGACGTACGCCGTACAGTGAGTGATCACAATGGGACACATTGAGCCTTCAGCTTGACATTTATTTTTAAACAAGAGGGCCATGATGGCCCTAGATCGCTCACCTGAATGATGCATTGGTATTTATAATGCAAAACACATCAAGAAAATTATTCTGACAAAGATTCAAAATGCAACCTCTAGTGTTTACAAGATTTTCCTTCATTTGGCCTAGTGTCCTATTTTTTTTTACCTGATATGATCCCTATTCGAAAATGGACTAGATATTATCAAGACAATCATTCTGACAAAGTTTCAACTTGCTCAAAGTAGTAATGCAGCCTCCGGAGTGTTAACGTGTTCCTTCAATTTGGCCTAGGGACCTAGTTTTTAACCTGTATGACCCATATTCGACCTTGACCTAGATATCATTAAGATAAACATTCTGACAAATTTTGAAGATGCTACAGTGATTTTCCTTTAATTTGTCCTAGTGACCTAGTATTTGAAAAGACATAACCAATATTTGAACTTGGGACTATATTATATCTGATTATCATCAAGACAAACATTCTGAAAAAGTTTCAACATGATCAAGTTGAAAATGCAGCATCCAGAGTGTTAATAAGATTTCCTTTCAATTTGGTCTAATGACCTATTTTCTGACCCAATATGACCCATATTCCAACTTGTCTATGATTTGATAGAGATAAATGTTCTGATATACTTTCATGAAGATCTGATGCAAAATGTAGCCTGTAGAGTGTTAACAAGGCAATTGTTGACGACGGACGGACGGACGGACGCATGACAAAATGTGATCACAATAGCTCACATTGAGCACTTCGTGCACAGGTGAGCTGAAAAGTAAAAGTGTAACATTAATTCTCAAATCTTAACTTTAATTGTTGTAGATATTGTGAAAGAAAATATTTTACACACAAAGCTTTGAAAAATAACCTAATATTTATGATACATAACAGAAGCATTTATTAACCCATTTTCACATACAATGAATTTGAAGAAGATTACTTTAAAAATTATCATAATCTTGAGTAAAGCATGATAAATCTTAATGTAAGAAATTGCAATTCTGAGATTTAATGCAAATCTTAGTTGGAAAATAAAAAAATATTCATCATGAGAAATGTCTGTGTTTCTTCATCGGATACATCAGAAGTAGTCTGTAAGTGGTAAACGGTCAATCCTTTTCTACATGTAGATGCTTTCTGCATAAGACAAATTTGAAAAACATTGTAACAAAAAGACATATTGTTCATGATGAGCAATTTCCCCTTTTGTCACAATTTGTTTACTCTATCAAATAATTACACTTTCCTTTAAGACATTTTCCAAAATAAAGCCAAAATGTTTTCAAAGTGGTTTGCTGCAGATTTGTTCCAGGTTGGAAAGGGTTAAGAAAACAGAAAGTACTATAAGATGTATGTACATGTATAATTCATAAAAACTAAACAAGAGGGCAATAATGGCCCTAGATCACCCACCTGAGTTATGCAATGAGATTTCTAATGCATAACACATGACAGTCTCAAACTGCCGAAATAAAAAATATCTGTCTCCAAAGTGTTCAAAAGATATACCTTCAATTTGGCATAGTGACCTAGTTTTAGAGTCAATATGACCCATATTTGAACTTGACTTAGATATCATTAAGACAACATTCTGAAGCTGCTGAAGCAAACAATGCGTCCTCTTAGAGTGTAAACAAGATTTTCCTTAAATTTGGCATTGTAACCTACTTTTAGACCATACATTTCATGACCCATATTCAAACTTGGCCTACACTATCATCAAGACAAACATTCTGGCAGGTTCAAAATGTTCAAGTTAGAAATACAGCTTTCAGAATGTTAACAAGATTTTCTTTCAATTTTACCTGGTGACCTAGTTTAAGAGTCAATATGACCCATATTTGAACTTGACATATATATCATTAGGACAAACTTTCTGTTCAGGCTTCTGAAGAAAAAAGTGCAGCCTCTAGAGTTTAAACAAGAGTTTCCATCAATTCGGCCTAGTGATCTTGTTTTTGACTGGACATGACCCATATCAGTTAAAAATGCAGACACCAGTGTTAACAAAATTTTACTTCAATTTGACCTAGTGACCTAGTTTTTGACCCATATTCAAACTTGACATTCTGACAATATCTCAAGCTGCTGAAGCAAACTTTGCGGCCTCTAGAGAGTTAACAAGATTGTCCTTCAATATGGCCCAGTAACCAACCTTTTGACCTGACATGACCCATATTTAGACTTGGCCTACAAATCACCAAGACAAATATTCTGGTAAAGTTTCAACATGCTCAAGTAAAACATGCGGCCTCCAGAGTGTTAACAAGATTTTCCTTCAATTTGACGTAGTGACCTATTTTTGACTTCATATGGCCAGTTTCGAACTCGTCCACGATTTATTGTAGAAAATGGTTAACCCTTTACCACTGATATAGCGTCTGTATGTGGGAACGGGTTAACTAAAAAATCTAAAAATAATTTAGATATGTACAAAATTTACTATTAGGTTACAGGTTAAATGAAAATACTCAAAACTTGTAATGCTTGGCTGTGGAAGAGTAGCAGACAACTTCTTGAATTATTGTAGGGAAAGAGAAATTTCTCATATTAGAAAAAAATCTTCCATCCTTAAAAAGTTTTCTAAGGACAGAGATGATATTAGGAGATGCCTTCCATTTTTTTCTCGAAAATTGTTTGAAAATGAGAACATGCTGATAATGATAAATTTCTTCCTTTCCAAAAATACTTTCTTTTCAGGAATAACATCAAACTATCAGTTGATATAAAAATGTTTGCCCCAAAGCTCTGTGTACAAGCATGTATTAGTGTTTAACTCTGTCCCACATGCAGATGACTTATACTAATGAATGTTTTTAAAAATGTTAGTCTGAAAGCTTATTATCATATGTGGCCTTCTTTGTTCAACCAACCGATTATTGTAAAACTAATCGGACGGTTGAACAAAGAAGGCCATGGATGAAAATGATAATGTGTAAGAATATTTGTCATTTCGAGGAATTTGTTGTCAGTCAAGACTGAAGATTTTCGCGAAGACTGCCGACATCTCTACAATAGAATGTTAGGCTTACTTACCAACACTTAAGACGATAGATTGGAGTTGTTTCTATGGTTTGACTATTTTAAAAAACTATTTAAAGATGACCAAGCTACAAATGACTCTTTACATAATGATACATTTGATTTCATGACAGAACAGAAAGACGGAAGTAGCTTAGATATGACTATTACAAACGAAGAAATTATTAATTGTATAAATTCTTTGCGTAGCTCGTGTGCTTCGGGGATAGATGGCACCTGTATAGAAATGTTCAAATGCACTACCCATAAAATAACGCCATTCCTGAATACACTGTTCAATAATATATTATTAACAGGTTTATTTCCCCCAGAATGGAGTGATACAGTGATAACCCCCGTTCATAAGAAAGGGCCAAAAGATGACCCAAATAATTATCGCGCAATAAGTCTTATTAACAGTATAAGCAAAATATTTATCAAAGTGCTCACAAACAGACTATCTTGAATGGGCCGAAGAAAATGAGGTCATCGATGAGGCACAAGCTGGATTTCGCCGCGGTTACTCAACTATTGACAATATATTTAACCTACAATCAGTCATACAGAAATATATAAGCAAGAAACGGGGTAGAATATATGTTTTATTTATTGATTTCCTCAAAGCTTTCGACAATTGTTCACATAAAAAACTCTGGGAAAGTTTAATACGGAAAGGTATAAGCCCCGACAGTAAATTAATCCGTGTCTTCAAATCCATGTACGAACAGTTAAAATCATGTGTAAAAGTTGAAAACGGTGTTACAGAATTCTTTAAATGTGAAAAGGGTACGAAACAGGTTTGTGTGTGAGTTCTGCGGTCATCTTCAGTCTATACATAAATGACCTAATCACCTATCTTAAGTCTAAATGCGAACACGGTATACAAATATCCCAGGAAAATTGTGATTTATATGGACTTTTATTTGCAGACGATGTTTCTTCTTTCGCTGACACTGTGTTGAATCTCCAACACCAAATTAACCACATAAGTAATTTTTGCGATGCAACTGGAATGCAACTAAATATGTCAAAATCAAAAATAATGGTTTTTCGCACAGGCGGTGTACTACGAAATAGTGAAAGATGGTTATACCGAGGTGAAGAAATGGAAGTTGTCCAGTTTTACAAATATCTAGGAACATATTTTACAGCAAAGTTATCTTGGACAAAGACGAAGCAAACTCTTGCTCTTCAAGCAAATAAAGCTATAAATACTATATTGCATTATCAAAAACAATATGGTCATTTTTATCACAATGATGCGTTTAAACTTTTTGATGCTATGGTGCTGCCGATACTAACATATTCTTCGGAAATATGGGGCTACCAATCATGTGATATCGTTGAGAGACCACATATCCGATTTTGTAAACGAATAGCTTGTTTAAACAGTAATGTAGCCAATTTCTTCGCTCTTAGCGAGTGTGGTAGGACACCCATAGCTGTGACGTACATGGTCCGTTGTGTTAAATACTGGTTAAAAATCTTAACAATGGAAGAAAATAGGTACCCAAAACAATGCTACAAACTTCTAAGACGACTCGATGATGTAGGTCGGACCACTTGGGCTACCAACATAAAACGTCTATTGTTCCAGTATGGTTTCGGTTATGTATGGTTAAGTGAAGACGTTGGTGATTTCAACATATTTTTATCACAGTTCAAACAAAGACTCATTGATTGTAGCTACCAAACACTAAATGGTAACATTGAATCATCTCCAAAAGCGTTATCATATAAACTGTATAAAAGTGCCTTAAATCCTGAAAAATACATATCTGTATCGTTACCATATCAGTATAAGAACCTATTATCAAATTTCAGATGTTCAGGGCATAACTTAATGATTGAAAAGGGTCGGCATCTACAAATTGACAGAGACCTACGGCATTGCCAATATTGTCTGGGAAATAATAACTATGCTACTTGAAGACGAAAAACACTTTCTGCTTTGGTGTCCGCTATATGAAGAATTGAGGAATGCTCTTTTCTTACAAGAATGGTTAAATTACAATACATGTGATAATCTATTTGTGATCATTATGTCAGACACTCGTTACCAGGGCATCATTGCACTTGCAAAATATTTGAACCTGGCATTCGACAAAAGAAAACAGTATTTGAGCATTTAACTGTTAAGATAGTCTCGTATGTACATGTATATAGAAATGGATCTTGTATAAAACATTGATCCACCAAGTAAAGTGATTTTTTCAGAACACTCCACCATATTAAAACTACTTGTATAATGTTAACTTAAATCATTTTCACAATTACTTTTATGTTCCTTGGTAAAAATAATAGTGTATCTTGGGCCGGAGGCCTTGTATTACTGAATAAAACTATTGTATTTTGTATTTAAATATTTCACCAGATACGTCTCTAGACGTCATTATTCGGGATACAGTGAAATTTAAGGCTACAAACGGCTTGTTTTCGTTGTGTCTGTAAAGCGCTTTACTGTATTCGATAAGGGATTCAATAGAGTTATTGACAAACTCGAATGTGAGATTTGACAGGGGGTACCGTTGTGGGTTCGACATCGACTCGGCGGCCCTAGCATGTATACCGGACCTTTTTGATTTGTCACTAGGTCCCCGAGACACCACCTCCTCGTGCTCCGACTCGTTATCTTCAATGTCACATTGTTCATGAAAGTTCAACCCCAATTTTGCAAGTTCCTTCTTGGCTCTTAATTTAAGTTCTTTCTGTGAGCGTAATTGCTCAACAGAGAACATACCTTCTTTATTTGGGTTTTCCCGGCTTACTTCTACCTCGAAGACTCGCAACCGACCTCTCACACTTCAGTCTCACCAGTGTCTTCACTTATGGCCGAAATGTTATATAGACATTAAACCTTTCCCACATAAAACACATCTGTAGTGAGCAATTTTTCCTTTTGTTAAAATGTTTTCAAAAGTCCTTTGCTGAATCGGCTTCAGATTAATTGGAAGAATGATTTCACGTCGGAGTGTCAATAAGGCCCCAAGTCGCCTGACGCGATTCATATTAAAGTAGAAATAGACTGTGTGTGCCTAGGCACGAGAAAACCTGTTATGAATTATTATTATAACTGTGACGTTCGGTAATCAGGATCAATCTTAGAAACGTCTCGTAAATTTAGCGTAGAGTCCGTCGATAGTCTGTTTTGAACGTGAACTGTTTGATCGAACTGTGCGTCTTCACAGTCTGATTTGAACTCTTGTTGAGGATCGATGTGCTTTCTTTAGGATGGAGTGTTTTGACGGTTTTGTGCATTATATGCACTTTAAAATAATTAAGCCTTTGTTAAGCACCGAAATGTTTTCAATGGGTTGGCCTTGGGGGGCGTATTACACCTGTATCATTATTTGCATTAACTGGAGATCTTTTCATAGAAAACGTTTATTTTAGGTAGGTTCAATGAAAAGAAAAATATTTTAACTTTTACCCACTTAAAACTATTCAGCAGCAGACGACTTTCAAAACCTGTTGGCAAAATATATGTAATTCAAAAAAACTAAGACAACCCCGTATTGAATATAATTGAAGAAATAGTGGCAAAAGAAGAAATTGTTCATCATGAGCATTTCTTTTTTGCCACAATGTTTTAAGGAAGTCGTCTGCTGCAGAAGCGTCATAATAGATATATAAGTAAAGAGTGTGTTTATCATAGTGTCACCACTATTGAAAGGTCCAGTCATTTCTGTCTTAATGACACTTTTTTTACCTGAACAGTTTTACTGCCCGAGTCATATGTTTTTCAAGGCACCGCGCAGACAGGCTTTAGGTACCATTATGTAAGTAGCCGGTGGCTACCAAACTGCCCGCACCATTGGGATTCGAACCTTCGACCTGCCACTCCCGAATCGAATGTCTTAACCAGTAGGCTATCGAATCGAAAGAAGGGAAAGGGTTATATGAAAACATCATGCAACCGGAGGTTACATGCTGGTAAATCTCACAAACCTCTTTTCAGCCCACCGATTTCCGAACGTCCTTGACATTCTATATTTGGTGTAAAAACCTACTCGCCTGCCAAGGATCCAAACTCCATTCTCTATGATATGTCATCTACCTGCTATGGCCGACTTTTCAGGGAGCTAAACACACATGCACCGTGTCTAGCGATGTTGGCTCTTAATGCATCTGCACAGTCTCACCAATGTCTTCACTCTTGGCCAAAATATTATAAAGACATTAAACCTTTCCCACATACAACACATCTGTAGTGAGCAATTTCTCCTTTTGTCAAAATGTTTTCAAAAGCCCTTTGCTGAAGAGGCTTCAGATTAATCGGAAGAATGATTCCACGTCGGAGTGTCAATAAGACCCAAAGTCGCCTGACGCGATTCATATTAAAGTAGAAATAGACTGTGTGTGCCTAGGCACGAGAAAATCTGTTATAAATTATTATTATAACTGTGACGTTCGGTAATCAGGATCAATCTTAGAAACGTCTCTTAAATTTAGCGTAGAGTCCGTCGATTATCTGTTTTGAACGTGAGCTGTCTGATCGAACTGTGCGTCTTCACAGGCTGATTTGAACCTTTGTTGAGAATCGATGTGCGTTCTTTAGGATGGAGTGTTTTGACGGTGTTGTGCATTATATGCACTTTAAAATAATTAAGCCTTTGTTAATCACCGAAATGATTTCAATGGGTTGGCCTTGGTGGCGTATTAAACCCGTATCATTATTTGTATTAGCTGGAGATCCTTTCGTAGAAAACGTTTATTTTCGGTAGTTTCATTGAATAGAAAATTATTTTATCTTTTTCCCACTTACAACTTATCAGCAGCAGACGAATGGCGGACATTAGCCCCTCCGGACATTATCCCCTTCGTACGAAAGTTCATAGGCGGACATTAGCCCCTTCACATGCGGCGTTATCCGCTTCACCTAATTGATGAACGCGGACATTATCCCCTTCACCTAATTGATGAAAGCGGACATTAAACCCTTCGTATACGGACATTATTCACTTCACAGGATTGATGAAAGCGGACATTATCTCCTTCGATATTAATAAAGAACATCTATTTTATCTGCACTGGATCAACCCTTTTCCTTTCCCACATCACCGATACCCAAGATGACATTGACTACATCAAGGCAATAGTATGGAAAGTCCCTACTCTAATTAGTGACGAAAGTAGAAAAGTTTGTGAGTAAAGGAGATATTGCTAGTTTTGAGCAATAACTCCTTCTGTCTCAATATTTTCTTAAGTCCTCTGCTGAAAGCGTTTTGAGCTTTTTTTCTCGCAAAGAATATTATTGAATGGTAAAGACAAAAACATGAGAGAGAACAACAACATCTAATCACATTTTAACAATATACTTTATTTTCAAATATGAATTACAGATTGAGAAACAAGTATATTTCTTCGAATAAGGACAATAAATAGCACATACTATAACATAAACACAGAGAAAAACACAGCGAAAGCTGTTTCACTTCATCTATCCATACATTAACAATTCAATTCAATTTCATTCGGCAAATTTAGCATTTACACGCCTTTCGCCAATAAATTGTTTTACAGTGAACAATATAAATTTTAACAGTGAACAAATATGGCAAAAAAAAAAAAAAAAAAAAAAAAACATACAACAAAACATACAAACAATATTTACGTACAAATATTACGATAAGACTGATAATTCGATTTTATGATCATATATTACAACCTGGTATAATATTAACTGGCAGTTTATCATGTTGTAATAGCCTTCTGTAATTGTGCATTACGAAGATTAAATACATCTCGTAAATACTTGGCAATTTTAAATGTCATTTTATTCAGATTAGAAGACAGCATATTGACAAAAAGTTGAACATTCGACCATGGTCATTTTCCAAATAATTAGTTCGTAGAGAAGAATAAAAATGACAGCAAAGTAAATCAAAGCGCCAATGGCACTGTAGTGGCGATCGTAACAAGCAGTATATCGGTGTAGGGCTTGCTTCCAGAATGTTGTCTTGGTGATTATTTAGTTACGTTCTGAAATTGGTCATTATGTGTTAAAAAATAGGCCATTCCAAAGTTATGAAAAATTTAGTTGGTATTCGATAGACTACCGTTTTAGCTCATTATAATGGCTATTTGTAATCTAAATTGTTCGGGTAATCACATGTTTATCACCAGGTCGTTAGGCCATATTAAGATAAAATATATTTTACACTTTAGAAATGACTAAATTATCAAGAAAGGAGAGAAAACAGTATCCATTAGTTTGGTGTTTGTTTCAATGATGTCCGATATTAAACAGGTCTGTTCAATTTAGTCCCTTCACATTGCATGATTGAGGGTTGTCAGAGACATATAAACACAGTGTATTTATATGTCTCTGAGGTTGTTAAACTGCTTCGAATAATGTGAGTGCAAAAACAAACACAAAACATGCTCCAAAAGCACAATTTCACTATTTGCCAAACTGTTCAATTTATAAAAATATAGGCATATATTACAATGCTCGATCTCCAAACTAAATTAGGCTACACTGTCAGCATTGATTGCTAATTGACTCTAGAACGTGCAGACGTGTATCATAACGTGTGTACACACTGACATCGTGTGTCCTTTAAATCTTTGTAAACCAGTCTTATCATCTAGACGCTTTCATATATTTAAACAACTACAAAATAAAGCGTTTATAATATTGAGATTTACAAGCTCTTCTTGTTTTTGGTCTCGCGAGCTATTTATAGAACCTTTTGGAATTTCCAGATTTGAGTATCATCAGAGTTGCCGTTATTTGCAAGGCAGAACGCGCAATGATATTTATTATCTGCCAAATCATGACGAAGATAATATTTACATATTTTAACTCTATGTAGATAATGTCTCGATAAAACTCAAATATTAGTAACAATCCG
Organism: Serripes groenlandicus; assembly: GCA_031761405.1. Classification (NCBI taxonomy): domain Eukaryota; kingdom Metazoa; phylum Mollusca; class Bivalvia; order Cardiida; family Cardiidae; genus Serripes; species Serripes groenlandicus. Next base: position 26,320,090 of record JASEVX010000008.1, on the reverse strand, counting down.
GTACCAAAGTAGCACTGACATAATTATTATTAATCACGTCTCTGCATCAATGATGGAACTATAACGGATGTGAGTAAATTAGTTTGCAGTAAGGAAAAAAAATATCAACCGATTGTTCAAAACCGACTATGTAAATATTTTTCGTTGTTGTTGTTTCTGTTAGCATTGTGGCGATTGTCAAACCAATCGCCACAAAAATGATATTCCGATTCCACTTGGTTACTATTACATACATTACAAATACGATCACATATGTCAATACTAGAATATCTCCCCATTTCAATATTTAATAAATGCGAATATAATCTAAAAGAACTTAATTGTTTTCTTAGAGTATCATTTTGAATAACATCAATGCATTTTTCAAAACCAAATATTGTTTTAAATTTCCAATCCAATTTCGAAGAAGTATGCAAGGAAGTATTCCAACTTTGAATAAATTGGTCTTTCATTACCAAAACCAAGATCATCTAATAGGGATTTTACTCTTATAGCCCAGCATTTTTCACTGTTACTATTGCATTGTTCATTAAATATATTTAGTAGGAGACCAGTCTGTAGGTTCCGTGACCAAATTCTGGGAGTAAAGGTTTGAAAGTGTTTTTGTGTTCCCTGATGAATACCGAACAATTTTGACATGGGCTGCCCCTTGTGCCTGAAATTTTCAAGGGAGCAGCCCAAGTCAAAATTGTTCGGTATTCATCAGGGAACCGCAAAAACACTTTCAAACCTTTGTTCCCAGAATTTGGTCCCGGGATCTACAGGCTGGTCTCCGACTAATTAAACATGATTGAGTTGTAATTGTTCATGATCTTAAACCAGAATTTTAGTACTTTCTCCTTACATATTACAGATAATGGGTATCGCCACAGCTCCTCATATACGGCCATATTAGGTGTTTGTTGACGCACACCAAGAACAATGTGTCACCGGGTGGAATATTTCGATATTGTAGCAAATACCCAAGTTCACCTCATCACCTTCGACAAGCTGTACAAGAAGATTCGCCGATCCGGTTGGTTGCGTATCACTAGCCTTACTGCGGGCGGCTGCAAACAGGGCACTGCTTTTATCGTTGACCATAATATTGCATAAAGTCTGAGAAGTTGATCCAGAATTGCGAAAGATGACAAGAGAGAAGTAGTATAAGCCAGGGTGTTTACACGTAAACGTCCCTGTGTCCTTCTTGAATCCGTCGCCGACGTTTGTTATGACATCTTCGAACATTAATATCTTGTTGTTGCTTCTCTTGGTCTGGTCGGGTGTCCTTACTGTAAACCCAATAGGATCGGCTTGAAGAAAAAAAAAATCATCAGTAAAGTGAAAAGCACAAATTATTGTGTTGCATCTGAGGACAGTGTAGTGACTTTGCTAGTTACCATACTCAATTAAAATAATTGATGACTTTGCTATTAACCTTAATCAATTAGAATAAATCGTGATTGTGTCAATTACCACAATTTATTGAATTAATACATGACTTTGCTTTATAATCTTACTTAATTAGTATAATTCGTCACTGTGTCAATTACCACAATCTATTGAATTAATATATGACTTTGATAGTAACAATTATCACTTCAAATTAATAATTGACTTTGCTATTAACCATAATCAATCAAATGAATACGTGACTTTGTGACTGGCGAAGTTCCAGATCCACACCACCTACTTTATCCAGCATAATAAAATATCATTCAAGCTCATAATGAACAACTTTCTATACTAATCAAACAAACAGTTGGATCAAACTGAATCAAGACATTCATACTTCTATAGAGACAGCTAACCAGTTTTCCCAAAAAGTTCATTTGGTGGAAACAGTTGCTAGTTATGTTTGTAAAGTTGGCGCTTGAAAAGGACAGCGGTCAGCGGTATTCAATTTTATATAGGAAACCGAACGCCGAACTGCAATATCTAGTACGGTCATTGGTGTTCGAATTTATTTAGCAATTTGATTGAATGATTTATTGATTGGGGTATCATATCACGACGGCCATATCACATATTCACTCCATACTACAGATTTTCCAAGGAACTGGCTATTTTTCTACATAGACTCATATACCTTTAGTTGAAGACGAATTCAAATTGACACAGTGACTTTTGTCGAACGTCAGAAAGAATGTTGACTGAGCTAGCGTTCGAACTCACAACCGCTGGATTGACAGTCTGCGATTGACCGACTGACATATCGGGGAACGACTTAAAATTTGAACAAAACAATCCACTAATTGATTTTCGTAATAAAGCCTCCGTTCCATACTACAGAACGAATTCAAATAGCTACCGACTGACATACCGGGGTACGGCTACAATACGATAGCTGTTTGTCTAATTAGGCCTCCGTTCCATTTAACGTGCGAATTTGAATAGCAATTTGAACGCCGACCTGGAATATCTAGCTCGACCATATATAGTAAACCGAATGCCAAACTGGGATATCTAGCTCGGACATCGGTGTTCCATTTTATATAGCAAACCGAATGCCAAACTGGCATATCGAGCTCGGCCATCGGTGTTCGATTGTATATGGCAAACTGAACGCCGACCTGGAATATCTAGCTCGGCCATCAGTGTTCGATTTTATATAGCAATCCGAAAACAGATCTGTATTATCTAGCTCGGCCATCGGTGTTCGATTTTATAAAGCAATTCGATTGATTGATTTAGATATAACGCCGTTCAAAACGATGTTTCAGTCATATCACGGCGGCCAGTTCACATGTTCACTCCACACAACAGACTTCCCAATGGAACTGGCTATTTTTCAACATAGGCTGTTATCCCATTAGACAAAGACGAATGACATTTGTCACAGCGACTTTTGTTGAACTCCGGAAAGAATGTTGACCAAGATGGCGTTAGAACTCACAGATAATGTGCGTAATTTGGCCTCAGATCAACAACACGTACGGAATTAAATAGCAATTTGAATGCCGACCTGGAATATCTATTTATTATTACGCCGTTTTCATCCGCACAACATACTTTAAAAGGAACCGGCTACTTTTTTACATAAACTGATATCCCATAAGTGGAAGACGAACGATAATTGTCACAGCGACCGTTGCCGAACGTCGGAACGAACTTCGACCGAGCTTGGGCTGGAACCCACAGCCACTGGATTGACGGCACCCGGCGGTACCGACTGACATACCGGGGTAAGGCTACAATACGATAGCTGTTTGTCTAATAAGGCCTCCGTTCCATTTAACGTGCGAATTTGAATAGCAATTTGAACGCCGACCTGGAATATCTAGCTCGGCCATCGGTGTTCGAATATATATAGTAAACCGAACGCCGGCCTGGAATATCTAGCTCGGTCATCGGTGTTCGAATATATATAGCAAACCTAACGAAGACCTGGAATATCTTGCTCTACCATCTGTGTTTGATTTTATAAAATAAATCGAACACAGACCTGGATTATCTAGCTCGACCCACGTTGTTCGAATTTGTATAGCAAACCGAACGCCCTTGTCACGGGATAGAATACTTTTTATATATCACGGGAGTGGAACGCCGGCTTCAAGCGGAATGCTCGCCCTGTCCGCGCCCAGTTTCAGGAGAACACTCGGCCCGTAGCCCCTTGTTACGGCACTCGAACCGTCTGTCACATGAGTGGAACGTTTTGTGTCTTGGGAGTAGAACGCTCTGTCACGGTTGTGGAACGATTTGTCAAGGGAGTGAAACGATTTGTCACGGTAGTGAATCGCTTTGTCAAGTGGAGTCGAAAGATTTGTCAAGGGAGAGAAACGCTTTGTCACGGTAGAGGAACGCACCGGCGCTTGAAGCGTGGTGCTCACCTATTCAAACATGCCTTTCAAGGGAGCACTTGGCCCAGAGTTCAAAGTCACGGGAGTGAAATGCTCGCCCGTGTCAGCTCCGTGTTTGAAGGGAGCACTCGGCCCAGAAGCCATTGTCACGTGATTGGGGAGGGAAATACTTCAAACTTGTTTCTTTTTCATCCTGTATGAATTGTAATTGTATTTTACCACATGAGACTTCCATCTCCGTATGTGTGAAGTGTCCGTATTTATCATTTGAGAGAAACAAGTCTTCAAACGCATTCCTTCTTTGTCCTATGTTATTTGAAACTTGTCTACATCCGTCATCAACCTGTATGATTTGTACATTAAAAGCGTCGGAGTTACTCTCGCCGTAAAACCCTACTTCGGTTTGCTATATGAATGCCAACACCGATAACCGGGCTAGATATTCCAGGTCGGTATTCAGCTTACTATATAATTGCGTTCACTGAGGACCGAGCTAGATAGTCCAGGCCGGTGTTCGGCTTGCTATATAGATGAGAATGTCGATGGCCGAGATAGGTTTTCCACTTCGGCTATATAAATTCAAACACCCATGGCCGAGCTAGATACTTCGCGTTCGGTTTGCTATATAAATACGAAGACCGATGACCGAGCTAGGTATTCCAGGTCGGCGTCTAGTTTGTTATCAAAAAATCAAAAACCGATAACCGAGTTAGATATTCCAGGTCGGTGCTCGGTTTGCTATATAAAGTCGAACATAGATGGCCGAGCTAGATATTTCAGGTCGGCGTACGGTTTGCGATATGAACTATAACTCCTAGCGAGCTATTTATTCAAGGTCGGCGTTTGGCTTGTTATATACAATCTAACACCGAGGGCCGAGCGCCATATATTCAAGGTCGGCGTTCAAATTGCTATTTAAATGTGTACGTATTGTGGTCCGGAGGCATAATTACGCAAGCAAAAATATGGTATTGTATTTCCGGTAGGTCAGTCGGTAACATCGGAGGCTATCAATCCAGTAGTTGTGAGTCCGAACCCTAGGTCGGTCAACTTCGACAAAAGGCACTGTGACAACTGTTATTCGTCTTTCACTAATGGGATAACAGCCTGTGTAGAAAAGTTCCTTTGAAAAGTATATTGTGTGGAGTATGTGAACTGGCTGCCGTGATATGACTGAAGAAAGATTGAAAATGGCGTTATACCCCAATCAATCAATCAATCAATCAAATTGCTATATAAAATCGAACACCAATGGCCGAGCAAGATATACGCAAATATATTATTGTATTGTAACCATGCCCCTGTAGAAAGCGTCGCAGGCGTTCAATCCAGTGGCTGTGAGTTCGAATTCCGCTCAGTCAATATTATTTCCGAAGTTCTTCAAAAGTCACTGTAACAATTGTCATTCGTCTTTCACTCATATCAGTCTATGTGGAAAAGTAGCCAGTTCGTTGGAAAATATGTTGTATGGAATGAATATGTGAACTGTCCGCCATGACATGACTAAAAAAATGGTTGAAAACGGCGTAATATCCCACAATCAATGAATCAATAAATTACTATATAAAATCGAACACCGATTGCCGAGCTAGATATTCCAGGTTGGTTTTCGGTTTCCTATATAAAATCGAACACCGATGCCCAATGACCGACCAACGAGCCAACATCACACACCTTTGCTACTCACGTGTTCTAAATACAATCGTTCAAACCATCGTTCAAGCCCCATCCATATAATAATGCATTATGGTCCAAAACTGATTTAAGACAATCAAACTTCTATCCAGACAGCTAGCTTCTTTTCCAAAATGAAATACTGAAATCCATTTCTTGATAGACAATCGGCAGCTGTCCCAATTCGTACGCACGACTAATGACATATTTGACATATATTTGCACGATTCCTGTTTTGAGAAAATGAGTTACAGAACAGTGCACGACTCTTACACACAACCCTTTGCTTGAGAAAATAAGTTAAAGACAACGCAAAAGTTATGAAAACGATACATTTTCCATAGATTCGTACGCACGATTACTGAATTTAGACAATGAGTATTACAAACTAAAGCTTAACTTATACTAAATATACAATTCACATAGGCTCGCACGAACACACGACTCCTGGCTTAAGAAAGTTAGTTGCAAAACAACGCAAAACCTACATTAAAGATACGACTCCTGCCTTAAAAAATTAATTGCAAATCAACATATATCTTATAATAAAGAAACAATTCACATAGGCTAGTACATACGATTCCTGCCTTAAGAAACTAAGTTAAAATCACCGCAAACCTTCTAATATAGAAACAATTAACATAGGTTCGTACATACGACTCCTGCTTTAAGAAAGTTAATTGCAAAACAACACATATCTTATAATATAGAAACAATTAACATAGGCTCGTGCATACGAATCCTGACTTAAGAAAGTAAGTTGCAAAACAACACATATCTTATGATAAAAAAAACAATTCACATAGGCTCGTACATACGACTCCTGCCTTAAGCAAGTTAATTGCAAAACAACACATATCATATAATAAAGAAACAATTAACATAGGCTCGAATATACGACTTCTGGCTTAAGAAAATGCGTTACTAACCAACGCAAAACTTATGATAAAGATACATTTTCCATAGATTCGTTCGCACGATTACTGTATTTAGACGATGGGTTACAGAACAAGGCTAAACTAAAAATGAACATACAATTCACATACGCTTGAATGCACGACTGCTGGCTTAAGAAAACGCGTTACTTACCAACGCATAACTTACAATAAAGATACATTTCACATAGATTCGTACGCACAACTCTTAGCTTGACGACATAAGATACAGACAAACGCAAGATTAACAAAAACACCTCACCTGATGATTGCTGAGGTTGTATGGCTGGTTTCGTCTTGACTGAATCAAGTTCATCCCTAATTGTCTGAAGTTTTGTATCGATGTCTGACTGGAAAGATTTCATGTCTTTTGTCAAGGTTTCTACGGCGATTTCGGTACGAATCATTTTACTAAGCATCTTCTCGTCATATTCATACTGGCGACAATACGACTCGCTGGCTTCACAAACTTGGAACATCAGGAAAACGCACAACACAATATACGGCTTCATGCTCGTGTCGTTGCTGTTGTTAATATAAATCTAGAGATTTTCAACCGGGGTTATATACTAGTATGATCTGCACCGTGCAAAATGGGTTGGACTTGTTACATCTCCATTTTGGTACTACATTTAGGTCATATGTCAGTGATACAAATGGGTTACAGTTCTAGTATTTCCCAAGATCTTACATCGATGGATTGTCTAAACAAAAAAGGTCAGTGTGTGATATGGTCCGAATGTGCGCAGGCAGAGATTCGCTTGAGACTTTGTTACTCGCAGATGCCATAAGACCCCTATTTGTCTGACACGGAGCACCTGTTTACGAATTCACATAACATTTCTTAGATGTGTCTTGATATATAATCATGTCAAGAACCCAATTAGTGCATTTCAGCAAACAATCACACCAAATTGAGCCACGTCACATGAGAAGGGTATTGATCACTTCGCCAACAGCGAATGCGCGGGTGAGTCTTTACAGACGGGCAGTCTCATAAGAGTCGTCAATGTCCGCCAACATGAAGTATAGGTGTCCATGTAGTATCTTGCACAAAGCTAGAACTGTAGCGTAGCTGATTTTAATACTATATCGTTTATAACACTGTATGAACGGAGATGTACTGAGGCAAGAAGATGTTTTCGTCTAACGCGATACAGTTATATAACCTTGAGCTGCCATTAGAAATGGGGTCAATTTGATATTCAAACAGCTTTGACCTAGGCTAGCAGCTGTGTATCCTACAGGTTATCTATGGTTCACTCCTTTAATATAGAAGGTTAAATTGTAGCTGGCGGCTACACAATCGGTCGTAACAGAATGGTTAACTGTCAATCAAGGATTCTTCAAGCTACTTAAGACATGTTATGGACTCAGTTACATAATACACTCATGAAAAATGTGCTTGGTTTTTTGTTGTTTATTTTCTGTCTGTTAATCATGTTATCGCAACACGTGTTATTTAACTTCAGCTCACCAGTCTATCGAATTCCTGAATTAACCGAAATGTGTGGTATGTGGGGTTTGTATTTTCGGGAGGGGGAGGGGAAGGTGGGGGAATGTAATTCAAAGTACTTGAAGTAGTGAAAGCTGGTGGATCGAATTGTCATTGGTAAACAATGATATAGTCAAGTTATAGAGAACTTATATACAAACTTTCCAAATTACAGATACAGCCGATTCAGAGAATACCAATACTCCGATATATCTTGAATATGTCATCCCAGTATCTAGAGCTAATCCTACCGTCTTCTAGATATACGTTCGATTATCATTAGAGACAAGAAGAAAAGAAAAAATAGATGGATTATTCGAGTTGCTTCTTTTGTTTTAATGAATGTGATCCCGTCAATGAAAAGGTACACGTTTACGCATGTGTCATCAGTGTAGATATTGATCAGACTGTGCGGATGAATGTGCTGATCTGGATGCACGCTGTCCACACATGGAAGCTTGTAGCTTTTCGAACCAAAGTGCTTATATATGTCATGTCACGTTAAGTCTTACACCACAAACGGTCATTTCTCGATTCAACTAACTTTAAAGGGAGATAACACATAAAGTTGTCGCTTACCTGGTGCTCCCCCCTTTCTAGTATTTTTAGAATATGATAGTTGGTTAGCGTGGTATTTTCTATTCACAGCACGGGTTAGAACAGCGCAGCATTCAGTGAAACAGATTGGTAGCTCGTTATTGACAATCCAAATTTACATTTATATTATAAAAGCTGTAATTTCATAGATGGATTGTCAACATAACTGTTTCACTGAACGAGGGGCAGTATTCGCGTTGAGGAATAATATCTAGATGAAACAGGATTAGGTGTTTGGCGTTTCGTTCTTCTGATGCAGTATCAAAGTATGTGTCTGTCATTCATGCCACTTTTTCTTTTAAAAACTTAATGTTGTAAGAAAGTGCTTGTTATCCAAATATGCAGATGGAAAAGCAATCGTGCGATACCAAAGTTTGTCACTGAACGAAGGGCAGTATTAGTGTTAGTGAATACTATAGATGAAACGAGATTGGGTTATTGGCATATAAATCTTCTTACAAAGTATCTAAGTATGTATCTGATATTAATACCACCTTCTTTTGCCTAGTTAAGAGAGTTCTTTGTAAGCTCTTTTGTAACGAAATTGGTCGTTATCCAAATATGTCGATATTGTCAATCGTCTTTTTTTCACGAATGAAAATAATGTGTTCGTCTTCTGGATCGATCACATCTTTTAACGATTTCGCGATAACTCGAAGTCCAAATGAACCGCTAAATTATCGACTTATTGACATGTTCGAGGAATCCCTTGCGTTAAACTAAAATCGCTGGTGTATTTTAAGCTTTGTTGTTCATTTATACTCCAATATTCATTATGAAAAGTAAGCAAATGATAAAACCATATCAAGTCATAGCGCAATAGCAGTTCTACTTACTGGTCTGAGCAATCATATTTGTAGATCCTTTCAAGGAATTGATTCCAGTTAAACGATTCATTCGAATTAACATATGTTCGAGATATCGCGTGTTCACTGGAACAGCAGTACAAAAAAGGATTATGCTTTCACAAACTGGAGAAACAACTAGTGTTTAAAATGTACAAGTGAACTATTGGAGTTAATCAAGTATTTCAATTACGAAAAAGAAGAAGAGCAGATATTCCAATAGAAGTTTGGAAAACTGATTTAGATTTCCTCCCAATATATCAACGCTTACACTGATACCAATCTAAAGGAGTCTGACTGAAGCAGTGAAAGTAGAGTATCGTGTTCTTCGCTCACAACGGGTGTAACTACATATTAGTACAAGATTAAGTTATAACCGTTTTACGTGAATTCATAAAAATATCTCTGCTATACTAAATTACACATTTGTTATATCTCGGCTTTTTTAACAGGTGTGTGTACTTTTGATGACACTGATCTAAGCCTTCACACTTTGCAACAATGACCTCAACGACTAAATAGTCTATGTCATAAGGTAGTCAGTTTTCTTGCAAGAATGGTGGGTCGAATACTGGTGTGAGGGAGCAAGGAAACGAATGACGTGGTGAGTTTACTGATATTAGCCTTCACAGTTTGCAACAATGACCTCAACGACTAAATAGTCTATGTCATACGGTAGTCGGTTTTCTTGCAAGAATGGTGGGTGGAATACTGGTGTGAGAGAGATATTTGCCTACACAGTTTGCAACCATGACCTCAACGACTTAATAGTCTATGTCATAAAGTTACATACGGTAACCCGTTTCCTTGATAGAATAGGATACCGGTGTGAGAGCTTCAGGATACACACTATAAGGTGAACTTATCATTGGATATAACGGAAAATAGTTGAAAACGGATTTAAACGTGAAATCAAACAAGTACATGTATATAGACATGCAATGTAAATAATTTCGCATGGCATACTTTGTAGTGGTGGTACTAAATTACGTTGTCTCGTACCAAAAGGCTTTTTATTTAGGTATGTAAAGTTGGCACGAAGTTCGATATTCGGTAATCGATATTCAATTCCGATATGAATTTCGAGCTGAAATGAGAGCCAGCACCAGAATCGTGAACTCCATTACGCATTGAAATTTACTTTACCTTCATTGTTTAGTAGGATGAATATCGATATGAATATAGATCTGAATGTTGAGCCATGTCGATATTCGTGAACTTTCTGATCATGTAAAAGCGCGAATACCGATTTGAATATAGAGCCAGGTCGATATTTGGGAAAATGATGTTATCGTCTTTATGATCATGTAGAAGCGCGAATACCGATTTAAATATAGAGCAAGGTCATTATTCGGGAAAATGGTTTTATCGTTTTTCTGATCACGTAGAAGCGCGAATACCGATTTTGATATCGATTGGAATATGGAGCAAGATCGATATTCGATAAAATGGTAATATCGTCTGTCTGATCACGTAGCAGGGCGAATATATATTTGAATATAAAGCCAGGTCGATATTCGGGAAAATCGTCACGTGCTATCGACTTTCTGTCCATGTAGAAGCGCGGATACCGATTTGAATATCGACTTGAATATAGAGCCAGGTCGATATTCGGGAAAAAATGCTTTCATCTTCATTCTGATCATGTATAAGCGCGAATACCGAGTTGAATATCGTTTTAAATATGGCAAGATCGGTATTCGGGAAAATGGTGATATCGTCTTTCTGACCATGTAGAAGAGCGAATACAGATTTGAAGATTGATTTGAATATAGAGCATGGTCGATATTCGGGAGAATGCCACCATCGTCATTCTGATCATATAGAAGCACACACACCGATTTAAATATGGAGCCGGGTTGATATTCGAAAAATGGTGTTTCGTCTTGCTGATAATGTATAAGACCGAATACCGATGTGAATTAAGATCTGGAAAATGGTAATTTTGTCTTTTTAATCATGTAGAAGCGCGAATATTTATTTGAATATCGATCTGAATATCGAGCCAGATCGATATTAGGGGAAATGGTGCCATAGTCTTTCTAATGATTTTGAAGGTCGAATACCGATTTGAATATCGATCTGAATATCGAGCCAGGTTGATATTTGAGAAAATGGTGATTCTTTTTTTTACCATATGTTAGAGCGAATACTGATTTGAATATAGATCTGTATATCAAGCCAGGTCGATATTCGGGAAAATTTTGATTTTGTTTTTCTGATCATGTAGAATGCCGAATACCGATTTTAATATTGATTTGAATATGGAGCCAGGTCGATATTCGATAAAATAGTGCCATCGTCTTTCTGATCACGTAAAAGGGGCGAATATATATTTGAATATAGTGTCAGGTCGATATTCGGTAAAATCGTCACATGCTATCGTCTTTCTGTCCATGTAAAAGCGCTGATACCGATTTGAATATCGACTTGAATATAGAGCCAGGTCGATATTTTGGAATAAATGCTTTCATCTTCATTCTGATCACGTAGAAGCGCGAATACCGAGTTGAATATTGTTTTAAATATGGCCAGGTCGGTATTCGGTAACATTGTGATATCGTCTTTCTGACCGTGTAAAAGAGCAAATACCGATTTGAATATATATCTGAATATCGAGTCAGGTCAATATTAGGGGAAATGGTGCCAGTCTTTCTAATCATGTTGAAGGTCGAACTACCGATTTGAATATATATCTGAATATCGAGCCAGGTCGATATTAGGGAAAATGGTGCCATAGTCTTTCTAATCATGTTGAAGGTCGAATACCAATTCGAATATATATCTGCTAGAGAATATCGAGTCAGGTCGATATTAGGGGAAATGGTGCCAGTCTTTCTAATCATGTTGAATGTCGAATACCGATTCGAATATATATCTGAATATCGAGCTAGGTCGATATTAGGGAAAATGGTGTCAGTCTTTCTACTCATGTTGAAGGTCGAACTACCGATTTTAATATATATCTGAATATCGAGCCAAGTCGATATTAGGGGAAATGGTGCCATAGTCTTTCTAATCATGTTGAAGGTCGAATAACGATTCGAATATATATCTGCCAGAGAATATCGAGCCAGGTCGATATTAGGGAAAATGGTGCCATAGTCTTTCTAATCATGTTGAAGGTCGAATACCAATTCGAATATATATCTGCTAGAGAATATCGAGCCAGGTCGATATTAGGGAAAATGGTGCCATAGTCTTTCTTATCATGTTGAAGGTCCAATACCGATTCGAATATATATCTGCCAGAGAATATCGAGCCAAGTCGATATTAGGGGAAATGGTGCCATAGTATTTCTTATGAATTTAAAGGTCGAATACCGATTTGAATATCGATCTGAATATCGAGCCAGGTTGATATTTGAGAAAACGGTGATTCTTCGTTTTGGCCATATGTTAGAGCGAATACTGATTTGAATATAGATCTGTATATCGAGCCAGGTCAATATTCGGATTTGTTATTTTGTTTTTCTGATCATGTAAAAGGCCGAATACCGATGTTAATATCGCTCTGAATACAGGCTGCATTTACTTAGTATCTCGGACATAACCTATGGAGCATCGTCTCAAAACATATGTAAAAGAATAAAATGTCGATACAGAGTTGAAAACCTGATGAGAAAAGGATGAATAGCTCACTGCGAGAAATTATAGCATCATACATGTACAAGGGTGATTTCGTATGTTTTAGTAAGTGGATAATACACGAGAATATACGTGACATAGTTAAACAACATCTTCAGAGATATCCTATCGAATTAGTGCGACTAGAAGCACCATGTTTGATTTTTGACAAATGTTTGCATATCTTAGGAGTAATATTCTTTGAGGAATAACAATAGATGAGAAGTATACAGCACTATAAAGCGTTTGCACAGCTATCGTTTAATTAATATTTACTAGATAAATGAGAATTGACCAACAACAACAAAGATAAGAATGCAGATATGGGCATGTTAATCTTTGTCTACAGCCTTCAATTATTCCGTTTATGTAACAACAGTTTGTAACAACATTTAGTTAATTCCGTCTACATTGTTCACTAATTTCGTAAACGGTCGTGTAAATTATGATAAGCATGTTGTTTAGATAGTGATCTTTTTTTGACAACACATAGTCATCTATACACATTTTTACTACATATGAAATACACAAGTATCAAGTATGAAAAATCCTGGTTTGAGACACACATAACTCGATAAGAATGCAGGAATGGACATGTTGATCTTTGTCTAAAGTATTCATAAATTCTGCTAACAGTCGTGTACGTTCGGATGAGCATGTTGTTTAGGGTCACATTTAGTCGGATATCGTTTCAAACATTTCGCACGATTACTCGTATAACCTTATTTATTCAACATCGTTTATGAAGCAAGTTTAAACAACTTGTATTAATGGCTCGTAATGTCTGTTTTAAAGAGACTTGATTGTTAAATTGTCTGTATATGTCTTAGATGTTACCTTAACAAAATAAAGATATTATTACTATCATTATTATTGACGCCGCGTGGAAGCGCGGCGTCAGTTTGGGATAGGTTTTAATTTTGTACCAAGGGGTGACGTAATCGAAAAGGGAGCTACCTACATTATTATTGTCAAGAAAAACTCTGTTATATGTTTGAACAACCAACATTTATGAATAAATAAATTGTATAAATGATTTAATAAACAGCAAGATACAAAATACGTATGTCTTCTACCGTTATTACAAAACTTTAGACACATTTAATAGGTATTTAATTACTTTCCCCCAACTTCCTAGGCTACGGTTTTTTTTATAGTTTGGTTTACGAACCGATTCATCAAAGCTCAGAAAAATGTTTCTGGCTATGTTTTTGCCTATTTACAATGTTAAGATTTTTAAATTAATGGGTAATCTTTAAAAAATCAATGATGATCTATTTTAATTACTACATATTACAGTAAAATTCTAGAAACTGTAAAAGCAACATTAACCCAACTATGCAATAGGCAGGGCCGTAACGTGACCCATTCTATTATTTGTAAATGCAGCGTCATCGTTTGGCGATTTTGGTCATTCTTAGTTAATAGACGACAAGCTGTCATCGGTTCCTATAGAGTAATTAAGTTGTCTCTGCTTCCTTCCATTATGAATAAATCGCTGTTTTCGCTGACTTGACCATTTTCTTTTGTTTATTTTTCAGTTTTATACTGGCATGTTTAAAACGATTAAAGAGGCATTACAAACGAACAAAACAGACTTAATAATTATTGCTATATGTTGACTATACATGTGAACTTTCATAATGCTTAATCTTGATCATAAATACCATTATTTTATTTTTTACATTACTTCGTATTTTTTGTTTATACACTCCCGTTTTTGCTATCCTACTTCTGCTATACTGGAAGGAGAATAGACTCCCCCCCTCTCCTTCCAAAGCTTGTATAACACTTAATTTATAACTAGAGGCAATAAACCTTAATATATGGTGTCAATATTTAATCACATATGTTTGGTTTTTTATCTAATGGATCTAGTTTTGGAAAAAGAAACTTGAGAAACTTCAGCTTGTATGACACTATATAGTTGCAGTGATTATTAAGCAAACTGTAAACCAAATGGTTTCAGGACTAAACTTGTCATTTCACGACAAAACTTCAATGCTTAATATCACATAGATCGTAGCATATAAAACGTTTAATCCCTACGTCAATATTGACCTTTTCTGCTCTTGGTAACCTTTTTATATAGGCTATGGTAGCCAGGTGAGCAATATAGGCACATCTTGCTTAAAGTAAAGGGACATTTGGCATTCTTGTTCAAAATATGTACACGCTGTCTGTTTGCACAGGTTATTTAAATGTACTGAACTGCATCTGCTTCCTTTAAGTCATGCTTCAAAACCATGCAAGGTGTCTTTGATGCTTTGCATCAAAATTCTTCTTGTTATTATTATTATTGTTATATTGCGGTTGTCTGCACTTTTAAACATAATTTCAGATAAATCACGGCGACAGTTCACTTATTCATGATCCCTGGGTAAACAAACCAGCACTAGGCTACGAAATATGCATTGCCCTTAGGCAATACATCATTACCGCCGCGACTGGGGATCGAACCATGGGCGTCGGTTCCAAATTCCAGACACTAATCACTCAACCACGGCAGATTCCCGCACCTACCTAGGGACGCAACCAGAGCTCGCGATAATTTTGCTCGGAGGACCTATATTTTAACTCCGCTCCCTCTCTTTGGAATTGAACCCGACAACATCGGATGACGAGGCTGGCGCTCATTTTCTGGGTCACTGTTTCTTACTGTTTAACCGTTGCAATGCTGAATATCTAAAATAGAGTATACAGCTTTGCATTTGAAAGAGTTCATAGTCAATTGAAGGAATATACGTATTAAGATAATAAAATAAGGCAGCTATCACCATAGAGGCTAATCAGACGGCGCTGGTCCGACGGCTTGCCTGTCTCTATACTGCTGGCGCACTCTTCACACAATTGGTTCCTTCAGTCAAAGCGTTAACTATTTAAACAGGCCATGATTTTAAAGTTTACGTTCTGTCAAATGTTCCTCGGATACCCAAGCGCCGTTGACAATTTTCCTCAATTGTATTACTTGACAAATTTGACCTGAATATGTCATTTGTGCAAACATGAACATGTATAGTGTTGTGGCGCAGTTTAAAATATTCATGGAATATGTAATTTGCTTTATGAAACATATGGTGAGCCAAATGATAAGGAATATACGTCGTAACAATTGACCTCTATGCGCTTATTTTGGAATCAGGTCATTCATATCGAGTAATAGTAAGGTGTTATACGAAAAAGAAGAATCTGCCTCATTCGGGAATATGGTTTTAATTGCTTATAAACTGTACACTACATATCAATATCTTATTTGGTATTAGAATTATATCCGTTACTGCAAATGAAATCAATACAAATCAGTGCATAACATTGACTTTCACACTACATCAAGTTAGCAGAAACTCATTGATATCGTAATGATGTAAATAAACATTTAGTAATTAAAAAATAACACGTTATAACGCAAACAATTTAATCGAATTTAAAACAAGGGGAAAATGTCATAATAACGTGTTTTTTAATATAGATATTATGTAATGTATAATTCTGTATATTATTGTAAAAATATCAACATTCAAACGATGAGTCCAGATTACTGATTCCAGATTAGTATGTTATGCTAGTACGATTTTATTTACGTAATCAAGTCTTTTAATACTTGTTATTACGACATTATTCGAGTTATGAAGTGTTTTAAATTGGCGTTATTACGACTTTTTCGCGTTATAACGCGGTTTTTTTTCAACGTTACAATTAAAGTTGGCAGAAAGCAATGTATATCACTAGTTCTTTATTGGTTTAAAACCGACCAATGTTACTGCTTTATTTTTTTGATAGTGAATGCATCACATAACCAGCTCACAACGGAACAACTTTTGAATGCTCTTCTATAAAAATAAAATCATTTTTGAAAAACTCTACACTACAATTATTAATTTTGATGCTATCTAGCTAATAATGCAAAGTGTATGACGAGGGTAAATCCATTTATTTTAAACAACGGGGAACAATATAAATGGTGCGCTAAATGATATAGCATCCAGTGGTTTACCGCTATTTATAGGGACTTCATGAACAGTTTCTATGTCTCGTTAGAAGATTCAGCTCGGGAATATTTAATTCTGATCGATACATATGTTTCTAGATACATACGATTATAACACTCATTTATAAGATCGTGTCACTTAAAATAGTGGGAATCTAAGAACTAGCAGGACTAGATCGCATCTTGAAAATCCCTCTTCACAAACATGTATTCGTGCAGTTGATAGACGTGTACACTTTATGTACTACATTTGTCAACATTCGTGATATCTGATACACGCCCGACTGCATATTCACAAATAAGCACAATGCGGCATTATTTTACCAGCAAATGGTTCCGATTTAGTAAATGTAACTAAAGTAACAATCATCTTTTTCACGCGAATATCGACATTGTAATTCAAAGCTGAAACTTCCAAGCGGGGTAAATGGACTCCAAGAAATCGGATCAACACATATCTCATATCCTTCCAGTCAAATCAAAATGCTCAAAAACGTAATAATTACAAACGTATACCATTATATTATAGAAAAATATATATTTTCATCACTAAAAATATCCTTTTTAAATGACTGATTGCAATTAATGTGCTTAGTCTATGTCTTGTTGCTATACGCTTATAACTGGGACAACATATATTAAACATATTAATTAAGTATTTTGAAATTCGTCTTATAGCGACTATTTTCTCACTATTTAACGTATTTTTTTCTCGTTATGACAACTTTCTGGTTTTAAAATTGCGTCAGTTCATGTTATTAAGTATATTTCTACGTTATGTTATGTCTATGTGCTTTATTACGACTTGCTTGCGACTATTCAAATATGTTTTACCTTAACAACGGCCCGTTGGGGTTTTCGTTACTTTGGCTTTCACACGAACATAATAATAAGCATAATACAGTTATTAAATGTCGGCTTAACAAGACAATCTTATATATAAATAGGACACGTCTCACAAAAACTGACAGTATGGATTTATTTCCCAGGATAGATCCGGAACGGCTCGCACAGAGTCAGTAATTGATAAAGGTTTCTAAGTAGCTAAGAACTGTTATCACCATATGACTGCCTTGCTGATATGAACTGTTATTGTCATTACACTTAAAATCATAACCATGTATTTTTTTTATTTATACGATCTATTTCAAAACAATGCAAGTTTACTGCTATGACCATTTATATCAAAGCCGGGCCGTGGTGTATTCAGAAAGAATAATAATAACTTTAAAAATGACTACGATTTTGCGAGAATAGCAAAATTACACTGATTCATCGCTTTCAGGGTAAATCATTTATCAAGGGAACGCTGTGACATACCGGTAACTGAGCGGCGAAATGCAAAATTCAAGCAAAACAAAGACGTACAGCCTAAGGTCGATTTAGGTGTGACGAGGCTCACATATTGTATATGAGCCAGTCTAGCATTTGTTGATGCTTTAAGCACCTGCGTACAGTAATGTAAAGACGCAGACCGGCCTGTGTATCCGCACAGTATCACCAGAGTCTTCACTGTCCGCATGTATGGTAAATAGGGCTAATGGCATATTCATATTTGTAAACAAACGTAGAGCCCAGAAGTTTAACGTCAATATGTCTTGAAATGGTGCTAAATCGGAGAGTCACTAAGAAATTTTCCGACGAAGCTATCATATAATCAACAAACTAAGAAATAAAGGGACACAACTTTGGTAATGCTTATGTCAATTGACAAGAAACCCAGAAAAATGTGTCACTGGGTGGAACGTGTCAATATGTACACAACTACCCAAGGACACCTCGTCATCCTCGGCAAGCTGTACAAGAAGATTCGCGGATCCACTCGGGAAAGTACTACTATCCAAGCTCTGGGCGTAGGCAAACATGGGTGTATCCTTATCGTTGACCTTTATATAGCAATAAGCAGAAGAAGTTGATCCATAATTGCGTAATATGACAACAGAGAAGTAGTATAAGCCAGGGTGTTTACACGTAAACTTCCCTGTGCCCGTGTTGAATCCGTCGCCCTCGTTTGTAATGACATCTTTGAAGATTACTATCTTGTTACTGCTCTTGGTCTTGTCGGGGCTCTTTACTGTAAACCCAATAGGGCCACCTTGAAGATAACATAATGTGTAAGGGTAAATTCTCAAATGAGTATGTAATGCCCGCCTGCATGTACTATAGCTCTACCTGTATATTCAGACAAAAGTCTATTATACATAGACAGTATGTATTGCATATAAATAAATACACGTGCATCTTATAGTATAATACAAAATGAAAATCATTCTAAGGGAACTTGAACAATAATCAGCATTAATTAAAAACACTGCCTTGAGATTTTGTAAATTTTATTAAGTCATTAAAGTATACGTCGAACGGAGTCTTAAGTTGCCATGTTTGCATCAGACAGTTGGCATCTATTCATACAGAATCATATAGTCCGAGCAGACTGATCCGGACCGACACATTTCGTCTAAGGGGGATAGATTATTATTAATGATTCCTGAAAGAGAAAATTCACAGGAGACAAACAGTGTCTGTCCGGGTTAGCCTGCGCGGCATGCTTTGGCTGATCTGGGTCGATACTTTACGCAGAGTCCACAATGTTGGTTTTCTCGCGGGACGGCTCATATGTTGAATTAAAAAACATAGTTATCAACGATACTTAATGGAACTATTTAAGTACACCGGCTAGTCATGAGTAGAAACATGTTCGTACTAGGTAACAGTTTATATATTAAAATGCAGGCGCATCACTTATAATATTCGTGCCTGAGTCTCTCTTTGTCATAGACTTATGTGTTTTATATCATACAAACATACAAACAGTTATTTTTATAAAGTCACATTTAATTCTATTTAACTAACATAAAATGAAAAGAATGCATACTGTCAACAGATCATTTTCAACTACACTCTATGTCCAAAAGCGTATGTGTTATCACTGAGCATAGTCAGCATACCGTGTTTTTCTATAATCTGATTATTTTTATGTTTCTTATATCTATCTTTATGTGTTAGCTTACAATAAGTTTGCTTGTATTTCGAATTTATGTTAATAATAAGTACGACATTTTTAATAGTTGATACATATTGTATTATATATATATCGTTTTACGTAAAAATTGACTATTGTTATGCATATTGAAGTGTCTGTGTTCTCAAGTTAGACGTACACAACTTACTTCAAGCCGCTAAAGATCGGTTATATATAGTCAACAAGCGACTGTGCAATGATGCATTTATGTCAAAAACTTAATCCAGACAGTAAATAAATGAACAGTAAACCATTCCAAGGTAGACAAATGGCAACTGTCACAATTATTATAGCCAAGTGACAGATGCATCTCGATTAATACGTACGACTAAATGAATTAAGTTGCAAACTATCCGTAAAATGAGTTGTAAACAAACAAAACATGTAACCAAAATAAAAAGAAACAATTTACCTGATGATGGCTGAGGTTGTATGGCTGGTTTCGTCCAGATTGTTTCAAGTTCATCCCTAATTGTCTGGAGTTTTGTATCGATGTCTGACTGGAGAGATTCCATACTTTTTGTCAATGATTCTAACGCAATTTCTGTACGAATGCAATGAAAATAAAGATACGTTTCACATAGATTCGTACGCATATCTCTTAGCTTGACGAAACGAGTTACAAACAAACGCAAGATGTAAGAGATAAAAACATCTCACCTGATGATGGCTGTGGTTGTATGGCTGGTTTTGTCCTGACTGTTTCAAGCTCATTCCTAATTGTCTGGAGTTTTGTATCGATGTCTGACTGGAGAGATTCCATGCTTTTTGTCAAGGTTTCTAACGCGATTTCTGTACGGATCATCTTACTCAGCATCTTTTCGTCATAGTCATACTGGCGACAATACCGCTCACTGGCTTCACAAACTTGGAACATCAGGAAAACGCATAACACAATATACGGCTTCATGATCGTGTCGTTGCTGTTGTTAATATAAAAGTAGAGATTGTAAGGCCTACTTATATAAGATTTGCACCATGCGAAAGGGGTTGGACTTGTTACATCCCTGTTTGGTACTAAATTAAGGAAATATGGTAGTGAAACAAAGGGGCTACAGTTCTTGTATTTCGTGAGATCTTACACCGATGACTTTTCTAAATATAAGCTGATAGTCTATGATATGGAGCGATTGTGTGGATGCAGAGACTCGCGTTTGTAGATATTGTTTAATTGATAAAGATATTTTAACAGTTGAAAAGGAATATCAATGTGGCCAATGGCTTGCAGAAGGACAGACCTTACTGTATACATGGTATAACGGCCGAGATGATATGCGATATTTTTTATAAAGCATATCGCAAAATATATTTCAGTTATAATTGAACGTAAAAATTCATCCACTAGATAACAAATAGCATTGCTTGATTACAATTGTATGAGATAATAAGTTATATATATATATATTTATACTCAACTCTATGTGAACTGTGTATGTATATTTGCTGTATTCTGGGCCGGTGGCCTCTATTTATAAATACATTATCGTATTGTATTGTATTGTATTGTATTGTATTGTATTGTATTGCTTGAGACTTCACCATTCACAATTTCAATAAGAAGCCTTTTTGTCTGACAGGGAACAAATGTTTGCAAACTCCAGAAATTCCAGAAAATATTTCTTAAATGACGATGTGTCTGGATATATAATCATGCCCAAAAACCCAATAAGTGCACTTCAGTAAACATTTCTTAAATGTGTCTGGATATATATTCATGCCAAGAACCCAATTAGTGCACTTCAGCAAACATTTCTGAGATGTGTCTGGATATATAATCATGCCTAGAACCCAATTAGTGCACTTCAGACAACATTTATTAGATGTGTCTGGATATATAATCATGCCCAGCACCCAATTAGTGCACTTCAGTAAACATTTATTAGATGTGTCTGAATATATAATCATGCCAAGAACCCAATTAGTGTATTTCAGCAAACATTTCTTCGATGTGTCTGGTTATATAATCATGCAAAAAAACAATTCGTGCAATTCAGGAAACATTTATTAGATATGTCTGGATATATAATCATGCTAAGAACCCAATAAGTGCACATCAGTAAACATTTCTAAGATGTGTCTGGATATATAATCATGCCATGAACCCAATTAATGCACTTCATTAAACATTTCTTAGATGTGTCTGGATATATAATCATGCCAAGAACCCAATTAATGCACTTCAGCAAATATTTCTTAGATGTGTCTGGATATATAATCATGCAAAAAAACAATTAGTGCAATTCAGGAAACATTTATTAGATGTGTCTGGATATAAAGTCATGCCAAGAACCCAATAAGTGCACTTCAGTAAACATTACCTAGATGTGTCTGGATATATAATTCTGCCAAGAAACCCAATTAATGCACTTCAGCAAACATTTTTTAGATGTGTCTGGATATATAATCATCCCAATAACCCAATAAGTGCATTTCAGTAAACATTTCTTAGATGTGTCTGTATATATAATCATGCCCAGAACCCAATTAATGCACTTCAGTAAACATTTCTTAGATGTGTCTGGATATATAATTATGCCAAGAACCCAATTAGTGCAATTCATGAAACATATATTAGATGTGTCTGGGTATATAATCATGCCAAGAACCCAATTAATGCACTTCAGCAAACATTTCTTAGATGTGTCTGGATATATAATCATGCCAAGAACCCAATTAATGCACTTCAGAAAACATTTCTTAGATGTGTCTGGATATAAAATCATGCAAAAAAACAATTAGTGCAATTCAGGAAACATTTATTAGATGTGTCTGGATATAAAGTCATGCCAAGAACCCAATAAGTGCACTTCAGTAAACATTTCCTAGATGTGTCTGGATATATAATCCTGCCAAGAAACCCAATTAATGCACTTCAGCAAACATTTTTTAAAATGTGTCTGGATATATAATAATGCAGAAAAAACAATAAGTGCAATTCAGGAAACATTTATTAGATGTTCCTGGATATATAATCATCCCAATAACCCAATTAATGCACGTCAGTAAACATTTCTTAGATGTGTCTGGATATATAATCATGCCAAGAACCCAATTAGTGCAATTCATGAAACATATATTAGATGTGTCTGGATATATAATCATGCCCAGAACCTAATTAGTGCACTTTAGTAAACATTTATTAGATGTGTCCGGATATATAATCATGCCAAGAACCCAAAAAGTGCACTTCAGTAAACACTTATTAGATGTGTCTGGATATATAATCATGCCAAGAACCCAATGAGTGCACTTCAACAAACATTTCTTAGATGTGTCTGGATATTACATCATGCAAAAGAAAACAATTAGTGCAATTCAGGAAACATTCATTAGATGTGTCTGGATATATAATCATGATAAAACCCAATAAGTGCATTTCAGTAAACATTTCTTAGATGTGTCTGGATATATAATCATGCTAAGAACCCAATTAGTGCACTTCAGTAAACATTGCTTAGATGTGTCTGAATATATAATCATGCTAAGAACCCAATTAATGCACTTCAGAAAACATTTGATAGATGTGTCTAGATACATAATCATGCCAAAAACCCAATTAGTGCACTTAAGTAAACACTCACACCAAATTCAGGCGAAAAAGGGTCCTGCTGACATCGCGAAAAGTGAAGCCGTTGATGAGTCTATACCAACGGGCAGTCTCACCAGAGCCATTCATGTCCACCTACATGTTGTGTTGGTATTGAGTAGTATCTTACAAAAAGCTAGAAGTGTAGCGTAGCTTGTGTCAATCCTGTATAAGCTTGCGTGCAGCATCCAATCATCTTGTCTTCACATCGTGAGAACTAAATGTTTCATATTTTGTTTACTATATACGTCCCTCTAAGAACAAAATGGTTTTACTCTTCTAAAGGAAGAGTCCGAAAATGTTGCCAAATATATTAAACATGCTTTAGAAAAAAGAAACAACTACATAAACCATTTAAAACATGATTATACCCCTTACTGATTTTTCTTTATCTTTTACTTTTTTATTTTATTTTATTATTTATATATTTTCAATTATTCTTCAATAAGTTCATGTAGTTCATCTAGATTTAGAAACCAGATAACAACAATTAAGACTTATAAGCATGAATGCTTTTGTGGGTCCTTTAACTGTCTGTTTTACCATGCTAGAAGTATGCGATTATTGTTAATCACATGTTTTCTTCAGTCTTTTAATCAAGACTGATTTTAGTTATTACTTTTAGTTTCATTTTTTGCTTATACACTAATTGGATATTTTTTTAATTATTTACAACTATACATAGTTGTCTATGACACAACAAGTTTGTGATTATCTAACCCCTTCCTTCATACTGATGCCTCTACAGCAGACGTCTGTCGGAACAACCTAGTAAAATGGAATCAATCTGACAAGGAAACAAACCAATCGTAATGTGAATCCCGTCCCATGTCCAAATGCTTCCAAGTTTAATCTTATTAATACTTTGAATTACAGAGACTGTTCACGTCTCTGCCCTGATGATTTTAAAGCCGCCCGCTGTGGAATTGGTGTCTGTAGGAAGTAGTTAGATGTCCTGCTACAATTAATTTACCTGTTTGAACTTTAGCTTATTTAATATTATTTTTAGAATATTACTTATAACATTTATTTTTAATTTAGTAGGGGTTTTAACATTTGACATGAAATTTATTTGGAACATACCAGAGCTTCTACATTCTTCATTTGAATACATTGAGTATTGGTACTTCGGCTATCTGAGGTGAGAGATTATTCCAATCATTTATAACCCTGTGACTATAGCAATTTTCTCGTATCAGTTTGTTTGCTCTAGGTTTAAATATTTTGTATTTACTTACTTACTTACTTACTGTTTCGTAATTTCATCGATGTTTTATCGATTTCATTTATTAATTTGTATGTTTGTACTACATCTGTCCTTAACCTTCTGTATT
This sequence comes from Serripes groenlandicus, assembly GCA_031761405.1. Lineage (NCBI taxonomy): Eukaryota > Metazoa > Mollusca > Bivalvia > Cardiida > Cardiidae > Serripes > Serripes groenlandicus. The sequence continues at coordinate 26,295,208 of JASEVX010000008.1, read as the reverse complement.
CCAGTGTTGGTAGTCCTAGTTCAAACAAGTTGTCCTTTTAGATTTCCTAGGCTCCTGGTGACTCTTTGTTGAACATTTTCAAATGATTTGGCATATTTTTTGCATGAGGGCTCAAATTACAGACGCATATTCCTGGTGTGGCCTTACTAGCGATTTGTAAAGTTGTAAAAACATTTCTTTAATCATGAATGAGAAAATTCTTACTATGAGTCCCAGATTTTGGTTTGCCAAATTAATTCTGGTGTTTATAAGAGTTTCGAAATTAAGTTTCTGGTTGAATATGACTCCCAGGTATTTTTCTTGTTTAACATCTTGAATTTTGTGTAGAATGTTTTGCGAGTCTTTCATTAAGTAATCATTTGGCATGTTTGGTCCAAGGTGCATATATTTGCATTTTTCACATTGAAGGTCATTTGCCATTTAATGGCCCACTCACAAGCTTTAAAGATATTGTTCTGTAATAGTTCATTTTGTTCTGTAGTATAAGTCATTGAGTAAAGTTGTGTGTCGTCAGTGAATAGTTTTAGTGTACAGTTTAGAATGTCTGAAATATCATTAAAAATAAAACTGGTCCAAGAACACTACCAAGGGGTACACTACTGGTAACTCTTTCCAACTTTGAACATTTTCCATAAATAACCACTCTTTGAAGGAGCTCGTTAAGGAAGTATTTAACCCAATTAAACACCTTTCCTCTTATACCCAGAGCCCAGACCATTTTTAATAATCTCTTGTAGGGGACCTTATCGAATACTGCTTTGAAATCCAAGTAGATTTCGTCCAATTCATTGTTTTCATCTAGAGTTGAGGTGCAATCTTCTATACATTCCAGTAACTGGGTAGTACAGAATTTGCCCTTTCTGAAACCATGGTGAAATTTTGATAGTACATTGTTAATTTCTATGTGATTGACAATTGCGTTCCTTATTATTTTGTCCATTACTTTACAATATATTGAAGTGACGCTGATTGGTCTATAGTTTTCTACAGTATGTTTACTTCCTGATATAAAGATCGCGGTGACATTGGCATATTTCCATTGTTTTGTTAATTTTCCTTTTACAAATGATGTTTTGTAGATTATTGATAACTGGTTTGGAAGTTGACCTTTGCATTCATACAATAGTCTTGGATGGATTTCGTCTGGGCCTTGTGATTTTGTAGGATTGATTTCGCTTATAGCCTTGAGCGTGGTTTGTTCGTTTATGACGATGTACTGTAGAGGATTACTATCATGTATATGGGCTTCTGTAATAGGTGCTTCTTCTATGGTGAAGACTGAGCAGAAATGAAGGTTTAAATCTTGCGCGATTTCTTGGTCATTTGTTGTTTTTAATCCATGTAGTTCTACTTATACCCGATAGTGTTTTTAAGTTTGACCGAACGAGATTCCAGAACTTTTTTAGATCCTTTCGAATGTCAGTAGCGATTTTCTTCTCAAAATTGTACTTTGAATTTCTAATAAGGTGGGTCGCTTCATTTCGGGCAGTTTTGTACTTGTTGTATGTTACACTGTTCTTACAGTGGCAGTATTTTTTCCAATGTGTTCTTTTTTTGCTAATAACTTGTTTCGTTTCTTGGTCAATATAGGGGTTCAACCTCTTAGTATTTATTTTACTAATTGGTATGTGTGTTTCTTTGATATTGGTAAGTTTTTCTTTAAAATCATCCCAAGACCGCTGCACTCCACTTCTTTCCCGTTTTTCCATTTAAGTTCACATAATATTTCACTGATCAACATGAAGTTTCCTTTATTGAAGTTTTATTTGGATTGTTTTTCATTGTTCTGTCTGACTGAGCATATATAGACAAATTGTAACACAATAGATGATCCCTTTTACCAAGTCCAGGATTGTAACGTCAATGTTCTATCATTTGTTCTTCATTTGTTAAGATCAGATTTAAAAGAGATGGAGTATTATCTTGTCTGTATCTCGTAGGGTTTTTGACATGTTGGTATAAGTTTAAGTCATTGATGTATTGGATGAATGCATATTCAGTACTATTCACATCTGATTGGATATTAAGTAATTCCCAATGTATCTGTCTGTAGCTGAAATATCATACTAATAAATAGTGAGAGTTACCTAATAATAGGTTTGGTATATCATATCTAACATGTTTGTGTTGTTATCTACTACTATTTGGACTTCTGTATATACATCCCAACAATAATGTGTCATCATTTTGTAGTTTAATTTCAACCCAGACTGCATCATTGTAACTATTTGTGTTGTTTAATATACATGCTCTCAGTTCTTCTTTAGCAAAGATAATAACTCCTCTTCCTCCTGTTTTACTGACAAACATTTCATTTGCCTTTATCTTATATGAATTTTCCATTATTATTTCAAAATATGAATGTTTAGGAAGTATTTCAGTTATTGCAATTATGTCGCTTTTTTTAATAACAGCTGTCGAAGTCAATTCTTATAATTCATCCTTCGTTAAACAGTCTGCATTAGTATAAGTCACTTTAAGCTTATCTTTTGGTAATAAGTCTTTACATGTGTTAATACATCTTGTTTCATCACTTTTAAACCTTTTAAAACCGTTTCCCTCCTGTTGAGGTTTGTCCGTCACTGGTGATAGTCTAATACATCCATTTACTGTTCTATCTATAACACTATTGCCTAGCAGTGTATTATTATTTGTTGAACTTTGCTTATTGTTTAATAGAAGATGACATGACATGTAAATATTTGTTTAATTGTATTTTATCACTAGAAGCTGTATTAGCTTATGACAATAATTTTTGTCTCTTTTATCTTGTTTTAATTTGTTTTTACATCGACGATTGGCGCTAAAGACTTTAAACGTTTGATTTGGAAAGTGACATATGCAGCAGACTTAAAAAATATTGAGGCGAAAGGAGAAATTCTATACAAGAAATATTCTTTCATTTAAAGAAATGTTCTGTATTTTTGCACAGATGTTCATGAAGTCGTCTGCTGCATATTTGTTGTATGAGGGAAAGCATGAATCCTAAGTGCAACTTCATTGTTTTCTTCTCAGCCATGAACTCGGCTATTGCCGAAATTGTATTTAATCAAAGCGCTGATGGTACAGGGGGATTTGTAATGATTAATTGATTGTATGGTGTTTAACGCCGCTTCCAACATGTTTTTCAGTTTTCTGTGTAAGTTATCAGTACAACTGATCCATTTATCTTGACACCAGCCAGTCAGTCGTAGCTGCTCATCTCAAAACCCTGAGCGCAAATTGATACAGTCGAAACTATTGGAAAAGTAAGATGGAGAAAACTCCAATTGAAAAGTCCAGGGTTATTTCCCTAGTACTTGTCCCTTCTCCTGATCACAAGTCTGACATGTTTGGAATGAATCTTCCAAACAGAAACAAAGTGTTGACATATTTATGCAAAGAGTGGCGGACGAATGGAAATACGGGCAAAAACACACAGACAGAATGACGGAGAGGTGATCACGATACAAACAACAGCAATGATTATTGCAAACAGTAGACTGTTTCCTAAGCGTCAAAATATATCTGTGTTTGGAAAAGGTTAGCGTGTAATTGTACTGGTTGTGTACTGGATGTGTATTTGTTCTCGCACATTAGCCGCATTTAGCTATTTGAAGTTTAATTGAATCTTCGTAACATCACCACATAGGGTAAATTGAGGGAAACGTTACGGAGTTTAAAGTTCTAGCCTATTTGTCTAGATTTGTCTTCAATGTACGAAAATGCCAATACAAGAAGACCCGTAATTGCTAGAAACGGTTTATACGTTAAAGAAAGTACGCGTATGTTTGCTGAAATTAAAATACTTAAACACTGAAGGTCGCTCGCACTTCCTTGATATTCGATATATAATCCCCTGTTTACATGATATGCTTTTATTACAGTTTACTGAACCCTTAAAAAATGGACTTAATCTACAACTCTGAAAGTGCCTGGGCAACAAAATGATAATCTGTATTAATGAAAGCGTAAGTATTATCTAGTGAAGGAAACATTGTGAAAGGGGAGACATTGCTAATCATAATTTATCTGTTGCAGGTTAATGGAATAGTTTCTGAACGGGGGAATTTATACAATTAGCAAAACGTTTTCATATGTATGATTTCGAGACAATCAACTTGAAACAGGTTGGAAAACATTGTGTGAAAAGGAAGAATTGTTCATTTTCACCAATTGTTCCTTTTTCTAAAGAAAATCGTATTTTAAATATTCTACCACGGTAAGGGTTTGATCGTTTCTAGTTAATAGACGCTGTTTTAAATGCAGCAGATGACATTTAAAACATCGCGACAAAAAGAGAAATAGCTAAGAGTGAACATTTACTTCTTTTGCCACAACTCTTTTCAATAATTATATTTTCATGTTAGGACAGTACCACTGAGGTACATGTACCGTCTATTGTAATATGGCATTTTGAAAGGCATGCAACAATTGATCTGCAATTTCGAACAGAAATGCATAGTTAATTCGGGAACCAGACTCCGAAAACGTCTCCACCTTAGAACACCCAATAAAAGGAGTACCAAACATCAGTCAATATATCTGGATTTTGAAAAATAAAGTTGAAAATGTAAGTGGTTTATGAATGGTGAATTTTATTTTTTCATTAAGTAATATGTGTACAGTTTTTCTATCAAGATCTAAAGAATATATTCATAAGCAATTTAAGAATACACAAAAACTTTGTTTATATGTTAGTAAAGTACACATAATGAACTATTTTTACCTTCATGCCAGACTGGATTGAGGTTAGACTTTATTTAAAGTGTCAGTCTAACTTTGTCAACTTTTTGATTAGTTGGTCAAAATGTTAGTCTCACTTTGCGAACCATTTATGTTTTGACACCTCTGTCTTACTTGTAATGACAAGTGCGGTTAATGGACATCTCTGCCTACATAGATAAATTGTTTATTTTTATCGGAATAAAATGAAAATTGATTCTACTTAATTGAATCGTACAATGGGTAACACAGCAGCTCTTTTCACTAGAGTTTTCATGTCGTCATTCTCTAGGAATTCTCAACCAATCCAAGGGACAAAGTATTGTCACTGTCAAACACTTCTGACATACTTGCGCGTTTTTTTTGCAATTGCTATAATAGACGAATTCCGAAGACACTCATCGAAATCTAGACTAGAATTAGTCCCCATTGTTAAATTCATATTACAATATCGGCAATGAATTTTTTCAAACATCTCTTTCTGTAGAAGCTCCCCATTATACTGAACACCATTTCGAGTTAAGATAGGTGTTTTAATATTCATAGATTGTATATAATATCAATAAGGGCATATGCATCCGTTGAATATTTTCTAAAATGAATGTGAAGTTAAAAAAATACATTAACTTGGTGGGATATCAAACAGAAAATTGATTTGATTTGACATTTCTAACGCAAAAGAAAGATCTGCAAAGAATTGTGCTGTTAAAATATATGAATTACAGAATTGAAAATAAAAATGAAAATTGTATTTCTGCGCTCTCAACAACCGAATTTATGGAAATACACGTACAGAACATGTGACCTAGAGTTCGACACTAAGGCACGACGGAACGACCGACCGAATGCACGACCGAACGACATTCACTAGTTCGCATCTGGCAAGACTGACTTGGCGTCTTCTAATTATGTTAATACCTGCCAAAATTCGTTGTCAAACTAATCAAGTGGACAGATTTACGGTCGAAACTCTTGACTGCTGATTAAATTCTAGAATATTTATGTTCGTATTAAATTAAGAAACATCCTTGAGGTAAGTTCACCGATTGGCTAGTGAAACCAAATGAATGAGTCTCATTATGCGCAAAATATCTAAATATAGATATTACGTCCAAATATTTGCGATTTCCCGATTAGTTTGGTATCCAAAGATTAACGACAATTGTTTTGAACAATTTCAGGAATGTTGACATTTTCTACCGTAGCAGCCGATACAAAAAGTAAAACAAACCCAGTTTCAATTCGTATTTTCTTCCTACAAAAAGGATGCCAGTGGTAGTAATAAAAAAGGTAATGAGAAGGGAAGGTTAGAGTCCATTAATCGCCCAGCCAGCTCTGGGACTCTGGTGGCATTGGAGACCTTGATCTAACATTACACAGACTGTGTTTGAAATGAAAGACATGTGCATGTGTGCTATATGCGGAACAGTGACAAAGTTTAATTCTTACTGTTTATTTATAACTTTAGAAAAATTCTTACAATAAGAAAACAGCACTGTAGAATTTGTGGTTTTACTGTCTATTTAAATAACGATACAATTATTTACTACAATTAAAAGATGTATAGAATAAATTATATCTTGGCATATTGCATTGTTTTATTTTCTGGAGATAGGTCCAAGTTGAGATACAGTCAGGTCTGTTCCAGTAATTAAAAAAGTAAAAGTTGCACCATTATGTCTGTGAATCGAGTCCCAGCAGATTTTCGATGCCGACTCAAACATTATTATTACATATAGTCAAGTCCCTGTGATTAAATATATACCAAAAGGGAATCAAAGCATTGCGGCGAAAAGGAAATAATGGTTGATATAACAAATTGAAATGTTTTATATTAAATAAACTAAGACATGTGCTATTCTATTTACAAATCTGTAGTCTGGTTCCCGACTTACTATGATACGCTGTAATAAGGAGAAGGTACTCCAGACTGTAAACCCTCATAATGTGTGTACATTATTTTGCGTTCAAGTCCTATATAATTCAATATACGAACATAGCAAAGTGCAATTGTAAAGTATTCTTGTTATACTTTCGGGATCGGTATTGACATGTCCGAATGTAATCTCAAATTAGCCCCATAATGTCAGAACTTTCAGTGTTTTGATTCTAACTCCACCATGATATCGGTAAAAAAACATATCTGATTTCAACACACTTTCAAAGTTATTTTCATCTGTTTCCCTCTTACATTTATTCTGCAGGAGACGACTTCAAGATCGTCTTGGCAACAATATTAAAAATTATTTTAAATGATAGCAAAATCATTTAATAGGATTGAAAATATTGCAGGAAATGGAGAAAGTGCTCATTGTGAGCACTTTTACCTTTTGATACGTTTTCAAATGTCGTCTGATGCGGTTAAGTGTACATCAAATTATGTCTGCAGGTGAAAAATGGTTATTCAGAGTATCATTGTATAATCCTAAATAACTACTGTCATGTGAATGTATGTGATAATAATATTATTATATTATGTTTGTATTAATGGCGATGTTTATGCAAAGCTGGCTGGAGTTTGTAACATTGCATAACACTTGTTATTCTTGTATAAAGGTTCACAAAGGGAACCATAATATAAACAATTTTCTCATCTCATCTTACCATCTCTCTTTTTCTTATTATGTTCAAGTGGAGATTGCTAACTGCAGTTATGCAAGATGGTATCAAACGTGTTTAAACTCGACATATCAGTAAATCCATCCTTTCTTTTCTCTTGGGGATTTAATTATCTAGTGACCATTCATTTCTTAGATATGTGTATACATAGTCCAATATATTTAACTTGTGTTTTAGGGAAAAGAGTTTCTTTTCAGTGATATGAGTTTGCAAAATAACCAAAATGTTGGGTGAATTAAAGATGGTTTTAATATATTCTTTAGTGATGAATTCACCATGCTGTGAAACAAATCAAATTTTCTAAAGATGCATACATTTTATCACTTTGACTTATAAAAACGGTGTGTCTGTTAAATTTAAAGGGTTTTAGATGTTTTAACTCTTTCAGCGGAAATAGCGACAAGTAATTATTTGCGAACAACACAGATTCGGGTTAGTCAGCTCGTAATGCGCTTTAATACATACAATCAGCATTGAGTTATCAACATATTCCAAATCTCTTATAGCATGAACAATTAAGTCGCCCGATCTTGAACATGGACTGGTCCACAAGCTCTTTGGAAAGACGCCGCCGAAAGAGTTAAAACGTACATGTATGGATAAATCTATATTTATTCTGTCGTTTTATCATGTTAAAGGTTGAGTAGGAAAGTTTAAGTTGAATTGTGTCACCAAGGGAAAATGCATTTATAAGTTTTACATTACTGTGCGATCAGTGAAAATAGCCTATGGCTAACGCTTTTGCCCAGCATTTCAAACAGTTATACACACCAAATTCTAAAAAGCATATACTAGATAGCCTCGATCAACGTCAATCTACATCACAAACTCCCAACCTAGTAATGAACAGCCCTTTTGAAACAATTGAAATAATAATGCAAATTAAAACCCTTAAGAAGGAAAAATCGCCAGGTAATGATCACATATTGAACGATTATACATACATATTACATGGAGGAGAAATATTAGCAATGTATATCACAAAATTATTCAATCATGACATTATACCAACAGAATGGAATAAGGGCCTAATCATATATACCTATTTTCAAAAGGAAGGGTAAGAAGCATATAGACGTATCTCACTACCGCCCTATTACACTTCTCAGTTCTCTTTAAATTATTTGAAAAATCGTGCAGCCATCGGTTATGGGAGTACACAATATCCTTAAACTATCTCTTCCCACATCCGTATTAGCACGGATTCTAGGTCGGGTTAGTCTGTTCAACAACGTCCTAAGTATAATAAGAGACTAACGAATACGATATATTTCTGTTCGTATCCATAGCAAAATGCGTTGTAAAGATTCAGCGCAACCCTAAATATAACACTGCTCTACATTGAACACACAATTATAATAAAAACGCGCGAAATGTTATAACACATGCATGACGTCATACTTAATTCATAACGATATTTCATGAAAGTATTCCGGAAGAAATAATTTAAATTCACGCACTTAGCAAATCATACTTACTAAGCACATACTGCTAAAGCTAAAACAAAAAGGAATAGCGGATTTACATAAGATTTTTTGTCAACCACGGGAAATCGCAGACGGAAACAAATCAGCTGTTGGAGAAGGCTAACAACGGAGAATCTGTGAGAAGAGGACTTGTATTCAGATGGTATAAAACTTTCCGTGACGGTAGAACATGTACACAGAACAAACTTAACTTAGCCGCGGAAAGTAACATACATACAGTTCTCCTTGACAACAAATCCGCATTTGACACAGATCGCCATGACGCGCTCCTCAAATGTGATTTGTCGTTGTGTACTGTGTTCAAAATATCATCTATTCTACAAACAAAGTTTGGTATTCCAGCCAGTATTTTATCCATCACCAATTGAAAAATCGCCGGGCTCGAACTAACGCCATATACCAGTCGTCTGTAAGAGACCCAGTTGTGTGTTTACCGTAAACAGTTCCTCGGAATCTGTGTCCAGTTCCAACAGCAAATACGCTTAATCTAGTTTTGTGAACTTTTGTTGCAAACAAAACCTTTGTTTTAGAGATCTTCGCTGATTTCACGATTGACCGTTACCTTATAGTCCCCAAAAATGTTCACACTAGCTCTTTTGGTCGGGTTTTGGGACCTCCAAAATGTTAACAATTTTAAGATTATTTCTGATTTATTAAAAATTCGCCCGAGATATTTATTTTAAAAGATATATAATTTAGGACACATGTTCGTCTACCATTTCAAGAATATATATCAAGCCTATTTTTAATAAATCACAATGCTATTAAACGTCTGTCGCGCTTCGGAACGTACACTGCAGAATTATAGCTAGAACCGCATCCAGGGTAATCAAATGAACACACATGTTTTCATTATAATCATCAATTTCAATTGCAATCTATATAGTAAATACATTAACAATACAACAAAAGAATACTTGCATTTTTACGAGATAGCGAGAATGATATTTGCATCAATATCAATATGTCCTATCGTGAGAATTGTGCATCAGTAACGCAACATATACAACTTTCGTGAATTAATGGATAGTGACGGGTTGATACTTATTCATGTGAAGATATTTACATTTCAGGTATACAACAGTTACACAGCAAAATAGATGTGTCAGTATATACGAGGGGGGGATCCAGAAGTAATGGAAATTTAGTTATAATTTCGACAGAAATCAAACTTGTAGAAAATAATCTCCTTAATCTTTCAAAAGTTCACATTTCTGACATACATGACATACATGACTAATATTTGAATAATCGGTTGACAAATAACATCTCGGTGAGATTATGGAAAGTGTGAGTACAATAGGGGCGGGCCACGGTAGTATACATATCGGGAACATTTATTGTTTTACTGTTGTTATCAAGCGTTGAACTATTATAAATATCGGCAACATATCTCTGTAGTTATCAAGCGTTAATCTATAAAAAATATCGGGAACATTAATTGGTTCTCTGTAGTTATCAAGCGTTGAATTGTTATAAATATCGGGAACATTAATTGGAATACAGTAGTTATCAAGCGTTGAACTATTATACATGAGCGGCGTTCTAATTCAATATCGTTGAATTCTTATACATATTTGGAACATATCTCTGTTGTTATCAAGCGTTGAACTATTATGAATATCGGGAACATAATTCAGTTCTCTGTAGTTATCAAGTGTTGAACTATTATAAATATCGGGAACATTAATTGGTTCACTGTAGGTATCAAGCGTTGAACTATTATTCATATCGGGAACATTAATTGGTTGCTATAGTTATCACGCGTTGAACTCTTATACATATCGGGAACATATCTCTGTTGTTATCAAGCGTTGAACTATTATAAATATCGGGAACATTAATTGGTTCTCTGTAGTTATCAAGCGTTGAATTGTTATAAATATCGGGAACATTAATTGGATCACAGTAGTTATCAAGCGTTGAACTATTAAACATGAGCGGCGTTCTAATTCAATATCTGAAACATTTATTGGTTCTCTGTATTTATCAAGCGTTGAATTCTTATACATATCGGGAACATATCTCTGTTGTTATCAAGCGTTGAACTATTATGAATATCGGGAACATAAATCAGTTCTCTGTAGTTATCAAGTGTTGAACTATTATAAATATCGGGAACATTAATTGGATCACTTAAGTTATCAAGCGTTGAACTATTATTCATATCGGGAACATTAATTGGTTCGCTATAGTTATCAAGCGTTGAACTCTTATACATATCGGGAACATATCTCTGTTGTTATCAAGCGTTGAACTATTATAAATATCGGGAACATTAATTGGTTCACTTTTGTTATCTAGTGTTAAACTATTATGAATATCGGGAACATTAATTGGTTCACTGTAGTTATCTAGCGTTGAACTATTATAAATATCGGGAACATATCTCTGTTGTTATCAAGCGTTGAACTATTATGAATATCGGGAACATTAATTGGTTCACTGTAGTTATCTAGCGTTGAACTATTATAAATATCGGGAACATATCTCTGTTGTTATCAAGCGTTGAACTATCATGAATATCGGGATATGGGAACATTAATTGGTTCGCTGTAGTTATCAAGCGTTCAACTATTATTCATATCGGGAACATTAATTGGTTCGCTATAGTTATCAAGCGTTGAACTCTTATACATATCGGGAACATATCTCTGTTGTTATCAAGCGTTGAACTGTTATAAATATCGGGAACATTAATTGGTTCACTGTAGTTATCTAGCGTTGAACTATTATAAATATCGGGAACATTAATTGGTTCACTGTAGTTATCTAGCGTTGAACTATTATAAATATCGGGAACATTAATTGGTTCACTGTAGTTATCACGCGTTGAACTCTTATACATATCGGGAACATATCTTTGTTGTTATCAAGCGTTGAACAATTATGAATATCGGGAACATTAATTGGTTCACTGTAGTTATCAAGCGTTGAACTATTATACATATCGGGAACATTAATTGGTTCACTGTAGTAATATCAAGCGTTGAACTATTATATACGAGCGGCGTTCTGCGAAAATCAACTATAAGTCATTCCGTGTGACCCGCCAGAGCACATGCAAAACACTTTATATCTAAAGTTGATGCAACGCTTCAATGTAGACGGAAATTCATACTGCAGTTATCAACTGAGGGGCATATTGGAACATCAGGGGTGGGGTCAAGTGAAAATGTATCATAACTCGCATTGTTTTGTCAACGAAGTGAATGATAATTGAAGCCTTTCATTGTTTATGATCACTATCCATTCCAACGTAGGTTGACCATACACACAGCCAACGAATTATTTATCATAAACAGTAATGGAAATGAGTAATCTTGCCAATCATTACTCTTAGTATGTATACAGTGCTTTCATTAAGGAATAATTATAAGATTTGTGAATTCTACATACACTTTTCAAGATGTTTGTCAGAATATTTGAATTTTATTATTTATCAATAAAACCACAAAACAGACAATTTAGGATTTGCATGCAATAGCACGTCATTTTACATTTCCCCTATTAAAGTCAACATTGGACACCTTTGCAGCAATCTACTTTTAAAACAATGAGATAAGGGTTAAATCGCTGAAGACATGAGTTTTCTCTTTTTCTCAAAATGATATTAGCTTGGCATCCTAATTATATCATACTTTAAAGGGACTGAATCCCATATGAGAAAAAAGCGAAAATAAAAAGAAAATTGTTAAAAATTGCTATTATTTTGATGTTTTTGCATGTAAGGCATTGAGATTTGCTGACTGATGTACTACAATATATGCACACTATTAATATTGCGGAGATTTTTCGTTATTTTGCATTGTAAAATCTACTGGGTTAGTAACACAGTAAATCTAAAAATATCGCTGTATATTTATCACGTGATCACTAAAACCGAATTGACAATCTCCTTCGCAGAGGTGTCGTTCCTTACACTCACGCATACATGAATGTAATGAGTCGATAGTGTTAGAGAATGCCGAATTGAATCCACAAATTCAAATGAGCAAGAGGAAATTCCACGGTATTTTTAAACGGGAAAACACGGAGCGGACGTTTTTTTTTTAACTACTTATTTCCTATGAAATAATGATAAACAAGACGTGTACGACCTTCTACAACATTCCGTTACATATATATCGACGTATTGTGAATTAATTAGAATAAGTATAAAATATAACGATTCAGTCCCTTTAACAAATGTTGAAATGTAGTCCAATATTTATAACTTAGACCACCTTCGAAATATAATATCAACTAAACAGTTAAATCTAATTGAAATTGTTGTATAATTTAAACATCATTTCGAACATAAACTGAGCCCTATAACATGTTAATTTATTGTAATTCTTTTCTTCCTTTTTTATAATGAAAATAACAAACTTCTCATGTTTTAAAATTATATTATGATGAGCGCCCTTGTATCAATGATGCATAACAATATGCAGATCGGAAGCAATATGCCTTTAGGGCATTTAATGACACATTTAAAATTGTCAAGGACGAAATCATTTTGTACGAAAGACCCGATTCGTGACCCACATTCTTCTTTGCAGAGGTGTCGCTCTTGAAACTCTCTTTATAGCCAGAGAATGTTCGTTCAAAGTCATTTTTCTATTAAAACCAGTTTTATCTCGGTTTGTTCTTTTCTTCATTTGTTTCGAACCAAATAAACATTTTAAATCACCTATAATTTACTATTTGTAAGAGAGTGTAAAGAGCGGCTCTCTGCAAATGAGATTGATCTACGCAGTTGGTATTCGCGAATCACGCGATCACCAGTTTTAGCTTAGAAACAGTTCATATTTTACATATACATGGATAAACATTATAAAATGCATTCTTCACAAATCAAGACATCTCTTTGAACATGAAAATAACATTCAGTAAGTTAAAAGTGCTATTTTAAAGGAGAATTCGACGTGATTTTTATCTCGATATTGACACATAACAGTCTGCTGCAAGTCTCATAGGGACGGTTTTGTCTTCGTAAATAAAACCCAAAAAAAGAAATGCGAGTCAAAATAAAGAAACTGCAAATACTTAAAACATCGGAATATTTATTTCATTTTAGATGTGTCATAACTTAGTGTTTTTAAACAAACGCAATTGTTATATGTTCAAGACATTTAAATTTGTTTTTTTCTAATAATAACTCCTCCTCGCATGTGATTTCCGAAAAGCTATTAAAAATAGAAGTCGCGGGCTTCTGCCCGGCGACTAATAAAATAGAGGTGTGGCAAACGACTCAACTGTACCCTTTATTCCGAGTGTTACCTTCTCAGCCTTATCACTAAGTCAGGGCACTTACGTTATCGAGCCTATTCCACATGAGTAAAACTTTATATAAAACCATCATATAATATAGTATAGTATTTCACGATGATGTAGTAATACAGTTGGGGGTCGGGGCGTAATTGTTAACGTCAGACAAATTAACAGGGCGACTTTTGAAATCGAGATTAGAGTATGCCATATAAATGTATACTGGTCAGGCCCTTGTCTGTTCGCTATATTTAGTCTTGCAAGAATCCTGTAAGCCGCTAGAGAATCCTTACGACATGGACACAGTTAAACAAGAATGTTATTCGAATCAAGACATTACTTTTCTAAAACTCCAAAGGTGAATTTTCATGTCATATTACAAACCGTTCCAACTTTCGACACATCTGTAGGTCAAAGGTAAGTAATTTTCTATAGACGACCATTTTATCATTATGGGTTATGGGTTATGGTTCGTTCCGAACAAGAATTTAGAATTACTAAAATAGGAAAGAAATCATACAGGTTGACGGACCTTTTTTCGTTATGAGTATGAGGTCAAATAGAAAGCTACCCTTATTCCGTACTGAATTTTACTTTCAATTTCAGAAAATATTCTATGTTCTGAAAATGGTTCTTCGAGTGTCATTATAGCTAAAATCAAACACTATTTTGATTATAAATTAGTCAGAGGTTATTCAACTTTATAAAAAAAACTTTTCAATTTTCAACAAATTCATAATTGTCCAATGGGAGACAACTTCAGTCCTATATCTCTTGACAAAATTGCAGCCCGGCAAGTCGATCCTTATTACATCCCTTTGACCTATTCAGGCGACGACTATAGAAACATCAAGCCATTAATTAACCCTTTTCCTCATATAGATGCTTTCTGACGCATATGTAGCAGACGGCTTTTTGAAAACATATTGACAAAAAAAGAAATTGCTCAAAACGAGCAATTTCCCCTTTTGCCGCAATGTTTTCCACTTTTAGTCATAGGTTATCCATTCAATTATTGGGGTTTTCTATTTTTTGACAAAATATGTTCAAAGTCGTCTGCTGCAGAATTGTCGTATGAGGGAAAGGGTTGAAACTATAGAAATCTCTACGAATGAAAGTCTTATTATTGAAAATAGTTGAAAACAATGTGACAAATCATGAGCAATTTCTCCTTTTGTCACAATGGTTTGAAAGGTTGTTTGCTGTCAATCCATAGAAAAATACCATCTTCATAGAATACACAATTGTCATATCTAGACTTACAAAACACGTTTTTTTACTCGGGTGCGCATCAAATATGTTGGCGTCGAACTCTAATCAATCAATCTGATCTCAAACCAATAGTCCACACATTACGGTGCAAGAATGCAAAGAACCACATGGCGATATGAACTTGCTGCCGTGATAAAACTGAAAACAGTTGAACACGGAAATAAACGCCAATCAAACAAGTATCTTTACTTGCAATGAAAATAAATTCGCATTGCTCATTTTCTAGTGGTAGTACTAGAATATGTTTGAAATGATATCACCATAGAAACGTGTGCACCAGAAATCATGATATACCAGACGATAAGGCATCGCCCGACCAGTATAGTCTCGCACCTTTCTTAAAGGTGAGTATAGTATCGCCCTATCGAGAATGACCAGTATAGCTTCGCCCATATTGAAAGAGCAAGTATAGTATCGCTTTATCGAGAATGACCAGTATAGCGTCGCCCCTATTGAAAGAGCAAGTATAGTATCGCCCTATCGAGAATGACCAGTATAATTTCGCCCCTTTCTTAACGGTGAGTATAGTATCGCCCTATCGAGAATGACCAGTATAGACATGCCCCTATTGTAAGAGCGAGTATAATATCGCCCTATCGAGAATGACCAGTATAGCTATTCCCCTATTGTAAGAGCGAGTATAGCGTCGACCCTTTCAGGAAGGACAAGTTTAGTGTTAACAGTGCCATGAACGCGTTTCACCAGACGGACCCTCCTTCAACCATTTACTTAGCAGGTGACGCACTACTCGGCCATGTGAGTGCAGACCCAACCACTGTCGGTAGTGGGATTCCCTCTCCAGAAGCGCCTGTCTACACCACTACGCTACCGGAACCGATGCATGTACTTGGACTCAGTCAGTCGTCGAGTAGGTTTACCATCGGCATGCAGCAATAGCTAGTTGCCGGGCAAACTGGTATGCAGTTATTGATTGTATCTTACGTACTAACCCTTTCAAACACTCAGATCCATTGCCAGTATCGTTTTACAACTTTGTGACAAAAGGAGAAATTACTCATGATGAAACATATTTACTTTTGTAACAATATTTTCAACTCTTGTCAATAAGTGAACTGTAATGAAAAAATATTTTTTAAGTTCTTATGTCTAGAAGTTTTAGAGTATTCTATGTGTAGGGAAGTGTTAAATGAGCTGTATTTACTCAGTATTCCGGGCATTACCTATGGATCGTCGTCTGAAAACATCTGGAAAACTGAGATTGAAATGTCGATACAGGGTTGAAACCTAATGAGTAAAGGAGGAAAAGCTCACTGCGAGCAATTATAGCATCATACATGTACATGGGTGCTTTGCCTATACTTTAGCACGTGGATAATATACGAGGATATATACACGACATTGTTAAACAACATCTTCACCGGTATCCTATTGAATTATTGCGACCAGAAACACTATGTTTTTTTGTTAAGGAATAACACTAGACGAGAAGAGAACAGCAAGAACAAGTGTTTGCATAGCTATCAGTTAATTAATATTTACTAGATAAATGAGAATTTAACATAAAAAACAATGATAAGAATGCAGGTATGGGCATGTTGATCTTTGTCTACATTGTTCACTCATTCAATTAACGGTCGGGTAAGTAAGGATAATCGTGTTGTTTAGAGTTACATATAGCCGGATATCGGTTAAAACATTTCGCTAGATTACATTCGAGTAAGCTTATTTACTGAACATTGATTCTAAAGCAAGTTATACAACATATATTGATGACTCGTAATGTCTGTTTCCTAGAGACTCATTTGTTTTATTTGGTATTTACGCCATTTTTAACATTATTTCAATGATATTACGGCGACAGTTCACTTATTGATGATCCTTCGGCAAACAAACAAACATTAGGAAAGGAAATTGGCTTTGTCCGTAGGCAATACATTTTTACCGCCGCAACTGGGTATCGAACCTGAAGCGTCTTGTACCAGATCCCCCTGCACTAACCAGTCGGCCACACTATGTCTGGTTCCAGATCCCCCTGCACTAACCACTCGGCCACACTAGGTCTGGTTCCAGATCCCCCTGCACTAACCACTCGGCCACACTAGGTCTGGTTCCAGATCCCCTACACTAACCACTCGGCCACACTAGGTCTGGTTCCAGATCCCGCTGCACTAACCACTCGGCCACACTAGGTCTGGTTCTAGATCCCCCCTACACTAACCACTCGGCCACACTAGATCTGGTTACAGATCCCCCATACACTAACCACTCGGCCACACTAGGTCTGGTTCCAGATCCCCCTACACTAACCACTCAGCCACACTGGGTCTGGTTCCAGATCCCCCTGCACTAACCACTCGGCCACACTAGGTCTGGTTCCAGATCCCCTACACTAACCACTCGGCCACACTAGGTCTGATTCCAGATCCCCCTGCACTAACCACTCGGCCATACTAGGTCTGGTTCTAGATCCCCCTACATTAACTACTCGGCCACACTAGGTCTGGTTACAGATCCCCCTACACTAACCACTCGGCCACACTAGGTCTGGTTCCAGATCCCCCTACACTAACCACTCGGCCACACTAGGTCTGGTTCCAGATCCCCCTGCACTAACCACTCGGTCACACTTGGTCTGGTTCCAGATCCCCTACACTAACCACTCGGCCACACTAGGTCTGGTTTCAGATCCCCTGCACTAACCACTCGGCCACACTAGGTCTGGTTCTAGATCCCCTACACTAACCACTCGGCCACAGCAGATTCCTGCACCTAGAGACTCAATTGTGCTCGCGTTTGTTGTGCTCGGAGGACCCATATTTTGACTCCGCTCTGGACTCGAATCCGAGGCTGGTGCTCTATCTCTGGGCCATTGTCTCCCAGATTGTAACTGGAGTGAACAGCTTTGCATTTTGAAGAGTTCATAGTCAACTGTAGGAATATCCGTGTTAAGATACTAAAGTAAGGCAGCCATCAATATAGGTGCTGATCAGACGGTGCTGGTACTGCTATACTGCTGGCGTACGCATTACAAAATCGGTTCCTTCAGACAAATCGTTAGTTATTTAAACAGGCTGTGGTTCTACATTGCACGTTCTGTCAAATGTTCCGCCGATATCCGAGCGCCGTTGCCTATTTTGCTCAAGTGTATACTGTCATTTGTGCAAACATTTACATGTATAGTGTTATGGCGCAATTTGAAATTGTCATGGAATGTGAAATTTGTTTTATGAAACATATATGGTTAGACGAATGATAAAGAATTTAGATTTGATAAAAAACCATATACGTCATAATAATTGACCTCTATGCACTTATGTCGGGATCAGGTCATTCATGTCGCGTAATAGTAGGATACGATAAAGAAAAAGCTGCATCATTCGAAAATATGGTTTTAATTGCTAATAAACTGTACATTACATATCGACATCTTATTTGTTATTCAAATTATATCCGTTACTGAAAATTAAATCAATACAAATCAATGCATAACATTTACTTTCACACGCACATGAAATTAGATTAGCAGAAACTAATTAATATCGTTATGATGCAAATACACATTTAGTAATTAAAAATAGCATGTTATAACGCAAACAATAAAAGCGAATTTAAAACAAGGGGAAAATGTCGTAATAACGTGTTTTTCAATAAAGAAATTATGTAATCTATAATTCTTTTTATTCTTGTAAAAAATATCACCATTCAAACGATGAGTCAAGCTTATTGATTCCAGATTAGTATGTTATGCTATTACAAAAAAAATACGTAATTAAGTCTTTTAATTATTATTATTACGACATAATTCGAGCTATACAGTGTTTTAAATTGGCGTTATTACGAATCTTTCGCGTTACAACGCGTTTTTTTTTTTCAACGTTACAATTAAAGTTGGCAGAAAGCAATGTATATTACTAGTTTTCTATTGGTTTAAAACCGACCTATGTTATTGCTTTATTTTTTTTGATAGTGAAATGCATCACATACCCAGCTCACGGAACAACTTTTGAATGCTCTTCTATAAAGATAAAATCATTTTTGAAAAAAACTACACTACAATCATTCATTTTGATGCTATCTAGAATAAATAATAATAATAAAGGGGAAATACATTTTAAGCGTATATGAATGTTGTTTATGATTACAAAAGGGAACAATATAAATGGCGCGCTGAATGATGTAGCATCCAGTGATTTACCCCTATTTATAGTGACGTCATGAACAGTTTCTATGTCTCGTTAGAAGTTTCAGCTCGAGAATTTATAATTTTGATCGATACATATGTTTTCTAGATACATACGATTATAACACTCATTTATAAGATCATGTCTTAGAATAGTGGGAATCTAAGAACTAGCAGGACTAGATCGCATCTTGAAAATCCCTCTTCACAAACATGTATTCGTACAGTTGACAGACGTGTAAACTGTATGTACCTGACGGATAAGAAGCATTGACGATATTACTGTAGATGATTTAGCGATTTTAAAATAACTATTAAGAATAAACTTCATGCACATATAACTGAGATAATATGCATTGTCTATACCCCTACATTTGTCAACACTCGTGATATCTGATACACGCCCGACTGCATATTCATAAATAAGTACAATGCGGCATTCTTTTACCAGCTAATGGTTCCGATTTAGTAAATGTAACTAAAGTAACAATCATCTTTTTCACGCGAATATCGACATTGTAATTCAAAGCTGAAACTTCCAAGCGGGGTAAATGGACTCCAAGAAATCAGATCAACACATATCTCATATCCTTCCATGCAAATCAAAATGCTTAAAAATGAAATGATTACTAACGTATACCATTATATTATAAAAAAAAGTATATATTTTCATCACTGAAAATATCCTTTTAAAATGACTGATTGCAATTAAGGTGCTTAATCTATGTCTTGTTGCTATACGCTTATAACTCGGACGACATATATTAAACATATTAATTGCGTGTTTCGTGTTTTGAAATTCGTGTTATAGCGACTATTGTCTCACTATTTAACGTATTTTGTTCTCGTTGAGACAACTTTCTTGTTCTAAAATTGCGTCAGTTCATGTTATTACGTATATTTCTACGTTATAATATGTCTATGTGGTTTATTACGACTTGCTTGCGACTATTCAAATATGTTTTACCTTAGCAACGGCCCTTAGAGGTTTTCGTTACTTTGGCTTTTTCACGAACATAATAATAAGTATAATACAGTTATCAAATGTCGTCTTAACTAGACAATCTTATATATAAATAAGGCACGTCTCACGAAAACTGACAGTATGGATTTATTTCCCAGGGAAGATCCGGAACGGCTCGCACAGATGTCAGTCATTTATAAAGGTTCCTAAGTAGCTAAGAACTGTTATCACCAAATGACTGCCTTGCTGATTTGAAATGTTATTGTCATTACAATTAAAATCAAAACCATGTATTTTCATTATTAATACGATCTGTTTCAAAACAATGCAATTTCGTTGCTATGACCATTTATATTAAAACCGAGCCGTGGTGTATTCAGAAATAATAATTATAACTTTAAAAATGACTGCAAAATTATTCCCTATTTGGGGCTCACGCTTGCGAGAATAACAAAATTACACTGATTCATCGCTGTCCGGGTAAAGCATTTATCAAGGGAATGCTGTGACATACCGGTAACTGAACGGCGAAAGGCAATATTCAAACAAAACAAAGACGTACAGCCTAAGGTCGATTTAGGTCTGACAGGGCTCAAATATTGTATATGAGCCAGTCTAACGTTTGTTGATGCTTTAAGCATCTGCGTACAGTAAGGTTAAGACGCAGACCGGTCTGTGTATCCGCACATTATCACCAGAGTCTTCACTGTCCGCATGTATGGTAAATATAACTAATGGCATATTCTTATTTGTAAAATACGTAGAGCCCAGACATTTAACGTCAATATGTCTTAAAATGGTGCTAAATCGGAGAGTCACTAAGACATTTTCCGACGAAGCTATCATATAATCAACAATCCAAGAAATAAAGGGACATATCTTTGGTTATGCTTATATCAATTAACAAGAAACCCAGAAAAATGTGTCCCTGGGTTGAACGTGTCAATACGTTCACAACCACCCAAGGACACCTCGTCACCTTCGGCAAGCTGTACAACAAGATTCGCCGATCCACTTGGGTGAGAACCACTATCCAAGCTGTGGGAATAGGCAAACACGGGTGTATCCTTATCGTTTACCTTTATATAGCAAAAAGCGGGAGGAGTTGATCCAGTATTGCGTAATATTACAACAGAGAAGTAGTATAAGCCAGGGTGTTTACACGTAAACTTCCCTGTGTCCTTGTTGAATCCGTCGCCCACGTTTGTTATGACATCTTTGAAGATTGCTATCTTGTTACTGCTCTTGGTCTTGTCGGGGCTCTTTACTGTAAACCCAATAGGGCCACCTTGAAGAAAAAATCATGTGTATGGGTAAATTCTCAAATGAGTCTGTAATGCCCGCCTGCATGTACTATAGCTCTCCCTGTATCTTCAGACAAAAGTATATTATACATAGACAGTATTTATTATGTATACATACATACACGTGCATCTTATAGTATAATACAAAATTAATATTATTCTAAGGGAACTTAAATTCCTGAAACACAAATTCCACAGGAGGCGAACAGTGTCTGTCCGGGTTAGCCTGCGCGTAGGCTGATCCGGGTCGATACTTTACACAAAGTCCACAATGTTGGTTTTCTCGCGGGACGGCTCATATGTTGAATTAAAAAACAAACGTATCAACCATATATAATGGAACTTAAGTACACCGGATAGTCATGAGTAGAAATATGTTCGTACTGAGTAACGGTTTATGAATTAATATGCAGGCGCATTACTTATAACATTCGTGCCTGAGTCTCTCTTTGTCATATAGATTGTATGTGTTTTATATCATACACACATACAAACAGTTCTTTATATATATATTCACATTGAATTCTATTTAACAAACATAAATTGAAAAAAATACATACTGTTTATAGATCATTTTCAACTACACTCTATGTCCAAAAGCGTATGTGTTATCACTGATCATAGTAAGCATACAGTGTTATTCTATAATCTGATTTTTTTATCTTTTTCTTAAATCATTTCTAACAGTTGATACATATCGTATTATACATCGTTTTACGTACAAATGGACTATTGTAATGAATATTGAAAAGCGTCCGTGTTCTCAATTTAGACGAACATAACACATACTTCAAGCCGCTAAATAACGGTTATAACAAGTCATTGTACATACACTTCCATCCAGACAGCTAGCTTCTTTTCCAAATAAAAGGACTGAAAACCATTCCAAGCTCGACAAATGGCAACTGTCACAATTACTTTAGCCAAGTGACACATGCGTCTCGATTAATACGCACGACTAAATAAACTGAGTTGCAAACTATCCGAAATTTAAAAGGAAATTCACATAGATTCATACGAACGTAAAACAAAACATGTAAAGAAAATAAAAATGAACATCTCACCAGGTTTCGTCCTGACTGTTTCAAGTTCATCCTTAATGGTCTGGAGTTTTGTATCAATGTTTGACTGTAGAGATTCCATGCTTTTTGTCAAGGTTTCTAACGCGATTTCTGTACGGATCATCTTACTCAGCATCTTCTCGTCATAGTCATACTGGCGACAATACTGCTCGCTGGTTTCACAAACATGGAACATCAGGAAAACGCATAACACAATATACAACTTCATGCTCGTGTCGTTGCTGTTGTTAATATAAAAGTAGAGATTTTTAGGCCTACTTATATAAGATTTGCACCATGCAAAAAGGGTTGGACCTGTTACATCCCTATTTGGTACTACATTAAGGAAATATGGCAGTGAAACAAAAGGGCTACAGTTCTTGTATTTCGTCAGACCTAACATCGATGACTTTTCTAAATATAAGCTGACAGTGTGTGATATGGAGCTATTGTGTGGATGCAGAGACTCACGTTTGTAGATATTGTTTAATTGATAAAGATATTTTAACAGTTGAAAATGAATATCATGCATTTTTTTAATGTGACCAATGGCTTACAGAAAGGCAGACTGAATACATGGTATAACGGACGAGATGATATGCGATATTTTGTTTCAACTTGCTGAAAAGCGAAAGTACTATTGTTATAAAGAAGATCACAAAATAGATTTCAGTTTTAATTGAACGGAAAGATTCATCCACTCGATAACAAATGTCATTGCTTGATTAAGTTTGTAAAAGTTAATAAGTTATGTATATATATATAATAATTCTGAACTATATGTGAACTATGTATGTATATTTGCTGTATTTTGGGCCGGTGGCCTCTATTTACAAATAAAACTATTGTATTGTTTTGCTTGAGACTTCGTCATTCACAATTGCAATAAGACGCATATTTTTCTGACAGGGAACACATGTTGGAAATTACAGATAATATTTCTTAAATGTCTGGATATATAATCATGTCTAGAATTAAATAGTGCATTTCAGTAAACATTTCTTAGATGTTTCTTGATATATAATCATGCCACGATCCCAATTAATGCAGTCTCACCAGAGCCAGTAATGTCCGCCTACATGTAGTGTGGGTATTGACGTAGTATCTTACACAAAGCTAGAATTGTAGCGTAGCTTGTGTCAATCCTGTATAAGCTTGCGTTCAGCATCCAATCATTTTGACTACACATCGTGAGAACTAAATGCTTCATTTTTTGTTTACTATATACTTCCCTCTATGAGCAATATGGTTTTACTGTTTCAAAGGAAGAGTCCGAAAATTTTGCATTATTTGGCTAAATATATTAAACTCGCTTTAGAAAAAAGAAACAACTATATATTCAAATTAAAACATGATTAGACTAACCTTACTGATTTTTGTTATTTTTTTTTTTTTTTTTTTTTTTTTTTCATATTATTATTTATATATTTGTTATCATTCTTCCATAAATACTTTGCTTATTGTTTAATATAAAGGTGACATGTACTAGAAGCTATATTAGCTTATGACTATAATATTTGTTTCTTTTGTCTTGTTTTAATTTTGTTTTACATCGACGAAACATTGGCGCTAAAGACCTTAAACGTTTCATTTGGAAAGTGACTTTCATCCTCCCATTGTAGACGCATTTTAACACAAATGCAGCAGAATTAAAAAATATTGAGGCAAAAGGAGAAATTCTATTCAAGAAATATACTTTCATTTGAAGAAATTATCGATATTTGTGCACAGACGTTCATGAAGTCGTCTGTTGCAGATTTGTTGTATGAGGGAAAGTTTTAATCCTAAGTGTAACTTCATGATTTTCTTCTCAGCCATAAACTCGGCTATTGTGGCAATTTTATATAATCAAAGAGCTGATGGTATAAGGGTCTTTGTAACGCCGCTTCCAACATGTTTTTCAGTGTTTTAGGTAAGTTATCAGTACCACATGGTCCATTTATCCTGACACCAGCCAGTCAGTCGTAATTGCTTATCTCAAAACCCTGAGCGCCAAGGGGGACTAACAATTTTAAAGTTTTTGGTATGACCCGGCTGGGAATCGAACTCAGGACCTCCCTAAGTCAATGCGGACGCTCTACCAATACACCACCGAGGCAGTTATAAACGGACAAAAAATACAACACTCCAAAAATACGCATGCTAGAGTTACGTTTCTTGTACACAGCACAGTTACCTATAAACCAAGTTTGAAAATGATACATTGGAAACTATTTGAGACAATGGCCGAGATAAAAGTAAAATGGAGAAAACTCCAATCGAGAAGACCAGGGTTATTTTCCTAGTACTTGTCCATTCTACTGATCCCAAGTCTGACATCTTTGGAATCAATCTGCCAAACAGAAACAAAGTGTTGACCTATGTGTGCAAAGAGTGACGGACGGATGGAAATACTGGCAAAAAAACGACAGACAGATACCCGGACGACGGAGAGGTGATCCATAAGTGCGTCCAAGTTTAACAGGCAGACGATACAAACAGGACGACAGAGAGGGGATCCATAAGTGCGTCCAAGTTTAACAAGCAGACGATACAAACAGCAATGATAATTGCAAACAGCAGACTGAGTCCGATGCGTCAAAATATATCTGTGTTTGGTAAAAGGTTAGCGTGTAGTGGTACTGGTTGTGTACAGGTTGTGTACTGGTTGTGTACTGGTTGTGTATTTGTTCTCGCACATTAGCCGCATTGAGCGATTTGGAGTTTAATTGAATCTTCGTAACAGGACCACATAGCGTAAACAGAGGAAAACGTTACTGAGGTTAAAGTTCAAACTTATTTGTCTTCAACGTACTCACGTGCAAACACAAGAAGACCCTTAACTGCTAGAAACGGTGTATACGTTAAAAGATTTACTCGTATGCTTGCTGAAATTGACTTATCGCTAGTAAGGCGAGTGATTTTTAACGAATTATTTTTTCTCAAAAAATAATGCGGTTAACTCGATCGTGTTGCTTTCCGGAAGTCACGGTTAAACTACACTTCCGCTTAGAATACACATTAGCTGCACCTAAATAGTCCTAGTATTTTTTTGGATATTAAAATGACTTCTACGTGTTTTTTCAATACAGTGAAGTCATATTTATACTATTGAATCAACATAGATAATCAATTCTCTAGAAAATATCAAATTAACAGTAAATGCATATATATTTCATTTGTCGGCAAGCGTATGAATGTTTAGTTATATGCCCATTCACTAGTGAGTGACGTAGTTAACGGAAGTCGAACCCATGCTGAAGAACCATGCAGGGTTTTACGGGACGCGCATTTCTGCGTCTAATACGCATAAAATGATAAACGGGACCCCTGAAAAATTAAAATTGACTCCCATCGGACGCATGCCTGTAAAAAGATCATATTAAAAAGGTAAAGTACAATATAACTAGATCTAGTCATCGTATACAAGCTCCGTAGAGAAAATATATTTTGGGAAATCAAACATATACACGTGACTATTCCAGCCAATCGTATTTGCGATATGTAAATTAAAACTTGTTGTTTTCAATGTATGCAGTAAACGTCACCAATATTGGGGTCTTTGAATTGGCATGTGCGCGAGACATTTATCAATTGAAATGGAATAACGTCATAAAAGATCGACGATTAGAAATGCGTAGTATTTCGGTCCAACAATTTCACTGGCAATAATATGCTAGTGGCTGAAATCTCACCTGGCAAATTGAAATTTGCAATTAGCGAATATGCGAACATAAATTCTAGCCCAGAATATATTATACATCCATCAAATGTTAAAAAGCTGGTTTTCCCTGCTTCTAATAATAGAATTAGGAATCTCATTATGCGAGCTCTGGAGTACACACGTGACATGAATTGACCAATCGTCGTCGGAGGAAAACACTATCTTCGAAGCCCTCTAATACTATCGCTATTTTTACACGTCCGAAAACTATTCGATACGCTTGACGCTAATATGTCAAAACAAACGGATTTGAGGTCGATATGGGGAAAAAGAAGCCCGAATTAGAAGTTGAGGAGATATGTTGCAATGAAAGTACAGTCAGTTTCGGAGAATATTGGAAAGAAAGTTAGAAAATTCCAGTAATTAAAAAAACTTAAACAATCAGCATTTTTCTTTTCCTTTATTTACGATACCAAAAAGTACACAAGTTGTGAGACAGAAAAAAAAGCTTAGCAATATCATTACTGTGCCAAAGTAGCATAAATTAAATTTGATAATACATTTTAAATTCATAAGCTGTTTTATACATATTTATGATAAATCATAATAATCATGAATATGTATAACAACAGCTTACACATAATATAACAAAAAACATTTGGCTCCGTATCATGTATTGGGACCCCTGTTTTTTAGGGAGGGACTCCCTAATTTTACATGACTGCATCCTAAGGACTCCCAAAATGTTGTACTGGTGTAAAATCCTGCTTTACACCATGTAGAGGCTTTCTGATGACATTGCTGTAGACATCTTTAGAACACATTTTGACTGAAGTAGAACTTGCTCAATGCAAGCAATTTCAATTTTCCCATAATATCTTCTCCCCCTTTGTATTTTACCTCCATGATAGAGAGCTTTATATTTGTTTGCAAAGATATGTTCAAAGTCGTCTGCTGCAGATGTGTTGTATGTGGGAAAGGGTTAATAAACAAACCATGTAACAAGCTTTAAAAAAAATGAGCAAAATTACATTATCTCAATTTTTACTATATTGCTTCCAAATTTTGTGATTTTAAGTTTTTACTCAAATGATAAAGTAAGGAATGTTTTGAAAAAGACATAGTATGCAACAGTGCGACTAGCATATTTTATCCGTTATGCTACTACATTATGCATGTTTATTTTTTTTTAAATAAATCCTGTTTTACCCATACATTTTCACACTTATCCGAATACACCCAGTATATTACAGTATATATTGAACATTTCCAGATGTCTCTTTTAAAATATATATGGACAAAGATTATTTATAATCATGAAATAGACTAGATTGTCTAAAAACTACTAAGTTTTAAAGCAAGTTTAAAACAAACAAAAAACATAATGCAATTATTATTTACATTTTCAAAATAATTCGTTACCAGTACTTCAGTACTTTGATTTTCGTTCCTAGTTGGATTGATATACGGACGGACAGACACACGGAATTAATTAAATCAACATCATCCAGCCACATAGGATGAAATATAACCAATCAAAGTACTTAAAGTACTGACGGTAGAATTGCGATAGTTTAAGAGGTGAATGAAAATTGCATATAGAAATATTTTTTTAAGAAAAGTTTCCAACGTGACAGACAAGTAACGATGCATAAGGCCAGAATGAATTGATCTTGTAAAATGATTTGTACACAATTCCGAATATATCATTCAGTACACATGGTACATTTGTTGATGATCATATTATCAAATACTTCTATGGAAATCCCACCATGAACAGTCATGACAGTACATTGTCTTCCTATTCATTTACTGTACTATTCAGAGTATGCAGTCTATAAATGCAATATATTGATGTTTACAATGATAATTGTAAACTTAGAAGTGTAATCTACCAAAACAGTTGTGTTTCGAATGATATAAATAGTTTTTCTGATTGCTCATCTCCAGTATTATACTTTACTTTGAGTGTCTGTTAAATGAATTCCAATGTTCTTCTTTTACCTAACATTTGTATAAATATCTACAGATTAATATAAAAATGCCTAAACCAAAACAATTTAATCATGTACATAATAATGTTGCATCTAACATGAGAAGAGGGGAAGTGTGGCCCTAAATTGAGTGGTAGCTAAGTAGCATATGTGTAACTGCTAATATCTGAGAATATTTAATTAAGGGCGGAAATGAAGCTGCAAGGACTGGACAATGTAAATGTAACATCTTATTAGTAAAGGACATTTGTTATGATATCCAGTGGTTTATGGGGAGATCTTGTTTGAAGTTTAAAGTTCATTTTGCTCTTATTCTGTCAGTTATACTTTTCTATATGGCTAGAACAAATTATGTAGAGGGTCACTTAAGGAATATTTCCGCCAAATTACAAATGTGTCTTGAGATCAGACAAAAACTTTAATAGAGATGGAATTATAAAGTTAAGTCATTTTGCCCCTTTTCTGATGTCGTCTGGCTGCCATGTTTTTCAACCAAATAATAGGGCTGAAACAAAATTGTTAGAGGGACACTCCTTTTGCCATGATGTTTTCAAAAGTTGTCTGCTGCTTATGCCTTTGCAAAATGCTGTTGAAATAACACAGACAGATACAAAACTTACAAAGGGTAATTTATTCATGCAGTGTTAGAATAACATTGGGTAAATGGTAGGGCTGTAATGAATACACTAGACGGCGAATACGATATGTATCACGAATACAGGGTAACGAATACGAATATTTATTCACGAATATTGTCATGCATTTAACAACATGTAAACTCAAAGTAAATCATAAAATATCAACCTAATATTTTCAGTACTTTGATTTTATAATAGGCATAAGAAAGGGAAAGAAATTGTGAATTTAATGTAGCGTTTCAACGAGTTTTACCTGATGTCATAGTGTAAGATGGAATGTCTTCCTTGAATACTTTCGGAAATCCGAAATGTTTACATACATTCGACGTATATTTGGCCGGAGATTCAATGATTTAAATTTCCGTGTGGTTCGCCATTTTTTGTTGACGGGTTTTTGTTGTCATTAAATGAGAATTCTCTATTTTCAATCGAATTATAATTCATAAATCATTAAAAACACATTTTAAACACACAAAATCGTATTTCAAAATAAATCTTAGCGAACACAACATCAAATTTTTTTGTTGAGAAAATGAAAAAAAAAAACATGTCTCAAAATCAATGGTCAGTTGTTGTGGGTGGGGTACTATGTAAATATAGCGCCGAATGCGCTATGAAACTAAAGAGGTTTTCAAGTGTGACAAAAAGTTTGTTATGTTTGTAGTTCAGAGCTACATTGAATTTAACTTAAAGCATACAGCTTTTGATTATATTCGTAAATATTCGAATATAGATGAGGCGAATAACGAATACGTATCGTACAGACCTGTATTCGATTATATCGAATGTTCGAATGTATCGTTACAGCCCTAGTAAATGGCATAGTGATATCCTTATACTTGAAATTTATTTTTTACTTAAATATGTTATTTACACATTCAGAGACTTGTACTTTTATTTGGTTACCTAGAATAAGTGAATAATTGTTTCCTTATTTGACTTTTGCTAATTATTGCATTCGTAATTTAGTCAGGAATATTTTGCACTATTTCTTTTGCGTATTGATTTTGGTAGAATTGGTAATTTCACCTGTTACAATGGTATTGTTGCTACGCATCCCTTCCAAAATCCACAATTACAAAGTAGCTGCGAGACTTTTCTTTCGTGGCACTTAAACACAGAAAGGCGCTCGCACTTCAGTGATATTCGTTATACAATCCCCTGTTTACATGATACGCTTTTACTACAGTCTACTGAACCCTTAACAAATGGACTTATTCTACAGCGGACAACTTTGAAAATGTCTTGGCAACAAAATGATAAGCTGTATTAATGAAAGCGTAAGTATTATCTAGTAAAGGAAACGTTGTGGAAAGGGGAGACATTGCTGATCATCATTCATCTGTTGCAAGTTAGTGGAATAGTGTCTGAAAGTGGGAATTAATATAATTAGCAAAACTTTTTAATATGTACAATTTCGAAATAATCAACTTAGAAAAGGTTGAAAAACATTGTGTGAAAAGAAATAATTGCTCATTTTAACCAATCGTTCCTTTCCAAAATATTGATAAACGCTTGAACAATTTTCGTATAGAGTTTCTGAAGGAACATGTCTACTAAATAACTGTAATCGGACAAGAATTTTAAATGTTAGGCATTTTACTTCCTTTCTCAGATATCGCACAAACAAGAGTTCTACACATTTCTTTGAACATAATAAGAAAAGGACCGCCAAAAGAATGAGATGTTTTTTTGAGCTAAACGTCTAATTTTCCACTTTTTAGATGCCACCTGGTTTCTACCACTTTCAACCAATTTAAACGACTTTTAACATACGGAGGGTCACTGAATGAACAGTTCTGCTAAATTATCTTGAAATCAGACGAGTACTTTCATAAGAATGTAGTTTTTATTTTTTTGATTTTGCCCCTTTTCTCATATCGCCTGATTGCCGTGTTTAACAACCAATCAATATGATTATATTGTTTTATCCAATGATCACAATATACCATTTTATATTGGTATCAGACAAGCTAATTCAGAGGAGAATATTGTTAAAGATAGGGCAAATATCACCTTTTCTGATGCCGCAGCAAGTTCTCCGTAGACATTAAATATACCGCACAATTTCTTCATTTGCCACACTATTTCTAAAAATTGCAAAGGGTCTGTATGTGGGTAAGGGTTGATATCTCAGGTTTATTTTTCTGAATATTTCAGAATAGCATAGAAAACATTGTTGCAAAAGGAGATATTGCTCTTTATGCCTCCTTTTGCCATTATGTTTGTAAAAATTGCAGCAAATGCATCTGTAAGTGGAAAGAAATGCTATTCAAATATCACAAACAAATCTACTTTGTCCGAAGGAATATTACTATTTCTGTTACTAGAGGGAGTAAGGCTTACAATTTACACAAAGGGTAATTGGTTCAAGCGTTCATACACAGACTTGGGATTGGGCGTTGTGATATCTTTATCCTTTATTCCGCTTAAATATGATTTATTTGACTTTTAGTTATGTTTGCATTCGTATTTCAGTCTAGAATACGTTGCACTATTTCTTTGGCGTACTGATATGATAGAAATGGTGTTTTCAGTCATTCACATCACGTGAATTCAAAATCTCACTTGTAACTATACTAACCTTGGTATCGCAATTCTACCAAAAAATACAAAATATAACATTGTAATAAACAATATATATATACTAAACCAGATTCAAATAGTGTTCAAAATGATGACGAATCATTTCCTAAGTCCAATTGCACAAGGTTGAAATATTGGACAATAGTAAGAACATGATAACACTTTCCAACATGCATCAAGACTAAAACAGACATCTAGGTAAAAATATAGAAATCTCTATAAATGAAAGTATAATTATTGAAAAATCTTGAAACCGTTGTGGCAAAAGGAGAAATTTTTCCGATATATGTTTACATAAATTGCAAAAGGAGCAAAATCGAATCTGGTTTTCTTGAAAGTTTCTTGGATTTGTTATTTTTGAAGATCTGATTAGACTGCATAGATACGGAGTATGATCCGAATTTACGCTCGTTGCAAAAGTCTGAAGGTTTGTTTTAGCAAAGCAACCGCGTATATCATTACAACTATTTTAAAACCTTACTTACATGTATATGCTGCATCAAATAAGTCAGTTAATAAAATTAATGACTATTCACATATTATTCAACCACAAAACACAATAATAAAGATAAAATCATACGTTTCGCTGAATAAAACGTAATATCTTCCTCCGTTAAGTGCGTCTATTAGTAATATTACTGCACAAGTGCTGTGTATCGTACTGCATTGCCGCGATAAACGACTGTAGTTTTACCCGGGACTCAACCCTTTCCCACTCAAGACAAACGGAATAGACTCTCTGGACAGGGCAATTGTGAATCAGAATTAACATATACTGTTCCGGACCTTTCCTGTTTGCTGTATTTAGTCGCCTTTAGAAAACAGGTAAGATCAGGAAGCGGTTATACAAGAACGTATTTAATTGAATATTTAAAACCGTAAAGATTAATTTGCATGTGATGTGGATCATATTAACACCTCCCCGCATACAACAAATATGAAGCAGACGATGTTGAACACCTCTCCGCATACAATAAATTGGGAGCAGACGATTTTGAACCCCTCCCAGCATACACAAAATCTGAAGCAGACGATTTTGAACCCCTTTTTCCGCATACAAAACGATCTGAAGCAGACGATTTTGAAACCTCGCCGCATACAGCAAATCTGCAGAAGACGATTTTGAACCTCTCAACGCATACAATAAATCTGTAGCAGACGAATTCGAACCCCTACCTGTATACACAAATATTAAGCAGACGATATTGAACCTCTCCCCGCATTAATAACAAATAGTTATTATTGAAAGTATCTGTACAATTTGGGAGAAAGAGAAATTACTCATTTTAAGCAATTTCTTAAAACAATGCAACAATGTTTACAAAAGTCTTTTGTTGCAGGTTAGTCAAATACGTCTGCAAGTGGGAATGGATTATTTAAGCAACGGAATGCAGGAGATATGCAAATCGTGACATTTGTGCAAAACGGTTGTAACTACATCTTGTAATAGTATGAAGCTACTGTCACATTACGTTAAGTCTTGGAAATATCTCAACTCTACTAAAATACACATGTGTTATATCTCCGCTTTCTGACCACGTGATTGTACTTTGGCGCACACTGATATTATATTTTAAAGTTTGCAGCCATGCCATATTCGTCAGCAGTTGTGTATCTAGACTAAATAGCCTATGTCATAAGGTAACCAATTTCCTGGGTAGAAGGATACATTATTTGGAATAATGATGAGGCGATGTAACTGCTAATATATCTATAGGTGTTACCTATTTACGAAAAACACTTAAAATGAAACAGCATACTTTGGCTATTACAGTTGATTTATCTACCTTTTTCACCCAATCAATATGGCTTGAACGATTTTGTAGATGGTCACCCAAAGAACATTTCTACCAAATTATCTTGGAATTCGAAGAAGCGGATTCACAGAAAAACAATTTTTGTTAAGTTATGCAATTTCCTGCCCATTCTGATACCGCAGCAAACAAATTTATAGGTAGAATATAAATTGTTGAACAATTTTTGATGAGGGTCACCAAAGTAACATTCATGTCAAGTTTGGTTAATATCGCATCACAGTTTCAGAAAAGATTTGACCGTTTGACGTACGCCGTACAGTGAGTGATCACAATGGGACACATTGAGCCTTCAGCTTGACATTTATTTTTAAACAAGAGGGCCATGATGGCCCTAGATCGCTCACCTGAATGATGCATTGGTATTTATAATGCAAAACACATCAAGAAAATTATTCTGACAAAGATTCAAAATGCAACCTCTAGTGTTTACAAGATTTTCCTTCATTTGGCCTAGTGTCCTATTTTTTTTTACCTGATATGATCCCTATTCGAAAATGGACTAGATATTATCAAGACAATCATTCTGACAAAGTTTCAACTTGCTCAAAGTAGTAATGCAGCCTCCGGAGTGTTAACGTGTTCCTTCAATTTGGCCTAGGGACCTAGTTTTTAACCTGTATGACCCATATTCGACCTTGACCTAGATATCATTAAGATAAACATTCTGACAAATTTTGAAGATGCTACAGTGATTTTCCTTTAATTTGTCCTAGTGACCTAGTATTTGAAAAGACATAACCAATATTTGAACTTGGGACTATATTATATCTGATTATCATCAAGACAAACATTCTGAAAAAGTTTCAACATGATCAAGTTGAAAATGCAGCATCCAGAGTGTTAATAAGATTTCCTTTCAATTTGGTCTAATGACCTATTTTCTGACCCAATATGACCCATATTCCAACTTGTCTATGATTTGATAGAGATAAATGTTCTGATATACTTTCATGAAGATCTGATGCAAAATGTAGCCTGTAGAGTGTTAACAAGGCAATTGTTGACGACGGACGGACGGACGGACGCATGACAAAATGTGATCACAATAGCTCACATTGAGCACTTCGTGCACAGGTGAGCTGAAAAGTAAAAGTGTAACATTAATTCTCAAATCTTAACTTTAATTGTTGTAGATATTGTGAAAGAAAATATTTTACACACAAAGCTTTGAAAAATAACCTAATATTTATGATACATAACAGAAGCATTTATTAACCCATTTTCACATACAATGAATTTGAAGAAGATTACTTTAAAAATTATCATAATCTTGAGTAAAGCATGATAAATCTTAATGTAAGAAATTGCAATTCTGAGATTTAATGCAAATCTTAGTTGGAAAATAAAAAAATATTCATCATGAGAAATGTCTGTGTTTCTTCATCGGATACATCAGAAGTAGTCTGTAAGTGGTAAACGGTCAATCCTTTTCTACATGTAGATGCTTTCTGCATAAGACAAATTTGAAAAACATTGTAACAAAAAGACATATTGTTCATGATGAGCAATTTCCCCTTTTGTCACAATTTGTTTACTCTATCAAATAATTACACTTTCCTTTAAGACATTTTCCAAAATAAAGCCAAAATGTTTTCAAAGTGGTTTGCTGCAGATTTGTTCCAGGTTGGAAAGGGTTAAGAAAACAGAAAGTACTATAAGATGTATGTACATGTATAATTCATAAAAACTAAACAAGAGGGCAATAATGGCCCTAGATCACCCACCTGAGTTATGCAATGAGATTTCTAATGCATAACACATGACAGTCTCAAACTGCCGAAATAAAAAATATCTGTCTCCAAAGTGTTCAAAAGATATACCTTCAATTTGGCATAGTGACCTAGTTTTAGAGTCAATATGACCCATATTTGAACTTGACTTAGATATCATTAAGACAACATTCTGAAGCTGCTGAAGCAAACAATGCGTCCTCTTAGAGTGTAAACAAGATTTTCCTTAAATTTGGCATTGTAACCTACTTTTAGACCATACATTTCATGACCCATATTCAAACTTGGCCTACACTATCATCAAGACAAACATTCTGGCAGGTTCAAAATGTTCAAGTTAGAAATACAGCTTTCAGAATGTTAACAAGATTTTCTTTCAATTTTACCTGGTGACCTAGTTTAAGAGTCAATATGACCCATATTTGAACTTGACATATATATCATTAGGACAAACTTTCTGTTCAGGCTTCTGAAGAAAAAAGTGCAGCCTCTAGAGTTTAAACAAGAGTTTCCATCAATTCGGCCTAGTGATCTTGTTTTTGACTGGACATGACCCATATCAGTTAAAAATGCAGACACCAGTGTTAACAAAATTTTACTTCAATTTGACCTAGTGACCTAGTTTTTGACCCATATTCAAACTTGACATTCTGACAATATCTCAAGCTGCTGAAGCAAACTTTGCGGCCTCTAGAGAGTTAACAAGATTGTCCTTCAATATGGCCCAGTAACCAACCTTTTGACCTGACATGACCCATATTTAGACTTGGCCTACAAATCACCAAGACAAATATTCTGGTAAAGTTTCAACATGCTCAAGTAAAACATGCGGCCTCCAGAGTGTTAACAAGATTTTCCTTCAATTTGACGTAGTGACCTATTTTTGACTTCATATGGCCAGTTTCGAACTCGTCCACGATTTATTGTAGAAAATGGTTAACCCTTTACCACTGATATAGCGTCTGTATGTGGGAACGGGTTAACTAAAAAATCTAAAAATAATTTAGATATGTACAAAATTTACTATTAGGTTACAGGTTAAATGAAAATACTCAAAACTTGTAATGCTTGGCTGTGGAAGAGTAGCAGACAACTTCTTGAATTATTGTAGGGAAAGAGAAATTTCTCATATTAGAAAAAAATCTTCCATCCTTAAAAAGTTTTCTAAGGACAGAGATGATATTAGGAGATGCCTTCCATTTTTTTCTCGAAAATTGTTTGAAAATGAGAACATGCTGATAATGATAAATTTCTTCCTTTCCAAAAATACTTTCTTTTCAGGAATAACATCAAACTATCAGTTGATATAAAAATGTTTGCCCCAAAGCTCTGTGTACAAGCATGTATTAGTGTTTAACTCTGTCCCACATGCAGATGACTTATACTAATGAATGTTTTTAAAAATGTTAGTCTGAAAGCTTATTATCATATGTGGCCTTCTTTGTTCAACCAACCGATTATTGTAAAACTAATCGGACGGTTGAACAAAGAAGGCCATGGATGAAAATGATAATGTGTAAGAATATTTGTCATTTCGAGGAATTTGTTGTCAGTCAAGACTGAAGATTTTCGCGAAGACTGCCGACATCTCTACAATAGAATGTTAGGCTTACTTACCAACACTTAAGACGATAGATTGGAGTTGTTTCTATGGTTTGACTATTTTAAAAAACTATTTAAAGATGACCAAGCTACAAATGACTCTTTACATAATGATACATTTGATTTCATGACAGAACAGAAAGACGGAAGTAGCTTAGATATGACTATTACAAACGAAGAAATTATTAATTGTATAAATTCTTTGCGTAGCTCGTGTGCTTCGGGGATAGATGGCACCTGTATAGAAATGTTCAAATGCACTACCCATAAAATAACGCCATTCCTGAATACACTGTTCAATAATATATTATTAACAGGTTTATTTCCCCCAGAATGGAGTGATACAGTGATAACCCCCGTTCATAAGAAAGGGCCAAAAGATGACCCAAATAATTATCGCGCAATAAGTCTTATTAACAGTATAAGCAAAATATTTATCAAAGTGCTCACAAACAGACTATCTTGAATGGGCCGAAGAAAATGAGGTCATCGATGAGGCACAAGCTGGATTTCGCCGCGGTTACTCAACTATTGACAATATATTTAACCTACAATCAGTCATACAGAAATATATAAGCAAGAAACGGGGTAGAATATATGTTTTATTTATTGATTTCCTCAAAGCTTTCGACAATTGTTCACATAAAAAACTCTGGGAAAGTTTAATACGGAAAGGTATAAGCCCCGACAGTAAATTAATCCGTGTCTTCAAATCCATGTACGAACAGTTAAAATCATGTGTAAAAGTTGAAAACGGTGTTACAGAATTCTTTAAATGTGAAAAGGGTACGAAACAGGTTTGTGTGTGAGTTCTGCGGTCATCTTCAGTCTATACATAAATGACCTAATCACCTATCTTAAGTCTAAATGCGAACACGGTATACAAATATCCCAGGAAAATTGTGATTTATATGGACTTTTATTTGCAGACGATGTTTCTTCTTTCGCTGACACTGTGTTGAATCTCCAACACCAAATTAACCACATAAGTAATTTTTGCGATGCAACTGGAATGCAAC
The DNA here is from genome assembly GCA_031761405.1 of Serripes groenlandicus. Lineage (NCBI taxonomy): Eukaryota > Metazoa > Mollusca > Bivalvia > Cardiida > Cardiidae > Serripes > Serripes groenlandicus. Next base: position 26,257,374 of record JASEVX010000008.1, on the reverse strand, counting down.
TAAATATGTCAAAATCAAAAATAATGGTTTTTCGCACAGGCGGTGTACTACGAAATAGTGAAAGATGGTTATACCGAGGTGAAGAAATGGAAGTTGTCCAGTTTTACAAATATCTAGGAACATATTTTACAGCAAAGTTATCTTGGACAAAGACGAAGCAAACTCTTGCTCTTCAAGCAAATAAAGCTATAAATACTATATTGCATTATCAAAAACAATATGGTCATTTTTATCACAATGATGCGTTTAAACTTTTTGATGCTATGGTGCTGCCGATACTAACATATTCTTCGGAAATATGGGGCTACCAATCATGTGATATCGTTGAGAGACCACATATCCGATTTTGTAAACGAATAGCTTGTTTAAACAGTAATGTAGCCAATTTCTTCGCTCTTAGCGAGTGTGGTAGGACACCCATAGCTGTGACGTACATGGTCCGTTGTGTTAAATACTGGTTAAAAATCTTAACAATGGAAGAAAATAGGTACCCAAAACAATGCTACAAACTTCTAAGACGACTCGATGATGTAGGTCGGACCACTTGGGCTACCAACATAAAACGTCTATTGTTCCAGTATGGTTTCGGTTATGTATGGTTAAGTGAAGACGTTGGTGATTTCAACATATTTTTATCACAGTTCAAACAAAGACTCATTGATTGTAGCTACCAAACACTAAATGGTAACATTGAATCATCTCCAAAAGCGTTATCATATAAACTGTATAAAAGTGCCTTAAATCCTGAAAAATACATATCTGTATCGTTACCATATCAGTATAAGAACCTATTATCAAATTTCAGATGTTCAGGGCATAACTTAATGATTGAAAAGGGTCGGCATCTACAAATTGACAGAGACCTACGGCATTGCCAATATTGTCTGGGAAATAATAACTATGCTACTTGAAGACGAAAAACACTTTCTGCTTTGGTGTCCGCTATATGAAGAATTGAGGAATGCTCTTTTCTTACAAGAATGGTTAAATTACAATACATGTGATAATCTATTTGTGATTATTATGTCAGACACTCGTTACCAGGGCATCATTGCACTTGCAAAATATTTGAACCTGGCATTCGACAAAAGAAAACAGTATTTGAGCATTTAACTGTTAAGATAGTCTCGTATGTACATGTATATAGAAATGGATCTTGTATAAAACATTGATCCACCAAGTAAAGTGATTTTTTCAGAACATTCCACCATATTAAAACTACTTGTATAATGTTAACTTAAATCATTTTCACAATTACTTTTATGTTCCTTGGTAAAAATAATAGTGTATCTTGGGCCGGAGGCCTTGTATTACTGAATAAAACTATTGTATTTTGTATTTAAATATTTCACCAGATACGTCTCTAGACGTCATTATTCGGGATACAGTGAAATTTAAGGCTACAAACGGCTTGTTTTCGTTGTGTCTGTAAAGCGCTTTACTGTATTCGATAAGGGATTCAATAGAGTTATTGACAAACTCGAATGTGAGATTTGACAGGGGGTACCGTTGTGGGTTCGACATCGACTCGGCGGCCCTAGCATGTATACCGGACCTTTTTGATTTGTCACTAGGTCCCCGAGACACCACCTCCTCGTGCTCCGACTCGTTATCTTCAATGTCACATTGTTCATGAAAGTTCAACCCCAATTTTGCAAGTTCCTTCTTGGCTCTTAATTTAAGTTCTTTCTGTGAGCGTAATTGCTCAACAGAGAACATACCTTCTTTATTTGGGTTTTCCCGGCTTACTTCTACCTCGAAGACTCGCAACCGACCTCTCACACTTCAGTCTCACCAGTGTCTTCACTTATGGCCGAAATGTTATATAGACATTAAACCTTTCCCACATAAAACACATCTGTAGTGAGCAATTTTTCCTTTTGTTAAAATGTTTTCAAAAGTCCTTTGCTGAATCGGCTTCAGATTAATTGGAAGAATGATTTTACGTCGGAGTGTCAATAAGGCCCCAAGTCGCCTGACGCGATTCATATTAAAGTAGAAATAGACTGTGTGTGCCTAGGCACGAGAAAACCTGTTATGAATTATTATTATAACTGTGACGTTCGGTAATCAGGATCAATCTTAGAAACGTCTCGTAAATTTAGCGTAGAGTCCGTCGATAGTCTGTTTTGAACGTGAACTGTTTGATCGAACTGTGCGTCTTCACAGTCTGATTTGAACTCTTGTTGAGGATCGATGTGCTTTCTTTAGGATGGAGTGTTTTGACGGTTTTGTGCATTATATGCACTTTAAAATAATTAAGCCTTTGTTAAGCACCGAAATGTTTTCAATGGGTTGGCCTTGGGGGGCGTATTACACCTGTATCATTATTTGCATTAACTGGAGATCTTTTCATAGAAAACGTTTATTTTAGGTAGGTTCAATGAAAAGAAAAATATTTTAACTTTTACCCACTTAAAACTATTCAGCAGCAGACGACTTTCAAAACCTGTTGGCAAAATATATGTAATTCAAAAAAACTAACACAACCCCGTATTGAATATAATTGAAGAAATAGTGGCAAAAGAAGAAATTGTTCATCATGAGCATTTCTTTTTTGCCACAATGTTTTAAGGAAGTCGTCTGCTGCAGAAGCGTCATAATAGATATATAAGTAAAGAGTGTGTTTATCATAGTGTCACCACTATTGAAAGGTCCAGTCATTTCTGTCTTAATGACACTTTTTTTACCTGAACAGTTTTACTGCCCGAGTCATATGTTTTTCAAGGCACCGCGCAGACAGGCTTTAGGTACCATTATGTAAGTAGCCGGTGGCTACCAAACTGCCCGCACCATTGGGATTCGAACCTTCGACCTGCCACTCCCGAATCGAATGTCTTAACCAGTAGGCTATCGAATCGAAAGAAGGGAAAGGGTTATATGAAAACATCATGCAACCGGAGGTTACATGCTGGTAAATCTCACAAACCTCTTTTCAGCCCACCGATTTCCGAACGTCCTTGACATTCTATATTTGGTGTAAAAACCTACTCGCCTGCCAAGGATCCAAACTCCATTCTCTATGATATGTCATCTACCTGCTATGGCCGACTTTTCAGGGAGCTAAACACACATGCACCGTGTCTAGCGATGTTGGCTCTTAATGCATCTGCACAGTCTCACCAATGTCTTCACTCTTGGCCAAAATATTATAAAGACATTAAACCTTTCCCACATACAACACATCTGTAGTGAGCAATTTCTCCTTTTGTCAAAATGTTTTCAAAAGCCCTTTGCTGAAGAGGCTTCAGATTAATCGGAAGAATGATTCCACGTCGGAGTGTCAATAAGACCCAAAGTCGCCTGACGCGATTCATATTAAAGTAGAAATAGACTGTGTGTGCCTAGGCACGAGAAAATCTGTTATAAATTATTATTATAACTGTGACGTTCGGTAATCAGGATCAATCTTAGAAACGTCTCTTAAATTTAGCGTAGAGTCCGTCGATTTTCTGTTTTGAACGTGAGCTGTCTGATCGAACTGTGCGTCTTCACAGGCTGATTTGAACCTTTGTTGAGAATCGATGTGCGTTCTTTAGGATGGAGTGTTTTGACGGTGTTGTGCATTATATGCATTTTAAAATAATTAAGCCTTTGTTAATCACCGAAATGATTTCAATGGGTTGGCCTTGGTGGCGTATTAAACCCGTATCATTATTTGTATTAGCTGGAGATCCTTTCGTAGAAAACGTTTATTTTCGGTAGTTTCATTGAATAGAAAATTATTTTATCTTTTTCCCACTTACAACTTATCAGCAGCAGACGAATGGCGGACATTAGCCCCTCCGGACATTATCCCCTTCGTACGAAAGTTCATAGGCGGACATTAGCCCCTTCACATGCGGCGTTATCCGCTTCACCTAATTGATGAACGCGGACATTATCCCCTTCACCTAATTGATGAAAGCGGACATTAAACCCTTCGTATACGGACATTATTCACTTCACAGGATTGATGAAAGCGGACATTATCTCCTTCGATATTAATAAAGAACATCTATTTTATCTGCACTGGATCAACCCTTTTCCTTTCCCACATCACCGATACCCAAGATGACATTGACTACATCAAGGCAATAGTATGGAAAGTCCCTACTCTAATTAGTGACGAAAGTAGAAAAGTTTGTGAGTAAAGGAGATATTGCTAGTTTTGAGCAATAACTCCTTCTGTCTCAATATTTTCTTAAGTCCTCTGCTGAAAGCGTTTTGAGCTTTTTTTCTCGCAAAGAACATTATTGAATGGTAAAGACAAAAACATGAGAGAGAACAACAACATCTAATCACATTTTAACAATATACTTTATTTTCAAATATGAATTACAGATTGAGAAACAAGTATATTTCTTCGAATAAGGACAATAAATAGCACATACTATAACATAAACACAGAGAAAAACACAGGGAAAGCTGTTTCACTTCATCTATCCATACATTAACAATTCAATTCAATTTCATTCGGCAAATTTAGCATTTACACGCCTTTCGCCAATAAATTGTTTTACAGTGAACAATATAAATTTTAACAGTGAACAAATATGGCAAAAAAAAAAAAAAAAAAAAAAAAACATACAACAAAACATACAAACAATATTTACGTACAAATATTACGATAAGACTGATAATTCGATTTTATGATCATATATTACAACCTGGTATAATATTAACTGGCAGTTTATCATGTTGTAATAGCCTTCTGTAATTGTGCATTACGAAGATTAAATACATCTCGTAAATACTTGGCAATTTTAAATGTCATTTTATTCAGATTAGAAGACAGCATATTGACAAAAAGTTGAACATTCGACCATGGTCATTTTCCAAATAATTAGTTCGTAGAGAAGAATAAAAATGACAGCAAAGTAAATCAAAGCGCCAATGGCACTGTAGTGGCGATCGTAACAAGCAGTATATCGGTGTAGGGCTTGCTTCCAGAATGTTGTCTTGGTGATTATTTAGTTACGTTCTGAAATTGGTCATTATGTGTTAAAAAATAGGCCATTCCAAAGTTATGAAAAATTTAGTTGGTATTCGATAGACTACCGTTTTAGCTCATTATAATGGCTATTTGTAATCTAAATTGTTCGGGTAATCACATGTTTATCACCAGGTCGTTAGGCCATATTAAGATAAAATATATTTTACACTTTAGAAATGACTAAATTATCAAGAAAGGAGAGAAAACAGTATCCATTAGTTTGGTGTTTGTTTCAATGATGTCCGATATTAAACAGGTCTGTTCAATTTAGTCCCTTCACATTGCATGATTGAGGGTTGTCAGAGACATATAAACACAGTGTATTTATATGTCTCTGAGGTTGTTAAACTGCTTCGAATAATGTGAGTGCAAAAACAAACACAAAACATGCTCCAAAAGCACAATTTCACTATTTGCCAAACTGTTCAATTTATAAAAATATAGGCATATATTACAATGCTCGATCTCCAAACTAAATTAGGCTACACTGTCAGCATTGATTGCTAATTGACTCTAGAACGTGCAGACGTGTATCATAACGTGTGTACACACTGACATCGTGTGTCCTTTAAATCTTTGTAAACCAGTCTTATCATCTAGACGCTTTCATATATTTAAACAACTACAAAATAAAGCGTTTATAATATTGAGATTTACAAGCTCTTCTTGTTTTTGGTCTCGCGAGCTATTTATAGAACCTTTTGGAATTTCCAGATTTGAGTATCATCAGAGTTGCCGTTATTTGCAAGGCAGAACGCGCAATGATATTTATTATCTGCCAAATCATGACGAAGATAATATTTACATATTTTAACTCTATGTAGATAATGTCTCGATAAAACTCAAATATTAGTAACAATCCGGTACCAAAGTAGCACTGACATAATTATTATTAATCACGTCTCTGCATCAATGATGGAACTATAACGGATGTGAGTAAATTAGTTTGCAGTAAGGAAAAAAAATATCAACCGATTGTTCAAAACCGACTATGTAAATATTTTTCGTTGTTGTTGTTTCTGTTAGCATTGTGGCGATTGTCAAACCAATCGCCACAAAAATGATATTCCGATTCCACTTGGTTACTATTACATACATTACAAATACGATCACATATGTCAATACTAGAATATCTCCCCATTTCAATATTTAATAAATGCGAATATAATCTAAAAGAACTTAATTGTTTTCTTAGAGTATCATTTTGAATAACATCAATGCATTTTTCAAAACCAAATATTGTTTTAAATTTCCAATCCAATTTCGAAGAAGTATGCAAGGAAGTATTCCAACTTTGAATAAATTGGTCTTTCATTACCAAAACCAAGATCATCTAATAGGGATTTTACTCTTATAGCCCAGCATTTTTCACTGTTACTATTGCATTGTTCATTAAATATATTTAGTAGGAGACCAGTCTGTAGGTTCCGTGACCAAATTCTGGGAGTAAAGGTTTGAAAGTGTTTTTGTGTTCCCTGATGAATACCGAACAATTTTGACATGGGCTGCCCCTTGTGCCTGAAATTTTCAAGGGAGCAGCCCAAGTCAAAATTGTTCGGTATTCATCAGGGAACCGCAAAAACACTTTCAAACCTTTGTTCCCAGAATTTGGTCCCGGGATCTACAGGCTGGTCTCCGACTAATTAAACATGATTGAGTTGTAATTGTTCATGATCTTAAACCAGAATTTTAGTACTTTCTCCTTACATATTACAGATAATGGGTATCGCCACAGCTCCTCATATACGGCCATATTAGGTGTTTGTTGACGCACACCAAGAACAATGTGTCACCGGGTGGAATATTTCGATATTGTAGCAAATACCCAAGTTCACCTCATCACCTTCGACAAGCTGTACAAGAAGATTCGCCGATCCGGTTGGTTGCGTATCACTAGCCTTACTGTGGGCGGCTGCAAACAGGGCACTGCTTTTATCGTTGACCATAATATTGCATAAAGTCTGAGAAGTTGATCCAGAATTGCGAAAGATGACAAGAGAGAAGTAGTATAAGCCAGGGTGTTTACACGTAAACGTCCCTGTGTCCTTCTTGAATCCGTCGCCGACGTTTGTTATGACATCTTCGAACATTAATATCTTGTTGTTGCTTCTCTTGGTCTGGTCGGGTGTCCTTACTGTAAACCCAATAGGATCGGCTTGAAGAAAAAAAAAATCATCAGTAAAGTGAAAAGCACAAATTATTGTGTTGCATCTGAGGACAGTGTAGTGACTTTGCTAGTTACCATACTCAATTAAAATAATTGATGACTTTGCTATTAACCTTAATCAATTAGAATAAATCGTGATTGTGTCAATTACCACAATTTATTGAATTAATACATGACTTTGCTTTATAATCTTACTTAATTAGTATAATTCGTCACTGTGTCAATTACCACAATCTATTGAATTAATATATGACTTTGATAGTAACAATTATCACTTCAAATTAATAATTGACTTTGCTATTAACCATAATCAATCAAATGAATACGTGACTTTGTGACTGGCGAAGTTCCAGATCCACACCACCTACTTTATCCAGCATAATAAAATATCATTCAAGCTCATAATGAACAACTTTCTATACTAATCAAACAAACAGTTGGATCAAACTGAATCAAGACATTCATACTTCTATAGAGACAGCTAACCAGTTTTCCCAAAAAGTTCATTTGGTGGAAACAGTTGCTAGTTATGTTTGTAAAGTTGGCGCTTGAAAAGGACAGCGGTCAGCGGTATTCAATTTTATATAGGAAACCGAACGCCGAACTGCAATATCTAGTACGGTCATTGGTGTTCGAATTTATTTAGCAATTTGATTGAATGATTTATTGATTGGGGTATCATATCACGACGGCCATATCACATATTCACTCCATACTACAGATTTTCCAAGGAACTGGCTATTTTTCTACATAGACTCATATACCTTTAGTTGAAGACGAATTCAAATTGACACAGTGACTTTTGTCGAACGTCAGAAAGAATGTTGACTGAGCTAGCGTTCGAACTCACAACCGCTGGATTGACAGTCTGCGATTGACCGACTGACATATCGGGGAACGACTTAAAATTTGAACAAAACAATCCACTAATTGATTTTCGTAATAAAGCCTCCGTTCCATACTACAGAACGAATTCAAATAGCTACCGACTGACATACCGGGGTACGGCTACAATACGATAGCTGTTTGTCTAATTAGGCCTCCGTTCCATTTAACGTGCGAATTTGAATAGCAATTTGAACGCCGACCTGGAATATCTAGCTCGACCATATATAGTAAACCGAATGCCAAACTGGGATATCTAGCTCGGACATCGGTGTTCCATTTTATATAGCAAACCGAATGCCAAACTGGCATATCGAGCTCGGCCATCGGTGTTCGATTGTATATGGCAAACTGAACGCCGACCTGGAATATCTAGCTCGGCCATCAGTGTTCGATTTTATATAGCAATCCGAAAACAGATCTGTATTATCTAGCTCGGCCATCGGTGTTCGATTTTATAAAGCAATTCGATTGATTGATTTAGATATAACGCCGTTCAAAACGATGTTTCAGTCATATCACGGCGGCCAGTTCACATGTTCACTCCACACAACAGACTTCCCAATGGAACTGGCTATTTTTCAACATAGGCTGTTATCCCATTAGACAAAGACGAATGACATTTGTCACAGCGACTTTTGTTGAACTCCGGAAAGAATGTTGACCAAGATGGCGTTAGAACTCACAGATAATGTGCGTAATTTGGCCTCAGATCAACAACACGTACGGAATTAAATAGCAATTTGAATGCCGACCTGGAATATCTATTTATTATTACGCCGTTTTCATCCGCACAACATACTTTAAAAGGAACCGGCTACTTTTTTACATAAACTGATATCCCATAAGTGGAAGACGAACGATAATTGTCACAGCGACCGTTGCCGAACGTCGGAACGAACTTCGACCGAGCTTGGGCTGGAACCCACAGCCACTGGATTGACGGCACCCGGCGGTACCGACTGACATACCGGGGTAAGGCTACAATACGATAGCTGTTTGTCTAATAAGGCCTCCGTTCCATTTAACGTGCGAATTTGAATAGCAATTTGAACGCCGACCTGGAATATCTAGCTCGGCCATCGGTGTTCGAATATATATAGTAAACCGAACGCCGGCCTGGAATATCTAGCTCGGTCATCGGTGTTCGAATATATATAGCAAACCTAACGAAGACCTGGAATATCTTGCTCTACCATCTGTGTTTGATTTTATAAAATAAATCGAACACAGACCTGGATTATCTAGCTCGACCCACGTTGTTCGAATTTGTATAGCAAACCGAACGCCCTTGTCACGGGATAGAATACTTTTTATATATCACGGGAGTGGAACGCCGGCTTCAAGCGGAATGCTCGCCCTGTCCGCGCCCAGTTTCAGGAGAACACTCGGCCCGTAGCCCCTTGTTACGGCACTCGAACCGTCTGTCACATGAGTGGAACGTTTTGTGTCTTGGGAGTAGAACGCTCTGTCACGGTTGTGGAACGATTTGTCAAGGGAGTGAAACGATTTGTCACGGTAGTGAATCGCTTTGTCAAGTGGAGTCGAAAGATTTGTCAAGGGAGAGAAACGCTTTGTCACGGTAGAGGAACGCACCGGCGCTTGAAGCGTGGTGCTCACCTATTCAAACATGCCTTTCAAGGGAGCACTTGGCCCAGAGTTCAAAGTCACGGGAGTGAAATGCTCGCCCGTGTCAGCTCCGTGTTTGAAGGGAGCACTCGGCCCAGAAGCCATTGTCACGTGATTGGGGAGGGAAATACTTCAAACTTGTTTCTTTTTCATCCTGTATGAATTGTAATTGTATTTTACCACATGAGACTTCCATCTCCGTATGTGTGAAGTGTCCGTATTTATCATTTGAGAGAAACAAGTCTTCAAACGCATTCCTTCTTTGTCCTATGTTATTTGAAACTTGTCTACATCCGTCATCAACCTGTATGATTTGTACATTAAAAGCGTCGGAGTTACTCTCGCCGTAAAACCCTACTTCGGTTTGCTATATGAATGCCAACACCGATAACCGGGCTAGATATTCCAGGTCGGTATTCAGCTTACTATATAATTGCGTTCACTGAGGACCGAGCTAGATAGTCCAGGCCGGTGTTCGGCTTGCTATATAGATGAGAATGTCGATGGCCGAGATAGGTTTTCCACTTCGGCTATATAAATTCAAACACCCATGGCCGAGCTAGATACTTCGCGTTCGGTTTGCTATATAAATACGAAGACCGATGACCGAGCTAGGTATTCCAGGTCGGCGTCTAGTTTGTTATCAAAAAATCAAAAACCGATAACCGAGTTAGATATTCCAGGTCGGTGCTCGGTTTGCTATATAAAGTCGAACATAGATGGCCGAGCTAGATATTTCAGGTCGGCGTACGGTTTGCGATATGAACTATAACTCCTAGCGAGCTATTTATTCAAGGTCGGCGTTTGGCTTGTTATATACAATCTAACACCGAGGGCCGAGCGCCATATATTCAAGGTCGGCGTTCAAATTGCTATTTAAATGTGTACGTATTGTGGTCCGGAGGCATAATTACGCAAGCAAAAATATGGTATTGTATTTCCGGTAGGTCAGTCGGTAACATCGGAGGCTATCAATCCAGTAGTTGTGAGTCCGAAACCTAGGTCGGTCAACTTCGACAAAAGGCACTGTGACAACTGTTATTCGTCTTTCACTAATGGGATAACAGCCTGTGTAGAAAAGTTCCTTTGAAAAGTATATTGTGTGGAGTATGTGAACTGGCTGCCGTGATATGACTGAAGAAAGATTGAAAATGGCGTTATACCCCAATCAATCAATCAATCAATCAAATTGCTATATAAAATCGAACACCAATGGCCGAGCAAGATATACGCAAATATATTATTGTATTGTAACCATGCCCCTGTAGAAAGCGTCGCAGGCGTTCAATCCAGTGGCTGTGAGTTCGAATTCCGCTCAGTCAACATTATTTCCGAAGTTCTTCAAAAGTCACTGTAACAATTGTCATTCGTCTTTCACTCATATCAGTCTATGTGGAAAAGTAGCCAGTTCGTTGGAAAATATGTTGTATGGAATGAATATGTGAACTGTCCGCCATGACATGACTAAAAAAATGGTTGAAAACGGCGTAATATCCCACAATCAATGAATCAATAAATTACTATATAAAATCGAACACCGATTGCCGAGCTAGATATTCCAGGTTGGTTTTCGGTTTCCTATATAAAATCGAACACCGATGCCCAATGACCGACCAACGAGCCAACATCACACACCTTTGCTATTCACGTGTTCTAAATACAATCGTTCAAACCATCGTTCAAGCCCCATCCATATAATAATGCATTATGGTCCAAAACTGATTTAAGACAATCAAACTTCTATCCAGACAGCTAGCTTCTTTTCCAAAATGAAATACTGAAATCCATTTCTTGATAGACAATCGGCAGCTGTCCCAATTCGTACGCACGACTAATGACATATTTGACATATATTTGCACGATTCCTGTTTTGAGAAAATGAGTTACAGAACAGTGCACGACTCTTACACACAACCCTTTGCTTGAGAAAATAAGTTAAAGACAACGAAAAATTTATGAAAACGATACATTTTCCATAGATTCGTACGCACGATTACTGAATTTAGACAATGAGTATTACAAACTAAAGCTTAACTTATACTAAATATACAATTCACATAGGCTCGCACGAACACACGACTCCTGGCTTAAGAAAGTTAGTTGCAAAACAACGCAAAACCTACATTAAAGATACGACTCCTGCCTTAAAAAATTAATTGCAAATCAACATATATCTTATAATAAAGAAACAATTCACATAGGCTAGTACATACGATTCCTGCCTTAAGAAACTAAGTTAAAATCACCGCAAACCTTCTAATATAGAAACAATTAACATAGGTTCGTACATACGACTCCTGCTTTAAGAAAGTTAATTGCAAAACAACACATATCTTATAATATAGAAACAATTAACATAGGCTCGTGCATACGAATCCTGACTTAAGAAAGTAAGTTGCAAAACAACACATATCTTATGATAAAAAAAACAATTCACATAGGCTCGTACATACGACTCCTGCCTTAAGCAAGTTAATTGCAAAACAACACATATCATATAATAAAGAAACAATTAACATAGGCTCGAATATACGACTTCTGGCTTAAGAAAATGCGTTACTAACCAACGCAAAACTTATGATAAAGATACATTTTCCATAGATTCGTTCGCACGATTACTGTATTTAGACGATGGGTTACAGAACAAGGCTAAACTAAAAATGAACATACAATTCACATACGCTTGAATGCACGACTGCTGGCTTAAGAAAACGCGTTACTTACCAACGCATAACTTACAATAAAGATACATTTCACATAGATTCGTACGCACAACTCTTAGCTTGACGACATAAGATACAGACAAACGCAAGATTAACAAAAACACCTCACCTGATGATTGCTGAGGTTGTATGGCTGGTTTCGTCTTGACTGAATCAAGTTCATCCCTAATTGTCTGAAGTTTTGTATCGATGTCTGACTGGAAAGATTTCATGTCTTTTGTCAAGGTTTCTACGGCGATTTCGGTACGAATCATTTTACTAAGCATCTTCTCGTCATATTCATACTGGCGACAATACGACTCGCTGGCTTCACAAACTTGGAACATCAGGAAAACGCACAACACAATATACGGCTTCATGCTCGTGTCGTTGCTGTTGTTAATATAAATCTAGAGATTTTCAACCGGGGTTATATACTAGTATGATCTGCACCGTGCAAAATGGGTTGGACTTGTTACATCTCCATTTTGGTACTACATTTAGGTCATATGTCAGTGATACAAATGGGTTACAGTTCTAGTATTTCCCAAGATCTTACATCGATGGATTGTCTAAACAAAAAAGGTCAGTGTGTGATATGGTCCGAATGTGCGCAGGCAGAGATTCGCTTGAGACTTTGTTACTCGCAGATGCCATAAGACCCCTATTTGTCTGACACGGAGCACCTGTTTACGAATTCACATAACATTTCTTAGATGTGTCTTGATATATAATCATGTCAAGAACCCAATTAGTGCATTTCAGCAAACAATCACACCAAATTGAGCCACGTCACATGAGAAGGGTATTGATCACTTCGCCAACAGCGAATGCGCGGGTGAGTCTTTACAGACGGGCAGTCTCATAAGAGTCGTCAATGTCCGCCAACATGAAGTATAGGTGTCCATGTAGTATCTTGCACAAAGCTAGAACTGTAGCGTAGCTGATTTTAATACTATATCGTTTATAACACTGTATGAACGGAGATGTACTGAGGCAAGAAGATGTTTTCGTCTAACGCGATACAGTTATATAACCTTGAGCTGCCATTAGAAATGGGGTCAATTTGATATTCAAACAGCTTTGACCTAGGCTAGCAGCTGTGTATCCTACAGGTTATCTATGGTTCACTCCTTTAATATAGAAGGTTAAATTGTAGCTGGCGGCTACACAATCGGTCGTAACAGAATGGTTAACTGTCAATCAAGGATTCTTCAAGCTACTTAAGACATGTTATGGACTCAGTTACATAATACACTCATGAAAAATGTGCTTGGTTTTTTGTTGTTTATTTTCTGTCTGTTAATCATGTTATCGCAACACGTGTTATTTAACTTCAGCTCACCAGTCTATCGAATTCCTGAATTAACCGAAATGTGTGGTATGTGGGGTTTGTATTTTCGGGAGGGGGAGGGGAAGGTGGGGGAATGTAATTCAAAGTACTTGAAGTAGTGAAAGCTGGTGGATCGAATTGTCATTGGTAAACAATGATATAGTCAAGTTATAGAGAACTTATATACAAACTTTCCAAATTACAGATACAGCCGATTCAGAGAATACCAATACTCCGATATATCTTGAATATGTCATCCCAGTATCTAGAGCTAATCCTACCGTCTTCTAGATATACGTTCGATTATCATTAGAGACAAGAAGAAAAGAAAAAATAGATGGATTATTCGAGTTGCTTCTTTTGTTTTAATGAATGTGATCCCGTCAATGAAAAGGTACACGTTTACGCATGTGTCATCAGTGTAGATATTGATCAGACTGTGCGGATGAATGTGCTGATCTGGATGCACGCTGTCCACACATGGAAGCTTGTAGCTTTTCGAACCAAAGTGCTTATATATGTCATGTCACGTTAAGTCTTACACCACAAACGGTCATTTCTCGATTCAACTAACTTTAAAGGGAGATAACACATAAAGTTGTCGCTTACCTGGTGCTCCCCCCTTTCTAGTATTTTTAGAATATGATAGTTGGTTAGCGTGGTATTTTCTATTCACAGCACGGGTTAGAACAGCGCAGCATTCAGTGAAACAGATTGGTAGCTCGTTATTGACAATCCAAATTTACATTTATATTATAAAAGCTGTAATTTCATAGATGGATTGTCAACATAACTGTTTCACTGAACGAGGGGCAGTATTCGCGTTGAGGAATAATATCTAGATGAAACAGGATTAGGTGTTTGGCGTTTCGTTCTTCTGATGCAGTATCAAAGTATGTGTCTGTCATTCATGCCACTTTTTCTTTTAAAAACTTAATGTTGTAAGAAAGTGCTTGTTATCCAAATATGCAGATGGAAAAGCAATCGTGCGATACCAAAGTTTGTCACTGAACGAAGGGCAGTATTAGTGTTAGTGAATACTATAGATGAAACGAGATTGGGTTATTGGCATATAAATCTTCTTACAAAGTATCTAAGTATGTATCTGATATTAATACCACCTTCTTTTGCCTAGTTAAGAGAGTTCTTTGTAAGCTCTTTTGTAACGAAATTGGTCGTTATCCAAATATGTCGATATTGTCAATCGTCTTTTTTTCACGAATGAAAATAATGTGTTCGTCTTCTGGATCGATCACATCTTTTAACGATTTCGCGATAACTCGAAGTCCAAATGAACCGCTAAATTATCGACTTATTGACATGTTCGAGGAATCCCTTGCGTTAAACTAAAATCGCTGGTGTATTTTAAGCTTTGTTGTTCATTTATACTCCAATATTCATTATGAAAAGTAAGCAAATGATAAAACCATATCAAGTCATAGCGCAATAGCAGTTCTACTTACTGGTCTGAGCAATCATATTTGTAGATCCTTTCAAGGAATTGATTCCAGTTAAACGATTCATTCGAATTAACATATGTTCGAGATATCACGTGTTCACTGGAACAGCAGTACAAAAAAGGATTATGCTTTCACAAACTGGAGAAACAACTAGTGTTTAAAATGTACAAGTGAACTATTGGAGTTAATCAAGTATTTCAATTACGAAAAAGAAGAAGAGCAGATATTCCAATAGAAGTTTGGAAAACTGATTTAGATTTCCTCCCAATATATCAACGCTTACACTGATACCAATCTAAAGGAGTCTGACTGAAGCAGTGAAAGTAGAGTATCGTGTTCTTCGCTCACAACGGGTGTAACTACATATTAGTACAAGATTAAGTTATAACCGTTTTACGTGAATTCATAAAAATATCTCTGCTATACTAAATTACACATTTGTTATATCTCGGCTTTTTTAACAGGTGTGTGTACTTTTGATGACACTGATCTAAGCCTTCACACTTTGCAACAATGACCTCAACGACTAAATAGTCTATGTCATAAGGTAGTCAGTTTTCTTGCAAGAATGGTGGGTCGAATACTGGTGTGAGGGAGCAAGGAAACGAATGACGTGGTGAGTTTACTGATATTAGCCTTCACAGTTTGCAACAATGACCTCAACGACTAAATAGTCTATGTCATACGGTAGTCGGTTTTCTTGCAAGAATGGTGGGTGGAATACTGGTGTGAGAGAGATATTTGCCTACACAGTTTGCAACCATGACCTCAACGACTTAATAGTCTATGTCATAAAGTTACATACGGTAACCCGTTTCCTTGATAGAATAGGATACTGGTGTGAGAGCTTCAGGATACACACTATAAGGTGAACTTATCATTGGATATAACGGAAAATAGTTGAAAACGGAATTAAACGTGAAATCAAACAAGTACATGTATATAGACATGCAATGTAAATAATTTCGCATGGCATACTTTGTAGTGGTGGTACTAAATTACGTTGTCTCGTACCAAAAGGCTTTTTATTTAGGTATGTAAAGTTGGCACGAAGTTCGATATTCGGTAATCGATATTCAATTCCGATATGAATTTCGAGCTGAAATGAGAGCCAGCACCAGAATCGTGAACTCCATTACGCATTGAAATTTACTTTACCTTCATTGTTTAGTAGGATGAATATCGATATGAATATAGATCTGAATGTCGAGCCATGTCGATATTCGTGAACTTTCTGATCATGTAAAAGCGCGAATACCGATTTGAATATAGAGCCAGGTCGATATTTGGGAAAATGATGTTATCGTCTTTATGATCATGTAGAAGCGCGAATACCGATTTAAATATAGAGCAAGGTCATTATTCGGGAAAATGGTTTTATCGTTTTTCTGATCACGTAGAAGCGCGAATACCGATTTTGATATCGATTGGAATATGGAGCAAGATCGATATTCGATAAAATGGTAATATCGTCTGTCTGATCACGTAGCAGGGCGAATATATATTTGAATATAAAGCCAGGTCGATATTCGGGAAAATCGTCACGTGCTATCGACTTTCTGTCCATGTAGAAGCGCGGATACCGATTTGAATATCGACTTGAATATAGAGCCAGGTCGATATTCGGGAAAAAATGCTTTCATCTTCATTCTGATCATGTATAAGCGCGAATACCGAGTTGAATATCGTTTTAAATATGGCAAGATCGGTATTCGGGAAAATGGTGATATCGTCTTTCTGACCATGTAGAAGAGCGAATACAGATTTGAAGATTGATTTGAATATAGAGCATGGTCGATATTCGGGAGAATGCCACCATCGTCATTCTGATCATATAGAAGCACACACACCGATTTAAATATGGAGCCGGGTTGATATTCGAAAAATGGTGTTTCGTCTTGCTGATAATGTATAAGACCGAATACCGATGTGAATTAAGATCTGGAAAATGGTAATTTTGTCTTTTTAATCATGTAGAAGCGCGAATATTTATTTGAATATCGATCTGAATATCGAGCCAGATCGATATTAGGGGAAATGGTGCCATAGTCTTTCTAATGATTTTGAAGGTCGAATACCGATTTGAATATCGATCTGAATATCGAGCCAGGTTGATATTTGAGAAAATGGTGATTCTTTTTTTTACCATATGTTAGAGCGAATACTGATTTGAATATAGATCTGTATATCAAGCCAGGTCGATATTCGGGAAAATTTTGATTTTGTTTTTCTGATCATGTAGAATGCCGAATACCGATTTTAATATTGATTTGAATATGGAGCCAGGTCGATATTCGATAAAATAGTACCATCGTCTTTCTGATCACGTAAAAGGGGCGAATATATATTTGAATATAGTGTCAGGTCGATATTCGGTAAAATCGTCACATGCTATCGTCTTTCTGTCCATGTAAAAGCGCTGATACCGATTTGAATATCGACTTGAATATAGAGCCAGGTCGATATTTTGGAATAAATGCTTTCATCTTCATTCTGATCACGTAGAAGCGCGAATACCGAGTTGAATATTGTTTTAAATATGGCCAGGTCGGTATTCGGTAACATTGTGATATCGTCTTTCTGACCGTGTAAAAGAGCAAATACCGATTTGAATATATATCTGAATATCGAGTCAGGTCAATATTAGGGGAAATGGTGCCAGTCTTTCTAATCATGTTGAAGGTCGAACTACCGATTTGAATATATATCTGAATATCGAGCCAGGTCGATATTAGGGAAAATGGTGCCATAGTCTTTCTAATCATGTTGAAGGTCGAATACCAATTCGAATATATATCTGCTAGAGAATATCGAGTCAGGTCGATATTAGGGGAAATGGTGCCAGTCTTTCTAATCATGTTGAATGTCGAATACCGATTCGAATATATATCTGAATATCGAGCTAGGTCGATATTAGGGAAAATGGTGTCAGTCTTTCTACTCATGTTGAAGGTCGAACTACCGATTTTAATATATATCTGAATATCGAGCCAAGTCGATATTAGGGGAAATGGTGCCATAGTCTTTCTAATCATGTTGAAGGTCGAATAACGATTCGAATATATATCTGCCAGAGAATATCGAGCCAGGTCGATATTAGGGAAAATGGTGCCATAGTCTTTCTAATCATGTTGAAGGTCGAATACCAATTCGAATATATATCTGCTAGAGAATATCGAGCCAGGTCGATATTAGGGAAAATGGTGCCATAGTCTTTCTTATCATGTTGAAGGTCCAATACCGATTCGAATATATATCTGCCAGAGAATATCGAGCCAAGTCGATATTAGGGGAAATGGTGCCATAGTATTTCTTATGAATTTAAAGGTCGAATACCGATTTGAATATCGATCTGAATATCGAGCCAGGTTGATATTTGAGAAAACGGTGATTCTTCGTTTTGGCCATATGTTAGAGCGAATACTGATTTGAATATAGATCTGTATATCGAGCCAGGTCAATATTCGGATTTGTTATTTTGTTTTTCTGATCATGTAAAAGGCCGAATACCGATGTTAATATCGCTCTGAATATAGGCTGCATTTACTTAGTATCTCGGACATAACCTATGGAGCATCGTCTCAAAACATATGTAAAAGAATAAAATGTCGATACAGAGTTGAAAACCTGATGAGAAAAGGATGAATAGCTCACTGCGAGAAATTATAGCATCATACATGTACAAGGGTGATTTCGTATGTTTTAGTAAGTGGATAATACACGAGAATATACGTGACATAGTTAAACAACATCTTCAGAGATATCCTATCGAATTAGTGCGACTAGAAGCACCATGTTTGATTTTTGACAAATGTTTGCATATCTTAGGAGTAATATTCTTTGAGGAATAACAATAGATGAGAAGTATACAGCACTATAAAGCGTTTGCACAGCTATCGTTTAATTAATATTTACTAGATAAATGAGAATTGACCAACAACAACAAAGATAAGAATGCAGATATGGGCATGTTAATCTTTGTCTACAGCCTTCAATTATTCCGTTTATGTAACAACAGTTTGTAACAACATTTAGTTAATTCCGTCTACATTGTTCACTAATTTCGTAAACGGTCGTGTAAATTATGATAAGCATGTTGTTTAGATAGTGATCTTTTTTTGACAACACATAGTCATCTATACACATTTTTACTACATATGAAATACACAAGTATCAAGTATGAAAAATCCTGGTTTGAGACACACATAACTCGATAAGAATGCAGGAATGGACATGTTGATCTTTGTCTAAAGTATTCATAAATTCTGCTAACAGTCGTGTACGTTCGGATGAGCATGTTGTTTAGGGTCACATTTAATCGGATATCGTTTCAAACATTTCGCACGATTACTCGTATAACCTTATTTATTCAACATCGTTTATGAAGCAAGTTTAAACAACTTGTATTAATGGCTCGTAATGTCTGTTTTAAAGAGACTTGATTGTTAAATTGTCTGTATATGTCTTAGATGTTACCTTAACAAAATAAAGATATTATTACTATCATTATTATTGACGCCGCGTGGAAGCGCGGCGTCAGTTTGGGATAGGTTTTAATTTTGTACCAAGGGGTGACGTAATCGAAAAGGGAGCTACCTACATTATTATTGTCAAGAAAAACTCTGTTATATGTTTGAACAACCAACATTTATGAATAAATAAATTGTATAAATGATTTAATAAACAGCAAGATACAAAATACGTATGTCTTCTACCGTTATTACAAAACTTTAGACACATTTAATAGGTATTTAATTACTTTCCCCCAACTTCCTAGGCTACGGTTTTTTTTATAGTTTGGTTTACGAACCGATTCATCAAAGCTCAGAAAAATGTTTCTGGCTATGTTTTTGCCTATTTACAATGTTAAGATTTTTAAATTAATGGGTAATCTTTAAAAAATCAATGATGATCTATTTTAATTACTACATATTACAGTAAAATTCTAGAAACTGTAAAAGCAACATTAACCCAACTATGCAATAGGCAGGGCCGTAACGTGACCCATTCTATTATTTGTAAATGCAGCGTCATCGTTTGGCGATTTTGGTCATTCTTAGTTAATAGACGACAAGCTGTCATCGGTTCCTATAGAGTAATTAAGTTGTCTCTGCTTCCTTCCATTATGAATAAATCGCTGTTTTCGCTGACTTGACCATTTTCTTTTGTTTATTTTTCAGTTTTATACTGGCATGTTTAAAACGATTAAAGAGGCATTACAAACGAACAAAACAGACTTAATAATTATTGCTATATGTTGACTATACATGTGAACTTTCATAATGCTTAATCTTGATCATAAATACCATTATTTTATTTTTTACATTACTTCGTATTTTTTGTTTATACACTCCCGTTTTTGCTATCCTACTTCTGCTATACTGGAAGGAGAATAGACTCCCCCCCTCTCCTTCCAAAGCTTGTATAACACTTAATTTATAACTAGAGGCAATAAACCTTAATATATGGTGTCAATATTTAATCACATATGTTTGGTTTTTTATCTAATGGATCTAGTTTTGGAAAAAGAAACTTGAGAAACTTCAGCTTGTATGACACTATATAGTTGCAGTGATTATTAAGCAAACTGTAAACCAAATGGTTTCAGGACTAAACTTGTCATTTCACGACAAAACTTCAATGCTTAATATCACATAGATCGTAGCATATAAAACGTTTAATCCCTACGTCAATATTGACCTTTTCTGCTCTTGGTAACCTTTTTATATAGGCTATGGTAGCCAGGTGAGCAATATAGGCACATCTTGCTTAAAGTAAAGGGACATTTGGCATTCTTGTTCAAAATATGTACACGCTGTCTGTTTGCACAGGTTATTTAAATGTACTGAACTGCATCTGCTTCCTTTAAGTCATGCTTCAAAACCATGCAAGGTGTCTTTGATGCTTTGCATCAAAATTCTTCTTGTTATTATTATTATTGTTATATTGCGGTTGTCTGCACTTTTAAACATAATTTCAGATAAATCACGGCGACAGTTCACTTATTCATGATCCCTGGGTAAACAAACCAGCACTAGGCTACGAAATATGCATTGCCCTTAGGCAATACATCATTACCGCCGCGACTGGGGATCGAACCATGGGCGTCGGTTCCAAATTCCAGACACTAATCACTCAACCACGGCAGATTCCCGCACCTACCTAGGGACGCAACCAGAGCTCGCGATAATTTTGCTCGGAGGACCTATATTTTAACTCCGCTCCCTCTCTTTGGAATTGAACCCGACACCATCGGATGACGAGGCTGGCGCTCGTTTTCTGGGTCACTGTTTCTTACTGTTTAACCGTTGCAATGCTGAATATCTAAAATAGAGTATACAGCTTTGCATTTGAAAGAGTTCATAGTCAATTGAAGGAATATACGTATTAAGATAATAAAATAAGGCAGCTATCACCATAGAGGCTAATCAGACGGCGCTGGTCCGACGGCTTGCCTGTCTCTATACTGCTGGCGCACTCTTCACACAATTGGTTCCTTCAGTCAAAGCGTTAACTATTTAAACAGGCCATGATTTTAAAGTTTACGTTCTGTCAAATGTTCCTCGGATACCCAAGCGCCGTTGACAATTTTCCTCAATTGTATTACTTGACAAATTTGACCTGAATATGTCATTTGTGCAAACATGAACATGTATAGTGTTGTGGCGCAGTTTAAAATATTCATGGAATATGTAATTTGCTTTATGAAACATATGGTGAGCCAAATGATAAGGAATATACGTCGTAACAATTGACCTCTATGCGCTTATTTTGGAATCAGGTCATTCATATCGAGTAATAGTAAGGTGTTATACGAAAAAGAAGAATCTGCCTCATTCGGGAATATGGTTTTAATTGCTTATAAACTGTACACTACATATCAATATCTTATTTGGTATTAGAATTATATCCGTTACTGCAAATGAAATCAATACAAATCAGTGCATAACATTGACTTTCACACTACATCAAGTTAGCAGAAACTCATTGATATCGTAATGATGTAAATAAACATTTAGTAATTAAAAAATAACACGTTATAACGCAAACAATTTAATCGAATTTAAAACAAGGGGAAAATGTCATAATAACGTGTTTTTTAATATAGATATTATGTAATGTATAATTCTGTATATTATTGTAAAAATATCAACATTCAAACGATGAGTCCAGATTACTGATTCCAGATTAGTATGTTATGCTAGTACGATTTTATTTACGTAATCAAGTCTTTTAATACTTGTTATTACGACATTATTCGAGTTATGAAGTGTTTTAAATTGGCGTTATTACGACTTTTTCGCGTTATAACGCGGTTTTTTTTCAACGTTACAATTAAAGTTGGCAGAAAGCAATGTATATCACTAGTTCTTTATTGGTTTAAAACCGACCAATGTTACTGCTTTATTTTTTTGATAGTGAATGCATCACATAACCGGCTCACAACGGAACAACTTTTGAATGCTCTTCTATAAAAATAAAATCATTTTTTGAAAAACACTACACTACAATTATTAATTTTGATGCTATCTAGCTAATAATGCAAAGTGTATGACGAGGGTAAATCCATTTATTTTAAACAACGGGGAACAATATAAATGGTGCGCTAAATGATATAGCATCCAGTGGTTTACCGCTATTTATAGGGACTTCATGAACAGTTTCTATGTCTCGTTAGAAGTTTCAGCTCGGGAATTTATCATTCTGATCGATACATATGTTTCTAGATACATACGATTATAACACTCATTTATAAGATCGTGTCACTTAAAATAGTGGGAATCTAAGAACTAGCAGGACTAGATCGCATCTTGAAAATCCCTCTTCACAAACATGGATTCGTGCAGTTGATAGACGTGTACACTTTATGTACTACATTTGTCAACACTCGTGATATCTGATACACGCCCGACTGCATATACACAAATAAGCACAATGCGGCATTATTTTACCAGCAAATGGTTCCGATTTAGTAAATGTAACTAAAGTAACAATCATCTTTTTCACGCGAATATCGACATTGTAATTCAAAGCTGAAACTTCCAAGCGGGGTAAATGGACTCCAAGAAATCAGATCAACACATATCTCATATCCTTCCAGGCAAATCAAAATGCTCAAAAATGAAATAATTACAAACGTATACCATTATATTATAAAAATATATATATTTTCATGAATAAAAATATCCTTTTTAAATGACTGATTGCAATTAATGTGCTTAATCTATGTCTTGTTGCTATACGCTTATAACTGGGACAACATATATTAAACATATTAATTACGTGTTTTGAAATTCGTCTTATAGCGACTATTTTCTCACTATTTAACGTATTTTTTTCTCGTTATGACGACTTTCTGGTTCTAAAATTGCGTCAGTCCATGTTATTAAGTATATTTCTACGTTATGTTATGTCTATGTGCTTTATTACGACTTGCTTGCGACTATTCAAATATGTTTTACCTTAACAATGGTCCTTTGAGGTTTTCGTTACTTTGGCTTTCACACGAACATAATAATAAGCATAATACAGTTATTAAATGTCGGCTTAACAAGACAATCTTATATATAAATAGGGCACGTCTCACAAAAACTGACAGTATGGATTTATTTCCCAGGAAAGATCCGGAACGGCTCGTACAGAGTCAGTAATTGATAAAGGTTTCTAAGTAGCTAAGAACTGTTATCACCAAATGACTGCCTTGCTGATATGAACTGTTATTGTCATTACACTTAAAATCAAAACCATGTATTTTCATTATTCATACGATCTATTTCAAAACAATGCAATTTTACTGCTATGACCATTTATATCAAAGCCGAGCCGTGGTGTATTCAGAAATAATAATAATAACTTTATAAATGACTACAATTTATTCCCTATTTGGGGCTCACGCTTGCGAGAATAGCAAAATTACACTGATTCATCGCTTTCAGGGTAAATCATTTATCAAGGGAACGCTGTGACATACCGGTAACTGAACGGCGAAAGGCAAAATTCAAACAAAACAAAGAAGTACAGCCTAAGGTCGATTTAGGTGTGACGGGGCTCAAATATTGTATATGAGCCAGTCTAGCGTTTGTTGATGCTTTAAGCACCTGCGTACAGTAATGTAAAGACGCAAACCGGCCTGTGTATCCGCACAATATCACCAGTGTCTTCACTGTCCGCATGTATGGTAAATAGAGCTAATGGCATATTCTTATTTGTAAACAAACGTAGAGCCCAGAAGTTTAACGTCAATATGTCTTGAAATGGTGCTAAATCGGAGAGTCACTAAGAAATTTTCCGACGAAGCTATCATATAATCAACAAACCAAGAAATAAAGGGACACAACTTTGGTAATGCTTATGTCAATTGACAAGAAACCCAGAAAAATGTGTCCCCGGGTTGAACGTGTCAATATGTTGACAACTACCCAAGGACACCTCGTCATCTTCGGCAAGCTGTACGAGAAGATTCGCGGATCCACTTGGGGAAGTACTACTATCCAAGCTGTGGGAGTAGGCAAACATGGGTGTATCCTTATCGTTAACCTTTATAAAGCAATAAGCGTGAGAAGTTGATCCAGTGTTGCGTAATATGACAACAGAGAAGTAGTATAAGCCAGGGTGTTTACACGTAAACTTCCCTGTGCCCTTGTTGAATCCGTCGCCCACGTTTGTTAAGACATCTTTGAAGATTGCTATCTTGTTACTGCTCTTGGTCCTGTCGGGGCTCTTTACTGTAAACCCAATAGGGCCACCTTGAAGAAATCATAATGTGTAAGGGTAAACTATAAATGTACTATAGCTCTCCCTGTATCTTCAGACAAAAGTCTATTATACATAGACAGTATTTATTACATATACATAAATACACGTGCATCTTATAGTATAATACAAAATGAAAATTATTCTAAGGGAACTTAAACAATAATCAGCAATAATGAAAGACACTGCCTTGAGATTTTTTACGTTTTGATAAGTCATTGACGTATACGTCGAACGGAGTCTTAAGTTGCCATGTTTGCATCAGCCTGTTGGCATCTAGTCATACAGAAACATATATAAGCCGTCCCGCGAGAAAACAAACAGTATGGCCTCTGCGTAATGTTTCGACCCATATCAGCCTGCGCAGTCCACGCAGACTGATACGGGCCGACACATTCCGTCTCAGGGGGATAGAGGTATAGATTAAGGATTCCTGAAACAGAAAATCCACAGTAGGCGAACAGAGTCTGTCCAGGTTAGCCTGCGCGGCATGCTTAGGCTGATCCGGGTCGATACTTAACGCAGAGTCCACAATGTTGGTTTTCTCGGGGGACGGCTCATATGTTGAATTAAAAAACAAACTTATCAACCATATGTAATGGAACTTAAGTACACCGGATAGTCATGAGTAGAGACATGTTCGTACTGAGTAACGGTTTATGAATTAATATCCAGGCGCATCACTTATAATATTCGTGCCTGAGTCTCTGTGTGTCATAGACTTATGTGTTTTATATCATACAAACATACAAACAGTTATTTTTATGAAGTCACATTTAATTACATTTAACTAACATAAAATGGAAAAAATGCATACTGTCAACAGATCATTTTCAACTACACTCTATATCCAAAAGCATATGTGTTATCACTGAGCATAGTTAGCATACAGTGTTGTTCTATAATCTGATTATTTTTATGTTTCTTATATTTATCTTTATGTGTTAGCTTACAATAAGTATTATTGTATTCCGAGTTTATGTTTAAAATAAGTACGACATTTTTAATAGTTGATACATATTGTATTATACATCGTTTTACGTACAAATTGACTATTGTAATGCATATTGAAGCGTCCGTGTTCTCAATTTAGACGTACATAACACATACTTCAAGCCGCTAAAGAACGGTTATATATACTCAACAAGCCATTGTATATTAACGCATTTTTGTCAAAAACTTAATCCAGACATTAACACTTCCTTTCAGACAGCTAGCTTCTTTTCCAAATAAAAGGACTGAAAACATTCAAAGCTAGACAAATGGCAACTGTCACAATTGCTATAGCCAAGTGACACATGCGTCTCGATTAATACGCACGACTAAATAAATTGAGTTGCAAACTATCCGAAATTTAAAAGGGAATTCATATAGATTCATACGAACGTAAAATAAATTGTAAGCAAACAAAACATGTAAAAAAAAAGAGAAACATCTCACCTAGTGTTGGCTGTGGTTGTATGGCTGGTTTCGTCCGGACTGTTTCAAGTTCATCCCTAATTGTCTGGAGTTTTGTATCAATGTCTGACTGGAGAGATTCCATGCTTTTTGTCAAGGTTTCTAACGCAATTTCTGTACGGATCATCTTACTCAGCATCTTCTCGTCATAGTCATACTGGCGACAATACCGCTCACTGGTTTCACAAACTTGGAACAGCAGGAAAACGCATAACACAATATACGACTTCATGATCGTGTCGTTGCTGTTGTTAATATAAAAGTAGAGATTTTTAGGCCTACTTATATACGATTTGCACCATGCGAAAGGGGTTGAATCCGTTTCATCCCTATTTGGTACTACATTAAGAGAATATTGCAGTGAAACAAAGAGGCTACAGTTCTAGTATTTCGTCTGACCTTACACCGATGACTTTTCTAAATATGAGCTGAAAGTGTATGATATGGAGCGAGTGTGTGGATGCAGAGACTCGCGTTTGTAAATAGTGTTTAATTGATAAAGATATTTTAACAGTTGAAAAGGAATATCATGCATTTTTTCAATGTGGCAAATGGCTTGCAGAAAGACAGACCTTACTGTATACATGGTATAACGGACGAGAGGATATGCGATATTTTGTTCAACCTGCTGAAAAGCGAAAGTACTATTGTTATAAAGAAGATCTCAAAATATATATCAGTTATAACTGAACGTAAAGATTAATCCACTCGATAACAAATGGCATTGCTTGATTAAAATTGTATAAGTTAATAATACTCAACTCTCTGTGAACTGTGTATGTATATTTGCTGTATTTTCGGCCGGTGGGATCTTTTTGCAATAAATTATTGTATTGATTTGTATTGCTTTAGACTTCGCCATTCGCAACTGCAAGCAGCCAGTTGCTTGGGAAGATTGTTGTGTGGAGTACTGGTGTGAGAAAACCAGGAAATGCATGAGTAGGTGAACTGGCCGCCGTGATATGACTGAGAAAATGTTAAAAACGGCGTTAAACCCCAATCAATCAATCAATCGCAATTGCAATAAGACGCCTCTTTGTCTGACAGGGAACACATGTTGGAAATTCCAGATAATATTTCTTAAATGACGATGTGTCTGGATATATAATCATGTCTAGAATTAAATAGTGCATTTCAGTAAACATTGCTTAGATGTTTCTTGATATATAATCATGCCACGATCCCAAATAGTGCACTTCAGTAAACATTTCTTAGATGTTTCTTGATATATAATCATGCCAAGAACCCAGTTAGTGCACTTCAGTAAAACACTCACACCAAATTGAGCCACGTCAGGCGAAAGAATGTCTTGCTGACAAGGCGAAAACTGAAGCCGCCGATGAGTCTATACAGACGGGAAGTCTCACCAGAGCCATTAAACTCCGCCTAGATGTAGTTTGGGTATTGACGTAGTATCTTACAAAAAGCTATAAGTGTAGAGTAGCTTGTGTCAATCCTGTATAAGCTTGCGTTCAGCATCCAATCATCTTGACTACACATCGTGAGAACTAAATGCTTCATCTTGTGTTTACTATATACGTCCCTCTATTGAACAAAATAGTTTTACTCTTTCAAAGGAAGAGTCCGAAAATTTTGCCAAATATATTAAACACGCTTTAGAAACAAGAAACAACTACATAAACAATTTAAAACATGATTAGACTGATTTTTTCTGTTTCTTTTTTATAATTTATATATTTTCAATCATTCTTAAACACTTTTCTTACTGTTTAATAGAAAGGTGACATGTCATGCAAATATATGTTAAATTATATTTTATGACTAGAAGCTGTATTAGCTCATGACAATAACATTTGTCTCTTTTGTCTTGTTTTAGTTTTGTTTTACATCGAAGAAGCATTGGCGCTAAAGACTTTAAACGTTTCATTTGTAAAGTGACTTTCACCCTACCATTGTAGACGGATTTTAACACAATTATGTAGCAGAATTCAAAAATATTGAGGCAAAAGGAGAAATTCTATTCAAGAAATATACTTTCATTTAAAGAAATTTTCTATGTTTTTGCACAGATGTTCATGGAGTCGTCTGCTGCAGATTTGTTGTATGAGGGTAAGGGTTAATCCTAAGTGCAACTTCATTGTTTTTTTCTCAGCCATGAACTCGGCTATTGCAGGAATTTTATATAATCAAAGCGCTGGTGGTATAGGGGTATTTGTAACGCCTCTTCCAACATGTTTTTCAGTGTTATGGGCATGTTATCAGTACTACTGGTCCATGTATCCTGACACCAGCCAGTCAGTCGTAATTGCTTATCTCAAAACCCTGAGCATCAAGGGGGACAGCCATTACTAACCATTTTAAAGTCTTTGGTATGATCCGGCTGGGGATCGACCAAAGGACCTCCAGAAGTCAATGCGGACGCTCTACCACTACACCACCGAGGCAGTATATAACGGGCAAAAAATACAACACTCCAAAATTAAACATGCTAGAGTTACGTTTCTTGTACACAGAACATCAAAATGTCATAGCAATTGATACGTGGAAAACTAGTTGAGACAACGGCCGAAACAAAAGTAAAATGGAGACAACTCCAATTGAGAAGACCAGAGTTATTTGCACAGTACTTGTCCGTTCTCCTGATCCCAAGTCTGACCACTTTGGAATGAATCTGCCCAACAGAAACAAAGTGTTAACCTAGTTATTCAAAGAGTGACGGACGGATTGAAATACGGGCAAAAAAAACGACAGACAGATAGCCGGACGACGGAGAGGTGATCCATCAGTGCCTCCAAGATTAACAGGTAGACGATACAAACATTGTTAGAGGAACACTCCTTTGCAACAATGTTTTCAAAAGTTGTCTGCTGATTATGCCTCTGCAAAATGCTATTGAAATAACACAAACAAATACAAAATTTACAAAGGGTAGTTTGTCCATGCAGTGTTATAATTATATTGGGTAAATTGCATAGTGATATCCTAATACTTAATTACACTTAAATATGCTATTTACACATTCAGAGACTCGTACTTTTATTTGGTTACCTAGAATAAGTTAATTATTTTTCCTTATTTGACTTTTGCTAATTATTGCATTCGTATTTCAGTCAGGAATAGTTTGCACTATTTCTTTTGTGTATTGATTTTTGTAGAATTTTTGTCCTCAGTCCTTTACATCAAGTGACTTCAAAATTGCACCTGTAACAATGGTAGTGTTGCTACGCAACTCTACCAAGATCAACAATTACCAAGTAGCTGCGAGATTTTTCTTTGGTGGCACTTAAACACAAAAGGGCGCTCGTTATACAATCCCCTGTTTACATGATATGCTTTTACAGTCTATTGAACCCTTAAAAATTGGACTTAATCTACAGCGGACAACTTTGAAAATGTCTGGGCAACAAAATGATAATCTGTATTAATGAAAGCGTAAGTAGTATCTAGTGATGGAAACAGTGTGGAAAGGGGAGACATTGCTGATCATCATTTATCTGTTGCAGGTTAGTGGAATCGTTCCGAAAGGGGGAATTAATACAATTAGCAAAACGTTTTCATACGTACAATTTCGAAATAATCAACTTGAAACAGGTTGGAAAACATTGTGTGAAAAGGAAGAATAACTCATTTTCACCAGTCGTTCCTTTTCCTATTTTTTTCTTCAAAATTCGTCTTTTAAAGAAACTACCACGGTAAGGATTTTACAGACGCTGTTTTAAATGCAGCAGATGACATTTAAAACATCGCGACAATAGGATAAACCGCTTAGAGTGAACATTTTCTTCTTTTGCCACAATGGTTTCAACTCTTTTTAATAATAACACTTTTATTTTTGGACAGTACCACTGAACGTCTATTGTTATTTGGCATTTTGAAAGGCATGCACCAATCGATCTGCAATTTCAAACAGAAATGCATAGTTAATTCGGGAATCAGACTCAAAAAAATGTCTCCACCTTAGAACACACTATAAAAGGAGTACTAATCATCAGTTAATATATCTGGATTTTGAAAAATAAAATTGAAAATGTAAGTGGTTTAGGAGTGGTAATGTTCTTTTTCATGAAGTAAGGTGTGTACAATATTTATATCAAGATCGAATTAATACATTCACAAGCGATGTTAGAATACACAATAAAATTGTTTATATGTAAGTAAGTAAGTAAGTAAATATTTTATTAATGTGACATGTGTACATGTAACATGGTATACAATTATAGAATGTTAAACATAACACCCGGCCCAATGGACCTATAAGTCACCTATACAATAGTAAGTAATATAATTTTCACGTGAAATTATTTTGGCAGTCCTAACATCATCAATAAATAAATAATAAATGTCAAACATTTGCATAATATTATATGGATTGGAATGAGACTAGTTATATAATGCATTTCTTCTTCTCATATAAGATTTAACAATGTATTTAGCTACTTTTCTTGGAACGTTTCTTATAAGATATGTAAGTTTATCCTCATCAATTAATACATTAAACTTTATATTAGAAAATTGATCATTAAAAACGTCTGCTCTAATATCATTGTAAAATGTACACTGAGTTATAAAATGTCTTTCGTCTTCAATTTGTTGTTGATTACAAAATGTATAAAGTCTTTGCTCCGGGGGCTCGCCTACGTATCGTCATGTGTTCACTCTTATCGGTAAAATACCACATCTGAACTGAGCTAACAATGAACGTTCCCGTTTGTTCAAGTTTAAAAGTACATACTTTTCGGTTTCAAAGGTGTCTTTAAAAGTGATGTATGTTCTTAATTTAGCTACCTTTGTTGCGTCTGCCTTCCAGATATTAGAATAGTAGTTAGCTATATTAGTCTTAACTGTATCAATAGGTATAGTAGATTTATTTTCAAAATAATTAATCAAATTTAATTGATGTAAGAATAATCTTGAAACCATTGCGGCAAAATGAGACATTGCTCAGATATATGTTTACATAAATTGCAAAATGATCAAAATCGAAACTGGTTTTCTTAAAAATGTCTTGGATTAGATTGCATAGATTCGCAGTATGATCCGAATCTACACTGGTTGCAAAAGTCTGAAGGTTGGTTTTAGCAAACCAACCGCGTATATCATAACACATATTTTAAAACCTTACTTACACCTATATGCTGCAACAAATAAGTCCATTAATAAATATAAATGTCTATTCATATTAATTTTAGTTAAATTTCAACATCAAAACACAATAGTAAAGATAAAATCATACATTTTAACTGAATAAAACAGAATATCTTCCTCCGTTAAGTGCATCTCTCACGGTATCAGTAATAACACTGCACAAGTGCGGTTTATCGTACTACACTGTCGCGTATGTTATCTTTGGTTTCAAGATTCAAGATTTTATTCACAAAAGACAAAATGTCCATCATGCACATACACTCTTACAAACACACACACATATATATATGAACATATACATTTTTTTTTTTTCATTTACACCTGCTTCCTGGTTAATGGTAGATATTTAACGAAATGACCACATAACAATAAGCAAAGTAGTGGAGAAAAGCGACACTAGAAATAGCTATTTATTTTTTCTTCTTGATAATGGATGCCATAGTAGTGGATTTTTACCGAAATTAAATATTAAAATCTGTAACTTAAATGTGCAAATAAGAAAATATATATATATCAATGTATAATCTATACTAGTTAAGTGTTTCGGGTGCTTACCAAAACTTAACGCAAGCGACCTGCATCTTTAAATATAATACATGTACAATGTTAATCATTATCCTTGTATGGTAGAAGAATAGGACTAAAATGGAAAAAATTGAAAAAAAACTTGCGTTCGTCTGTTCTCGTTACTTTTAGCCAGTATTTAATTATCAAAGAAAGGAGTTGTAACTTCAAAGGTAATCTTCTTTATTCACCGTATATCAAACTATTTAGAGTCTGACTTTTGACGTGTAGTAGTTGCTTACAAAATCTAGTATGCAGCCTTTCTAGCGTTATAGCCTCGTTGAAGCTCCATACCTCGGCCCCGTCATTAATTATTTGTATTATAGGCTTATCAACAAGTTCAAGTGTATGAATAATGGTGATATTTTTTAATATGGTTAAATATTGTTTTAATACAAAAACTGCTTTTAAAGCTTGCCCTCCTATATGATCAAAAGTTTGATGAATGGAGAAGAAAATGTTATGCCTAAATATGTTTCACTTTTGCTAATGGATTACCGTTGTATTTAAAAACTGCTTGTTTCCATTTCCTCTATTTTTTTCTAAATATCATAACATTTGTTTTCTTTACATTTATTGATAATTTCCATTTTTCGCAATAACTAAGTAGTATTTCAAAACCATTTTATAAACTGGACTCGCTTTCTGCAAATAAAACTATATCGTTCGCGTTTAGTAATAAAAATAATTTCAACATGCCCATATCAACACCGTCAAAATCATTTAGAGACATATTGTCCTTTGGATATACATGTTCATATAGGGTCTTAACCGATTGTAGTTTTAACAGTTTACAACCGTCAACTCTTTGCCACATACAGCAACTCTGTGATAAATGTCTTAAAAACATCGAGACAAACATATGAGAAATCTCTATATCAATTATTTAAAATCGTTTTTTATATACCAACTATGTAACATTGAATACAGATATTAAAGGGACTGAACACCATAATGGTCCAAAATCGATATATTTTATACTTATTCTAATTAATCCAAAATACGTCTCTATAAATATAAGTATAATCATTTAAAAAGAACTTTAAACCAATGTAGCAAAAGTAGAAATTGCCAAGATGTATGTTCACATCATTTGCAATTATGCAACTATGTTGCTACTTTCAAAATATGTGCAACAGGTTACCAGCTTTTAACACTCATAACAGTGCCATTGGTACCATCCCACACCACTTTAAGTACTTTGATTAATGATTTCCTTAGCGTTCACTAGATGTATTATGTTGTAGACTGGGGTGGGGTAATCAGCATGACCGATTGTTTGACATACAAGACTGGCATTGAGGTCAAACACTGGTGAGAACTAATTTGACTCAATAAGGGAAGCGAAAGTGTGAAGCAGATGGCATCCAATCAAAAACTAGACTTTCGCGGATGTATATAAATGTTGAACTCGGTTGCGGTCATAAGTTGACTTTTCGAAAAACATGCTAGGAATGTGATAGGGCTATCCCAAAAACTCCCATACTTATCTTACCACTTTCCCGCCTGAGTGCAGACACTTTTTGGCGCAAATGTAGCAGAAGACTTTAGAAAGCATTGTTACAAAAGCAGAAGGATAACGAGGCATTATCAAACATGGGAAGAAATGGCAGATATATGGGTATATATTTGATTAACCCAGATATGGAAAAATGTTTTCAAATTCATATATTTCATTATGAATTAAGATTAAATTTAAGGCATTTAAAATCTTAAAATGCCCAATTTCAACTTCAATGTTTTCTGTCTTATCATTTTCCCATTCTAGTCCGGTTACCTGCCCCTTGTCAGAATAAATGGAAATGTATTATATGGAAAAAATGGAACATAAATCATTTTTTGATATGAATATCATCATGTCGGGTTTTGTGTAAGACACACGTTTAGGTCATCATTAAGATAATAGCAGAGACCGTTAGTTTGAGGTATGTTATTCAAATGTTCGCTCACCTGAGTTATGCAATGAGATTTCTAATGCAAAACACATGACAAAGTCTCAAACTGCGAAAAGATGAAGTCTCCAGAGTGTTCATTCAAGTTGGCCTAATGACCTAGTTTTGGAGTCAATATGACCCATATTCAAACTTGACATAGATATCAATACGACAAACATTCTGATACAATTTCGAGATGTTGAAGCAAAAATGCGGCCTCTAGAGTGTCAACAAGATTTTCCTTAAATTTGGCCTTGTGACCAAGTTTTTTACCGTATATGACCCATATTCAAACTTTACCTACATATCACAAAGACAATAATTCTGACGAAGTCTCAATATTTTCAAGTTAAAAATGCAGCCTCCAAAATCTTAAAAAGATTTTCCTACAATTTGAGCTAGTGACCTAGTTTTTGACCCAATATGACCCATATTCGAACTTGACCTAGATATCATTAAGACAAACATTCTGACAATATTCAAGCTGCTGAAAAATTGCGGCCTCTAGAGTGTTAACAAGATTTTATATTGCAATAATGTTCAAACCACAAGTAAAATGGACTGTGTTTTGAGTTGATTGATTGTAAACAATGTTAAGTCAAATCCTATTCGTTTACATCAAATCAGAGACATATGTCTCTGCTCAAATCGGTTTAGAAATCGATCTGGAAACGTAACCAGTTATTATGTTGTGAGAAGTACTTGTGCGGGAAAGCCAGAAACGCATGTAGCTAACCGCCGTGATATAACGGAAAAACTGCTGAAAACGACATTAAACATCCATGAAAACGTTGAACGTAACCTTATACCAAATGTGTTCTGCTCATCCGATCTATAATGTGCAGCACAGAGTGGCCTGCATTTGTTAAATAGCAATCGTCTTATCTTTAAGCCCAGGTGTAAGTTATGTAGAGTGGCATCAGTCTATGCGTAAAAGAAGTTTAACATTATCAGCATTGTTTTACTCTAATCTTGCTTTTTTGTCTTACTGTAGAAACTTGTCAGTTTAAATATTTATGTTCCTAGTTCATGTCAAGAGGGGAGCCTGGTTAGATATTTTGTAGATTATATAAATTATCAAAATGTTAATGAGCGTTTCTATATAGAATTAAATGTATGGAATATTTCTAGTCTATTTGCTCGAGTTACAGCAGCTAGAATGGAAAATTACCAGTGAAAGTGAGGAAATATCAGACACGTGGAACTCTGTTTGAGTCATCCGATTGGAAAATCGATTTTCGGGAATGTTCGAGAAGCGATTATCCAGATCAACCTACACATTATTGCAGTCTGATCAATGTATTTCCTGCATCACAATATAGGTATTATCGACCATTGCAAATACAAAAGCTTTAGGCCTTCAGTCCTTTTTTTTTCAAATCAGTATTGAAAAGGTTAACTTTTAAATTGTACCCATTACGGCCGAATGGAGATGTTATCATGACATTTTGTGTACGTTCTGGTATCAATGGCCATTCATTGAAACGACTTTAAATTACGAAATTTAATCCTTTATCACATACAACAAATCTGCAGCAGACGACTTTGAAAATTTCTACTTAAATATAAAGAAAATCTCTATAATTGAAGGTATAATTACTGGAAAAAAAAACATTGTGGCTAACCTAGACCAAAAGAGAAATTGCTGAGCGATTTCTCTTTTTATCACGATGTTTTCAAAATTCATCTGCTGCAGATGCTTCAAAATGCGTCTAAAGGTGGAAAATGTTTATTTCACCCACCTCACGGTAAAAGCTGGCCCTCGACATTTTCAGATTGTGAATTAAAGAATCAATCTAAGTGATATTTTTTTTTTTTAGAATAATCATTTAAATGGAAGGAAAGCCTATGTATCGAATCTTTACTTATTCTGAAACTACAACCTTTCATCTGACTGCATTCTTACAAAGGCTGATTGGAACCTCGATTTTCTGCAAATGTCTAACGAATGGGTTTACCCATGGCGCAGTCTTTTGTAAATACGTGAACGTATGGTGGTCCAATGGAACATGAAAAACTAAATTAACGAACAGTCAGCCACGATCAGCCGGTACCAGAGTGTAATACAGATATGTCATGTATAAATCTCCATAATTTATTGGGTTTTATATGTAATCATGTTTATTACTTTATGGCACTAATAAATGCCCATGTTCATTCAATCTGTTCACATACACGTCCTACTGCCCATCAGGGGCGTAGCTCCCTTTAGGCACTGTAGGCACGTGCCTACGGCATATCCTTTTTAGTAGAGTGGAGTCGTGGAGTGGAGTGGAGTGGAGTCTTGGAGTGGAGTCATGGAGTCTAGTTTTGGAGAGGAATCGTGGAGTGGAGTTTTGGAGTGGAAATCAAATTTATTATTTGATACTTACTTTTGCAAACTGGATGTTTAAAGGAGGAGTAGATACCACTTACTTTAAGTTTCATACATTTTACATTTTCTTGTACCTGTCGGCTGAATGGGAGATAATGAATCCCATTGGGAGTTAAACTGGATGGCAGATATAACATGTCATCAATGTCTCATTATGTTAGGACATTAAATACTCTCTTGGAGGGTTAAATTAGAACAGTTATTTCACCGGGAACAGTGATTTTTAACATGTTATATCTCTGTGGTTTACCTTTTTGAACTTTTAATTACAAACAAAATATAAGGTAGTCAGACCTTTTATTACAATATTGCTTTATTGCACCAACATAAGTACATGTATATATTGTTTATTTTAACTAGGCCTACAATGGCAGTACTATGACTGTTATATTATATAAGTGGAGAAAATTATTAAAATAAATTTAAAAAAAGAAGAAATAATGTGAATGGTCACTCCAAAACTAGACTCCATGACTCCACTCCAAGACTCCACTCCAATACTCCACTCCACTCCAGCCCATGACTCCACTCTACTAAATAGGATATGCCCGTGCCTACACATTTTTTCTCAAAATGCCCCGAAATGCAGCTGCGACGATACTCATCTGCGTAAGACTGATCCGACCGACACATTCCGTCTAAGGGGGGATAGATAGAGTAGTGATTCCTGAAACAGAAAATCTACAGGAGGCGAAAAGTGTATATCCGGGTACGCCTGTGTGGCATGCTTAGGCTGATCCGGGTCGATACTTTACGCAGAGTCCACAATGTTGATTTTATCACGAGACGGCCTACACATTGATTATTGCCAAACTACGTCCCTGCACATGGTCTATGGTAGCGTATCTGACTCGTGATCTGGAGGTCATGGGTTCGATACCCGGTTGCGGCGACATTCTTTCGGGCGATGTTTTCCATTGCCTCTCACCTCTGATCTATGTGAGAAAGTAGTCAGTGGCTTCGAAAGAATGTTGTGTAAGTACTGGTGTGGGAAAGCCAGGAAAACATGGGTAGGTGCACTGACCGCCGTGATATGACCAAAGCTGTTGAAAGCGGCGTTAAACTCCGAACAAACAAAAAAGCACATGGTCTAAACGCTTATCGATACCTTGCTCGAACTCATACAAGTATTTGCTCATCATCCCTGGGCCAGGCATAACGTTAGGCACTCCCATTATATCATCCATCACACGTCGTCACCCACTCGTTCGATTTCACCGTTTACACAGATATACCGATCAGTGTGGAGAGGGGCCATTTTGTCCGCCATACTTTACTTGTATCAGCGAAAGCGTAACGTATGCGTAACTCGCTCGCTACTCCTGAAATCTGAGATGCCTTGCTCTAGATAGGATCGAGAAAGGTCCGACAGTCCGCGTGTGGTTTGTGGGTTAACTATTTTATCACAGGGAGTTAAGGTTTATAGGTTATTCGGGGACAGGCAGGTCATTGACACCGCAAGTAAGAACTTTCGTTTAATCTCATTTCTTATTTTGGTTCATCTTTCTCTCTATATATATTTCTGTCTTTTTTAAATTAACAAACGTGTGTGTTGACACGGGAGTAATTCATTTGTTAGCTCTTATTTTTAGTTGTTTGTATTTTAAATTTTGTGTTTACACAGTCTAGTTGGTTGAAACACATTTTTCTTCCCTTTATGTTCGACTTTCCCGCCATCTGCCTATCCCTCTTTCTTTGTTTCCGTCCTTTATCTGTTACAATTCATTCATCAGATCATTTAAATTCTGTTCGATATCTTTTGTGTCCCTGTTACCACATCAGGTTTATGGTTTATTTTTAGATATCCGGTCTTCTGTGCATTTAAGTATTTCGATATATATACTAATCATATTATTTAGGAAAATGCCAGACAGACAAACATTTTGATAGTATTGACTTGTCAAGTCAAGTCAAGTCAATATATCTATTGATAATAAAGGCATCGGGCCCAAAATATTGTGTTATACATCCATAATACATGCTGTGTACGATCAAATCCAACTGTGGGGAAAGGTTAAAGTGTTTGGAAAGAGCAATTTCAATTTGTTGCACAATGTTTTCAAACGTTACACAGCATGGTGTACTTGGGCATTTAGATGTACAACTTTATATTATATTGAAGTTGCTTTTGACTGACTTGGGTTGTTTAACTTACGTTAACCATTTCCCTCATAAGACACTTCTGCAGCAGACGACTTTGAACGTATTTTGTCAAAAAATAGAAAATCTCTATAATCTAATGGATAACCTATGACAAAAAGTGGAAAACATTGTGGCAAAAGGAGAAATTGCACGTTTTGTGCAATTTCTTCTTTTGTCACTATGTTTTCAAAAAGCCGTCTGCTGCAGAGGCGTCAGAAAGCGTCTATATGAGGGAAAGTGTTAAAAGAAACTAAAGAAATGTACATAATAAATAAACAAATAAAAAAGGTTCAAAATATTTAGAATTCAGAGTTCTAGATAAGGGGCATTTTTCATGTTCTTAAATCCTTATTTGACATCCAAACCCTATGTTGTGGGTACTCAAACGAATCGTCTCAGTGAGACGATTCTTTTGAGTACCCACAACATAGGATTTGGTTGAGTAGTAATATAAATATTGTGGGGAAAAGACCTGTTCACTCCCTCCTATCTAATCCTCTGTTAGATGAAAGATCTTCACTATATTCGTCAGATATATATTTCGCCTCCAGTTTGCGTCTAAATAATCATTCAAGAGTCGTGAACAAGGGTGCGTCATGCGTGTTCTAAAGTCCTTGTTTGACGCTTAAGCCCTTTGTTGTGGAATCTCGAAAGTTTCGTCTCGCGATTCATTTGATAACACACGCATGTGGATTTTAACCCTTTCCAACATATAACAAATATGCAGCAGACTACTTCGATAACCTATTGGCAAAAACATTTCCCCTTTTGCAACAATGTTTTTCAAAATCAGTCTGTGCATAAAGTCTCTATATGTGATGAAAGGGTGCACGAACACTACCAGTGACAATGTGGAGCAATCAAAGCACTGCAAGTGCTGTGGTAAGGTACACTACTGCTGGTAACGTTTTTCACCTTTTCAGGAAGTTATAAAACAGTTGCATAATTGCAAAAAATGTAAACATATGGTCAGAAATGCATACAGTACAGTTCTTTATTTAAGAAAGAGTATCCCTTTTCCCCCAGAAACCTTCAATTGAACTCACGAATAAGCAAATATGTTATAACATTATTTCAAGATACATGACATGGTTTATTGACAAGTTTTCAGATTTAATTAGCAACATGTCGTACAGTAGTAGAACCATTTTCTGACATTAAACTGTCTTTTGAAAAGAGCGTAGCAGTAGTTCGGATCAGAACTGCTGCCATGATGTTTACTTGATATTATTTACCACTGGCTGTCCTTTCATGGTAAAGTATAACTAAATTACGAAGCTGATGTTAATTTCGTAACATGTGCTGTCCCGCGAGAAAACCAACAGTGTGGACTCTGCGTAAAGTATCGACTCGGATCAGGCTAAGCATGCCGCACAGGCTTACCCGGATAGACACTTTTCGCCTCTTGTGGATTTTCTGTTTCAGGAATCATTACTCCATACCTCTATCCCTCTGGGAAGGAGTGTGTCGACCCGGATCAGTCTGCATGAACTGCGCAGGCTGATCTGAGTCGATACATTACGCAGAGGTGATAATGTTGGTTTTTATCGCGGTACGACTCATATCGTGAGTACATTCAATGTCTTTATTTCTCTCAGTTTTGTACTACAACAAACCCATGAGGTATATACAAATAAGCATTATAAATGGTAAAACAGAATGACATGTATATATGTTACAGTCAATCTGTGCCTTTTCGAGAAATGACCAATTCACTCAGTCATTTCATGATATGGCTAAATATTTCAGGCTTTTCATGAAATGGCTGATTTCACAGATTTACTGTAACATATACATAAATAACAGAATATGGGAC
This sequence comes from Serripes groenlandicus, assembly GCA_031761405.1. Taxonomy (NCBI): domain Eukaryota; kingdom Metazoa; phylum Mollusca; class Bivalvia; order Cardiida; family Cardiidae; genus Serripes; species Serripes groenlandicus. Next base: position 26,217,076 of record JASEVX010000008.1, on the reverse strand, counting down.
AATCCTCTTTTGTAAAAAATTTTACAATTTTTTTTTTTCTTTTCAAATGTATCTATAGATCTCTGAATTGTCAAATGTTTAGCTCAACATACTTTTCCACAATGGTTTTTGTTTCTGAATGATTTAAAAATGTTGATGTTTCAAATATAAGTAACTTAATTTATATAGATATTTCTATTTTAAGTATTTTAGGATTCTTATTTCTACAAATCTATAGTTTTAGTTTGCGTTTATACAATATATCTGACCTGGCTCTTCTTTTTTCGTCAATTAATCATAGAAGGTTTCACGTGATAATTACGTTAATTAACCCTTTCCCTCATATAGACGCTTTCTGACACTTCTGCAGCAGACGGCTTTTTGAAAACATAGTAACAAAAGAAGAAATTGCTCAAAACGAGCAATTTCTCCTTTTGTCACAATGTTTACAACCTTTAGTCATAGGTTATCCATTCAATTTTAGAGATTTTCCATGTTTTGACAAAAGTCGTCTGCTGCAGATTTCTTGTATGTGGGAAAGGGTTAAGGTTGGTTTTCTTGGAGTACGGCTCATTTAAATTCAAAACATTTCAAGGTCGTTGAACGTGCCTTATAAAAAGGTTTCTACTCAATGTACTGTTTAATTGCCCTGTTATTGAAAAATTTAAAAGATGACTGATTGTCTCTTTTACATGAATGGTATACTACATGTATCTGGCCGGTATCGTTTGCGTAACACTAGAAGGTCTACATTACCAGGGACGTAGATAAGAGGGATAAGTAACTAAATTATATACTAAAATATCACCCGTGCCGACATTTGTAGCAAGTAAAATTAAAAAACTATTCAAGATATGAAAATAAAAAATATTTTTTCTGGAAGTTTAAACATTATTTTATTGCAGTAGATAAAAATATTGTAATATATTACAGGTTTTGATAATAGGTTATCCGTATGAAAAATGTCAGTCTATTAGTTTTTGGAAAAAAATAATATAATTCAGAAATCCCAATATCTGTGTCTTTTAAAACAGTCAGTGTTCAAAATACAAAGAAATTCCAATTATCTTATCTACGTCCTGACATTACTAATGCTTTGACAGAAGTTTCATCAATAACTGTTTTACCTATAATGATGAAAGTAAAGATGTTGGTAAGAATGTGAGGATGCGTATGCTCGTCCGAGCCTTCACAATTCGAGCAGACAAGACAATGGATGTCAGTCGAGACTCATTCATAAACACATATGTTGTGGGTACTCAAACGAATCGTCTCAGTGAGACGATTCATTTGAGTACCCACAACATAGGATTTGGTTGAGTAATAATTTAAATATTGTGGGGAAAAGACCTGTTCACTCCCTCTTATCTAGTCCTCTTGTTAAATGAAAAATCCTCACTATATTCGTCAGAATCCTATATATTTCGCCTCCAGTTTGCGTCTAAATAATCATTCAATAGTTGTGAACAAGGGTGCGTATTACTGCGTGTTCTAAAGTCCTTACTTGACGCTTAAGCCCTTTGTTGTGGAATCTCGAAAGTATCGTCTCGCGATTCATTTGATAACACACGTATGTGGATTTTAACCATTTTCATCATGACATGTAGATGTATTTTGACGCATATGAATAAGAAAACATTGTGGCAAATGGAGAAATTGATCATAATGAGGAATTTCTCCTTTTGTCTCAATGCTTGGAACTCTGTTTAGCCATTATGCTTTAATATATAGATATTTTCCATGTGTGTGTCTAGATAGTTTCAAAGTGTCCTAGTGCAGCTTTGTTGTACGTGGGAAAGGGTAAATAAGAAGGTTCCTTATTTAATTATAAATATCTCCTAACCCTTTCCCTCATATGACAATTCTGCAGCAGACGACTTTGGACGTATTTTGTCAAAACATAAAAAATATGACAAAAAGTGGAAAACATTGTGGCAAAAGGAGAAATTGCACGTTTTGTGCAATTTCTTCTTTTGTCACTATGTTTTCAAAAAGCCGTCTGCTGCAGAGGCGTCAGAAAGCGTCTATATGAAAGAAAGGGTTAACTTGGTCACATTCGTGCTTTCATCACTTCTAAACCTTTCCCGCATACAACTCATCTGGAGCAGACGACTTTGAAAGCGTTCACGCAAGACAATGGAAACGCACTATAGCTAAAATGATAATTGTACCGAGTTGAAAACATTGTTGCAAATAGAGAAATTGCTCCATTATGTCATTATAACAAGTTCCTCGCCACACTGCTTGCACAAGTCGTCTGCTGCATAGGCGTCGTAAATCGCGTGTATTTGGGTAAGGGTTAACTCGACCTTCTACATGTCTTTGTTTACCTATAGTTTCTACTCACACGTGCCTGCTGCATCAATTCAGTCTCCTTGAATCAGGACAAACAGAACTGTGCCAGGTAAACAATATACAACGGCTGATTCAGGGGAAAAGGGGTATCTCGTTTGTTCATACGTTTGTATATGGATAGTTTCTGCTAAGCACACCTCCTGGTTTATAATGGATTTTAGCCGTGTTTTTTTATGCAATTATACATGTCATATCAAAACCACAATGGCCTAACAATGATAAATATATTGAGAGTCCAATTCTATCGAAACAGATATAAAAAATCCTGTGTTATCTACATTTTCTTTTAGCGTGATATAACTTAATATTTTAAAAGCGACGTAAAACATCATACAGACGAATTAATCAATTTCTTAGTGTTTCACAACACATAGGTGAAAAGTTTTAAATGCATTGCTTTTGAATTCGTTTTAAATCCCAACATTTTGAAGGAGTTTGTTGCAGCGCTGTCAAATGACAATTGCACCACTGATATAAGCAATTTATAAGACAAAAATGAATCAGATAATAATAACATATTTATATTTAAAAGAAATAATCTGCCCAGACCGGGAATCGAACCCTGGTCTCCCGCGTCATAAGCGAATATGCTAACCGTTACAATAACAAGACATGGTCAGCGGACGGAATTAATTTATGACATGATTACAAATCGATAAACGAGCTAGCGAATTATTTATAATTAAAGTGTTATATTATATATTCAATGATAAAATATAGAGATTTCCCAACTTGAGAAAACCTATAACATGCTTTTTGTCTACTGAGCGATATAGCTCACAAGCCGGATTTTCGGAACTTCTTTTTTTAATCTCTAATTTTTAATTTTCATAAATTTAAAAATAATTAAATAAAAATAATAAACATAAGCATTAAAATAAGCATTAAAATTAAAGAAAATAGAAATCTACTATAAAATTCCGCAAATAAGAGATGGAATCGACATGAAACATTTATTTCAATCAATGTACACATTTGTCGGTGCGCGCGTAGTGACGTCACTGCAAAACTGGTAGATTACGTTATTCAGATCTCTCCGCTTCTGAGCTAAAAATAAATGAGCTGTACAGGGGTATTGTCGTTTAAAAACGAAAATTATCGCCGTGTATATAATTATAATATATAGTTTAATAAACATTGTTTTCATGATTTGGGAATTAAATCCCTCGTGAAAGAGATTCTTGCATATAAAAACTCGTGCGCTATGACGCACTCGTTTTTATATCGCAAGAATCTCTTCCACTTGGTATTTAAATCCCGTATCATGAAAACAATGTTAATTAAACTATATATTATAATTATAAACTCTATTTATCTATAATCTATAAAAACACTATCTTTTAAATAAATTAATTCTCATCTGGAGTTTATTTTATCACTGGGACTTGACTATCTTATTACGTATTTTGGGGTTGTTTAATATGGTTAATTTTAGTTGAGAATCTGAGAATTTACACAGGAATCAAGAATGAAATACTCTAGTACTTAGATTCCGGATTAACGTTACCGCTGAAATGTTATTCGAAAGGTTTTTGGAAATTCCGACGCCTAGACTAACTTACACATTTATCGTATGTGTTTTTTTATTTCAACTATTTATTTAATTATCATTTCAATAATTTGATTTGTTGAGTATATATGTTATCATTGGGACTCGATTATCTGAATTTGTTTTTAAGTCGGAATCAAAAAGCTGCCTTTACTCCACTCGATTTACAATATTTAAGAATCACCCATGAACTTTACGCGCGATCAAGTATGTTGAAAGGGTAGAAAAACATTGTATTGTTTAATCATGTAATTCATATATTTTAACATAAAATTTCTTTCGAGTTTTTTCTTTTGGGTAAGTGATCCTTTTTCCGGCTTCATATGCCAACAAGTTACCGCATTTAGATTTTTAGACAGGAACTATTTGGTGGTCCGACATGTGTATTAGCTGGCAACAGTCCATTCATTTTTAAAAAATATTCCACAGATCATCCACTTTCATTGACATTATATACGATCTGCAACTACCAAGACATCTCTCTGAACCCGAGATGGAGTTTAGAAACGGAGAGCTGATATAGAAAGACAGATGTGAAGTAATACAATGCCGATATTGTAAAACACTAGTCTAGATTCCAGTCTCAAAATGATGAGTGTCTACGGATTTCGCCTACTATAGCAATTGGCTCTAACGAGCCCCTTGCAAAAACGGCGATGAACGTGTGGTTGTCAGTATTCTATATACGCCGTGTTATACGAACACTGGCCTTGGAGTGTCTTTGACGGGTATACTGATAGGGCGTCTGCCTCGAATGCAGGGGTTCGCAGGTTCGATCTCTGGTCGGGTCATGCCAATGACTTTAAGACTGGTAGTAATGCCGTTCCCTTTCTTGGCGCTCAGGCTTGCATTACGACTGACTGAGAATAAATGGACCAGTATACATAACATACCCAGAAAAACGCCGTGCTATAACTGAAAATGTGTTGATGGCGACGTCAAACACCACGCAAACTGACTTACGGATCTGTTGTTTGGTTGGGGTTTTACACCATTTTCAACATTATTTCAGTTTTATCACGGCAACAGTTCACTTATCCATGGTCCCTGTGTAAACAAACCAGTTTAAAATCCCCGACGCTGACCACTAGTACACGGCGGATTCGTTATTTCTTTAACTCTATGGCCAACAATGTAGATACAGACCAGATTTTGCGGATTCGCAGTGTGATATGGATCTACACTGGTCGCACTTGCCGGGTTTCCTGTAACTTTCCGCATATTGACATACTATGGTATCTGCGATATCTTTCCAACATAGAACAAATCTGCAGCAGACGACTTTAAAAATTGAAACATTCTTTAAATTAAGAACTATTATTGAATAAAGTTGAAAACATGGTGGCGAAAGGAGAAATTGCTCATCATGAGCAAAAGTCGTCTGCTGCAGACATGTCAAAAAGGTAATAATTGTTTGGAACTGTATGGTAAAAAATTCTAAGTTATTTATCGTCATTATAAGCTTATAAGTGCGTTGCAATATTACAAGTATTAGATTGACTTATCTTAACATTCGATGTGAAAGACAAGATAGGATTGCCTACCGGGCGTTGGCCTACCTGATCGTAGCCTGCATTTAAATTAATTTGAGAGAATCAAAAAGAAACCCAACCTTGGAAAGTTTTAATATTGAGTGTGAAAGATAATTTGTTCACAAACGTTTCGAATTTTAAACGACGGTGTCCTAAGTCGGATGGTCAATGCCTGCAACTTTCTCCGTGCTCAAAACATGAACTCCATGCTCCAAATAAGACTTGTGATTGGTCAAGTTCTAGAAAGAATTTGCCTCTGACCAATCGGATAGTTGCGCACAAATTCTGAGTACAGATTAAACTTTTATCACCTGATTTAATTGGTTTTATGGATACGTAAATTAGAGTTTGTTTTATAGTGTGAAAGTGATAGCCGCAAAGAAATAGATAAGAGGGAGTGAATAGGTCTTTTCCCCGCAATATTTTTCTTATTTCTCAATCAAGTCCTATGTTATGGGTACTCAAAAGATTCGTCTCAGTGAGACGAATCTTTTGAGTACCCACAACATAGAGTTTGAATGTCAAATAAGGATTTTAGAACATCACAAATACCCCTTAACTAGAGCTCTGGATAGGTATTTCTTGGTATGTTTTACATCTCAAACCTTTGCATTTGTGTAAGGCACCATACATGTAGGCATTCGATATCAGTATTTAAATAGCGTGTGGTTCATCTACAGACCCTACTGCTTAACTGGGGTTCGAACCTTGCAATATGTGCGAGAACTGAGGACTCGTACAAATGTGTTCACATGCACGGTCTCGCCACTGTAATCACACTGTGCTAAGTTTTGATGCACCCGTATACTTATAGTTAAAACACCCTGTAGCCCTTTGATCAAAGTGTAAAATGTAAACGATAGAAGATCTTCATACTTGAAAGTGAATAGCGCTGCAAACAATGCCACAACTTGTAGAAATTGCTCATTTCACCACAATGTTTTCGAAACTGGTCTGCTGCAGACGTGACTACATGTGGGAGGATTAAAACGACGTCTTTATGTGACACGTGGTTCACGTGTGTGTATCGAAAGTCGGTCACAAACTTATTAGGAAATAGCGGTGGGAACTCGTCAAAACCTGATTTTTTAATTCAGGACATTTCTTTTCCGATCCACGTCATACGAAAACGTACAGTTGCGCGATACTAACATTTTACAAAACACAGACGCTTTCTGACGCATCTGCAGCAGACGACTTTTGTAAACATTATGACAAAAAGAGAAATCACAGTATTTTTTTTCATTATTGTTCTTTCATTTATAAAATGGTTCCATATTTTGACTAAATAAAATTCTAAGTCGTCTACTGCAGGTTCGTTGTATGTAAGAAAGGGTTAAATGAGATACTGATACATAAACTGTAGTCGTATGTTGCTCTCAGGTGCGTAGCTCCCTTTAGGCAATTGGTAGCGTATCTGACTCGTGATCTGGAGGTCACGGGTTCGATACCCGGTTGCGGCGACATTCTTTCGGGCGATGTTTTCCATTGCCTCTCACCTCTGATCTATGTGCGAAAGTAGTCAGTGGCTTCGAAAGAATGTTGTGTAAGTACTGGTGTGGGAAAGCCAGGAAAACATGGGTAGGTGCACTGACCGCCGTGATATGACCAAAGCTGTTGAAAGCGGCGTTAAACTCCAAACAAACAAACAAACAAATCCCTTTAGGCACTGTAGACACGTGCCTACACATTTTCTTTCTCAAAATGCCCCAAAATGCAGCTGCGGCGATAGACATCTGCGTAATGTTTCGACCAGATCAGCCTGCGCTGCCCGGCCGACACATTCCGTCTTAGGGGGATAGATGTATATAGTAGTGATTCCTGAAACAGAAAATCCACAGGAGGCGAAAAGTGTCTATCCGGGTAGGCCTGTGTGGCATGCTTAGGCTGATCCGGTCGATATTTTACGCAGAGTCCACAATGTTGATTTTCTCACGAGACGGACTACACATTGATTATTGCAAAAGCTACGCCCCTGTCTCTTATGACTATACAACCTATCATGAAATACATTAACCCATTAATCCATTCCCACATACGACGAATCTATAGCAGACAATTCTGAAAACATCTAAGCAAGAAACGGACACATAGAATATATTAAAAGCAAAGTTATTGGAAAAATGATGAAGAAAACATTTTGACAAAAGGAGAAAATGATTAAAAAGTCGCTTGCTGTTGATGTGTCTAAATGAGTGGACAACAGGGAAATCGAGGGCTTGGCGTGAAACAGTTGTAACTAGAAACCTGTTTTGAAAACCCTGGTTTAGGGGCAATTTTGACCCCTTTGTAAACAATGCAAATTTAGGTGCCATTGCTCTGAACGAGCAATGGTACCTAAATTTCCATTGTTTACCAAATAATGATTTAACGCTTATAAAGACTTCATGGCGAGGTGATTAACCTTGGTAAAAAAATACCAATCTTAGTTACAACCGTTTCAAGCCAAGCCCTCGAAATGTTGAATTATATTTGTGAATGGCAGATATGGAGCGAAGTTATCTGAAGACGAGTTCTTCCTTGGCGCGACACAATTTAAACTTTTTGTAAACAAGTGACTGGATTAATATTTAAAGAAATGTTTTATTCGGTCAATCAAACATTTTAATATAACAACACAGTGTAGTACATGTAAACATATGATAAAGTTTTCGATTTCATGCGTGTTATAATATAGTTAAAAAATATATTTGTTTTCGAAAGAAATGTACGAATACGTTTATATTTCGATGTCATATTTAAAGTGTAATGTTTTGATTGCTTAAACAAATTAATAGCGAGTGTAATACATAGGATATGTTTAATTTCTTCAACATTGTGGTTTATAGGATGCAGAACAATCATTGTTGATATTGAGATCCTGTCATAGGAACCCAGGTTCGAATCCTAGCTCGTAGCCAGGCGGCACCAGCAGCAATAAATACTCTATAGTTACAGGCGATTTTGTTTGCAGTAGCAGAATTAGAAAACATTGACCAAGATACTCCTTTCCCTCATGCGGACGGTTTTTCATGCCTCTGCAGCAGACATTTTTTGAAAACATTGAGACAAAAAGGTGAAATTGCTCAAAACGAGCAATTTCTCCTTTTGCCACAATGTTTTCAACTCTTTTCAATAATTATACTTTCATTTATAGAGAATTTGTCTGTTTTTGCCAAGGTTGTTTTCAAAGTCGTCTGCTGCTGATTTGTTGTACGTGGGAAAGGGATAAGTCAACAGATAAGGCGGAAATCAACTCTGGCATTCTGTGAGAAACAGTGAAGTCTATTTAGAGTTTATGCATTTCATTCTAAGCCTATCCCTTTTTCCTGTCAGATAAAGACGTTTTGGAAGCAGACAGCTTTTGAACGGCATTGTGGGTATAGGAGAAATAGCTCTATGGAGGAAAATCTCACATTACATACTTCTTCTTTTATCACAATGTTTTCAATTCAGCATCAAAAATATAATGCTTTCAATTTCGGGTGTGGGGGGGGGGGGGGGGGGGGGGGGGGGGGGGGGTTACAGCAGACAAGTTTTCCACAATTCTATTTGAGCCTTTCCACGAGAAAAACCAACATTGTGAACTCTTCGTAGAGTATCGAGGCATGCAGGCTAACAGACAGACATTTTTCGCATTATGTGGGTTTTCTGTTTCGGGAATCATTACTCTATACATCTATCCCCCTGAGACGGAATGTGTCGGCCCGGATTAGCTTGCGCGGACTGCGCAGGCTGATATTGACGATATACTACGCAGAGTCCATAATGTTGGTTTTCTCGTTGAACGGCTCAATTGTAAACGTTTTACCATAAGCTAGCAGTATGCGTTTTTTGTATAACGTTGATATGTCGTGCATGTTCTACGTATGGTGGGGGCATCGCTGGCATTTTTCCTTGTTGTTGTTGGTTGTGTCGCAAACAAAATTCCATCAGGGGTCGTCAAAACACTTATTGCAAAAAAACTTCCTGTTCCCGTTCCCAAATATTGATGCTTTTGACGAATTTAAAGCGGACGACTTTTGAAAACAGTGTGGCAAACTGATGAGCAATTGCTCCGTTCGCCACAATGTTTTAAACTCAATGCAATAGTTGTAAGGTTATTCATAAGATTTTCAACATGTTTGCCTACATCATTTCAAAGTAGTCTGCTGCAGATTTATTGTATGTCGGAAGGGGTTGAAAATGAATGAAAATCCGTCTTTCGAAGAAAAGTACGAAAGTTTGATCCTTGACATTGTCATTAAAACATTATTGAACATTTAAGGTGCTGAACTCCAGATGGAGATCAAAATGTTGAAATGTTGAAACTTCTGCAAATATTGCTAATAGTGACAACAAAGTAAGTAATTAATAGTTCAAAACTATTTTTGCAGTAAATGTTGAAAAAGAGTCGATTGAAAGTCATTAAAATATACACAATTTGGCTTACTGGGTATGTCTACCCAGTAAAAATGAAGCATAAACGATCAATATTTAGGTGTTTATTGTACTGGAAAGTGAAATTGAACTGTTAAAACTTCTGCAAACATTACTAATAGTGACAACAAAGTAAGTAATTAATAGTTCAAATCTATTTTGGCAGTTATTGTTGAAAAAGAGTCGGATTGAAAGTCATTAAAATATACACAATTTGGCTTACTGGGTATGTCTTCCCAGAAGAAATGAAGCATAAACGATCAATATTTAGGTGTTTATTGTACTGGAATGTGAGATTATTAATCTGATTTTATTCTAGAATTAATTCTTATATTCCAAGACAACTTTAAACAGTTTCAAAACTTTGACTATAATATCTATAATCTGGAGTTCAAGACCTTTAAGGATGAGTGCAGACATAGATTAGCCACCGCATTCGCTCATAATGTCATAGAATGGTTTCAAAAAACTTCTGTAAAACATTATCCAGTTGAATCCTAAGCATGAATACGCATGAATGATTCTAATATGTCAAGACATCTTTTGAGCAGTTTTTAAACTTTGACTAAAATATATATTTTCTGGAGTTTAGCACCTTTAACGTAAGAATTACGCGTGCTTAACTCTTTCCCTCATACAGACGCTTTCTGACGCCTCTGCAGCAGACGGCTTTTTGAAAACATAGTGACAAAAGAAGAAATTGCACAAAACGTGCAATTTCTCCTTTTGCCACAATGTTTTCCACTTTTTGTCATAGGTTATCCATTCAATTATGGAGATTTTCTATTTTTTGATAAAATACGTTCAAAGTCGTCTGCTGCAGAATTGTCGTATGAGGGAAAGGGTTTTAAGCGCTCAGTAAAACTTATAGAGAGTTTCCATGTTTTTAAGTAGACATTTTTAAAGTCGTCTGCTACAGATTTTCTGTATGTGGGAAAGGGTTAATAAAGAATCTTAATCTGAATCTGAGTAATATGCGAACACTGTAGAACCTGATCAGACTGTGCGAATGTATATGATACATGATCTTAGACAGAGCTCTATTTGCATGTTCTAAAATCCTTATTTGACCCTTTAACCCTATGTTGTTGGTACTCAAAAGAATCGTCTCAGTGAGACGATTCTTTTGAGTACCCACAACATAGGGCTTGCTTTAATAATAAGAGAGAAATCGTTGGGAAAAGAACTGAATACCCCTCCTTATCTTGACGTCTGTCAGATCTGTACTGTTCACAAAAACCAAGTTGCACCATTTTCGCACAGACATGCTTTGTATAGTTTCTCTTACACGCGTCATGGCGTCATGGAGTAGTTTATCATACATATTGGTGATTTAGTGGCGAACAACGTAGGACGAGATCAGACTGTTCGAATGTGCACGCTTTTCTTGGTCTGTATAGTTCGCGAAATATGGTTTAACCACATACAAGAAATCTGCAGGTGCGCAATTATCAGAGAGTGCGAATAGTTTGTCATCCTCGTAGCCAAAGACGACTTGAGAAATTGCTCATTATGAAACAAAAATCCTTTTACCATAATGTTTTCAAATGTCGTCTGCTACAGAGTCGTCAATGTTGTCCGAAGTCGCATTTTAGCGGGATAAGGGTCAACATATTTATGCCGGAATTGAATTAATGTTTGTAATCGCCACTGTGGGTTGAATTTACCATATCAGGATAAGGCTCTATCTTGTTATGCCTCAGCTTCAAAATTGTGTTTCTCTAATTGTATACAATATACCACTTTAAAGCGACTGAACTCCAGATACCCAACTGTCGAAAAAAATCCAATTTTAAGAAAATAAGTGTTATTTTTGTATTTGGGGCATTAAAATATGATAACTGACATATTACATACCCCTATAATCGGTGAGATTTTCTTGTTTTCGATACTTTTTCCATCGCAAATTCTACCCTGTCAGTAACGGGGTAAGTATTTTTAAATAGGAAACCCCTTCATCGGGACAATTGAAAACGACTCAAGTTCACTTTATTGATAAAAAAACGATACATTTCTACCCTGGTTTTACTTGGTTAAGATAAAGAATAACATTTAGGGCGAATTCGAGGTTGTTGTTTTTTTCGTGCCATCTGGATTTCAGTCGCTTTAAACCAGTGTGAACAGAGTATTAATTTTCCTTTGATTTAAAAAACAATTGAAGTAGATAACGAACACGTACTCGCATACTAATACACAATATACGATGACCCTCTTCACGTTAATAAACCCTTTCAATATGGTGCGTTATCCCTTTGTCACGCTTTTCTCGCGATAATTAGAACATGTGAACATTTGATTATATCGTTGTCGATTCCCGGTAGCTCAGTCGGTAACGACGCGGGCTGTCAATCCAGGGGTTGTGAGTTCGAATCCCGGCTCGGCCAACTTTCTTTGCGACGTTTGACTAAAGTCATTGCGACATGCGTCATTCGTCTTCCACCAATGGGCTCAGTCTATGTGGAAAAGCAGCCAGTTGCTTGGGAAGATTGTTGTGTGGAGTACTGGTGTGAGAAAACCAGGAAACACATGAGTAGGTGAACTGGCCGCCGTGATATGACTGAGAAATTGTTAAAAACGGCGTTAAAACCCAATCAATTAATCAATCATTGAATATATCGTCAAAACTCGAACCATTTCTTTGAATGGATCTTACTTTTGAAAACCCTGTAGTATCAGTTCTGATTATTAATATGATTGTATCACTGGTTTACTTTTCATAATAAACACATTAGTATTAATGGAATGTGAAGCTGACAATAGGCCTATATAAATGAAAAGCGATAGCCCGAAGTAATGTATAGGTCCCTCTTTCGACTTCCAGTTATCGCGAGTATTATATTAGATCTACTACCTTTGTTTGTTTATAATAAAGATTATGTGTGAGGTGGGAAACCATGGTAGTACTTGTATTGCATTGCACTTTTTCGCAGCGAAACGTGTCAGTAGGCCATTCACGAATAAATTACTCTCTACAATATAAATATAGAACAGAACAGAACTGAAGCGTTATTCGTGGACATATAGTCCACCGTCAAAATAATAACAATATTCTTGTCAGAAAAATAGACATACAATATAAAAATCGCAAAGCGAATAAACTATGCACTTCACCAGAAGGCGGAAACTATGTTTTTATACAATACAATACAAAACACTATAATACTTCATTGCATAACAACAAAGACAAAAGTTTTATAGCAAGTTTTAACAAACGCATAACACAATAGAATGCATTTTCCGAAGGTTACTTATAACCCCGTACATATTTAACCCAAAATTGTTCTCAATGTTATATCTATCTATACGCATAAATATGACACATTTGTTATCTATCTATACGCATAACGATGACACATTTGTTATATAACATTTGATAAAAGGAATGTGTATGCAGAATTCCGTAAACATTTTTAGTACTATGTTTTCCTCACCTCACCTCGCATATTCAGCAATGCTCTCAATTATGAAAAAGAATAATAAGTTATAACACTTATCACCTAATCATTTACTACATTTAGTATATTATTGATATTGTGGTTACCAGGGGCGTGGCAATATTCAATGTGTAGGCCGTCTCGTGAGAAAATCAACATTGTGGACTCGGCGTAAAGTCTCACGCGACCCGGATCAGCCTAAGCATGTCACACAGGCGTACCCGGATATACACTTTTCGCCTCCTGTGGATTTTCTGTTTCAGGAATCACTACTCTATCTATCCCCCCTTAGACGGAATGTGTCGGCCGGATCAGTCTGTGCGGACAGCGCAGGCTGGTCTGGTCGATACATTACGGAGATGTGTATCGCCGCAGCTGCATTTTGGTGCATTTTTAGAAAAAATGTGTAGGCACGTGCCTACAGTGCCTAAATGGAGCTACGCGCCTGGTTACCGTTTGCATAGCACGGTGTAGTGTCGATGTTCCCTACATATCTAATACTTCTGAAGGCATTGTTGAACGCCTTTTATTATACAGTCAAACCTTTGCTAAAAAAACACCTTTGTTTACCAATTCCATGTCTATAACAACCACAATTTTAATTTCCAAAATACCTATTTTTTCTGTATGAGTGACCCTGTAATTCAAGAACGCCTGTGTTCAAAGACCATATTGTTCTCACGCTATATATGGTCTATAAACACAGGTTGGACTGTATATTTTTAAAACAAATCGAACTTAACCCTTTCAGCGCCAAATTGTTTAAAGTAGACTCTTCCATGTTCAAACTCGGACAAAACTATTTTCATGTTATAGGATTTTTGGAATATCTTTATAACTTACAGCCAAACAATGCAGATTTCAGGTGAGACAGCTCGTTACGAGCTGCCTCACCTGAATCTGTATTGTTTGCAAAAAGCTCAATATTGCTTTTGGCGCTGAAAGAGTTAATGCGTAAACATAGGTTACCTAGTTCAGATAGATTCACCTAATGTAACACAACATGACGACGTGTGTCTATCAATGTCAGAATTGACTCTCTCATCCGAGTATGTGTATAGTTATGTACGTACAGTCTGTAAATGTTTATCTTTGTCATATTTTCATGTATCAATCAGAGCTCTAGATAAGGGGCGTTTTGCATGTTCCAAAATCCTTATTTGACCTCCCTAACCCTATGTTGTGAGTACTCAAAAGATTCGTCTCAGTGAGACGATTCTTTCGAGTAACCACAACATAGGGTTTGCTTTAATAAAAAGAGAGAAATTGTGGGGAAAAAGAGCTGAACATCCTTTCTTATCTGGACCTTTGAATTATATTGGTTATGGCCTATGGCATGTTATTTGCCAAATGCCTAATAAGATTGAGATGAGTTGAGTTGAGTAACTGTTGTATGTATAAAAGCATGGAAAACCCGCGAGAGATAATTCCCCCAACGTGATATGACTGTCATTGTCTTTGACTTGACGTCCCGTTGTGTAAGTGGCGTACTCGTGGACAGATTTTCAGTTTTACCATAAAGCATTGCCAACGTAGGGGCTTATCCGGATATCGCTATAAAAGATCCGAGCAATACTGGCGTAAACATGTATAACCGAGTATATACATAAGTTAGTTTACTTGTCACATGTCGATGTCTGCTTGACTCGACTAGATCCGATAAGCGAAGGGAATTTTGGGGGGTCATACAACTTTTGTTTTATTATAATCCCAGTCTCGATTTATTCTAGAAGAGAGAACATTGTGATATTTGTTTATTATTTAAGGCTTCGACGAAAATTAGAAATGTATTTTCTAAACTTCCAATGAGTGTGTACCAAGATAATGATTGTAATAAATGACAAAGTTTGTATTGAAGACCACATTACTTGACCCTTTCCCACATACAAAACATCTGCAGCAGACAACTTTCCAAACATCTGAACAGAATTTAAAAAAATGTGATCTGTGTAGAATAAAATGTAATTATTGAATAAAGTTGAAAACATTGTAGCAAAAGGAGGAAAATCTCGTAATCAGCAATTTGATCCTTTTGTCACAATGTTTTCAATAGTCATCTACTGCAGATGCGTCAGAAGGCGTCTGTATGTGGGAAAGGGTTAAAGGTTTGGCATACCATTATGCACTGTTGATTCATGTTTGGGATATTTTAAAACATTATAATAACTTGATTTCGTATAAAATTGCAGTATTTCCCTAGACCTCTAGATAAGAAGAGTATTTCACATCCCCAAATCCCTATATGACCCTCAAACTCTATGTTGGTGGTACTCAAAAGAACCGTCTCAGGAATAAAGTCATAAGAGATACCAGTTTAATAAAGTCATAAGAGAGACTAGTTTAATAAAGTCATAAGAGATACTAGTTTAATAAAGTCATAAGAGAGAACAGTTTAATAAAGTTATAAGAGAGACTAGTTTAATAAAGTCATGAGAGAGACTAGTTTAATGAAGTCATAAGAGAGACTAGTTTAATAAAGTCATAAGGGAGACCAGTTAAATGAAGTCATAATAGAGACTAGTTTAATAAAGTCATAAGAGAGACCAGTTTAATAAAGTCATAAGAGAGACTAGTTTAATAAAGTCATAAGAGAGACTAGTTTAATAAAGTCATAATAGAGACTAGTTTAATATGACCATAAGAGATGCCAGTTTAATAAAGTCATAAGAGAGACTAGTTTAATAAAGTCATAATAGAGACTAGTTTAATAAGGCCATAAGAGCCTCGGAGAGACCAGTTTAATAAAGTCATAAGAGAGACTATTTTAATAAGGCCATAAAAGAGACCAGTTTAATAAAGTCATAAGGGAGACCAGTTTACTCATCCTTATATAGTCAGTCCTCTGGTCTCGCCTAATCCCAACATCGTTTCTAGGACGACGGTCAATAACGAAACTGAAATAAAGACAAAATGTCAAAAATAAACTTATCATGATATTAAGTACATGAATAAAAATGCACGCATGAAAATAGAACAATTGAAAAGGTGAATAAGACAGTCCTACTAATTTTGGATCATCCCTCTTTACAAAATATTGTAATCAAACATAATAAATATATCTGTGACTCAATGATTGTAAAGTCTACTGATAAAATAACGATATTACGTATTGTCTTTGGTGTTCCTTGTACTGCATATTATACTTTTACTGCCACCGCTGTTGTGACAGTTGTGTTGATTGATTGATTGATGATAATTTGATTGATTGGTTGGTTGGTTGATTGATTGAATGATTAGTTGATTGGTTGGATGATTGATTGATTGGTTGATTGATTGCATGATTGATTGGTTGGTTGGATGATTGATTGTTTGGCTGGTAAGATTGATTGATTGGTTGGTTGGTTGATTGATTGAATGATTAGTTGATTGGATGGTTGGTTGATTGCAAGATTGATTGATTGGTTGGTTGATTGATTGATTGAATGATTAGTTGATTGGATGGTTGGTTGGTTGGCTAGTTCACCTACCAGCTATGCGTGTCCGGCTTTCTCATTCTCAGTACTCCACACAACATTCTGTCAGGCAAATGGCTGCTATTCCACATAGCCTGCAAGCCCATCGCAATCGCAGTGAATATAAGATGGGTTTTTAGCTCACCTGTGCACGAAGTGCTCAAGGTGATTTATTGTGATCGCCCTATGTCCGGCGTCCGTCGTCCATCGTCCGTCGTCCGTCGTCCGTCAACATTTTCTCCTCTGTAACCGGTGGGTCAACTGGGATGAAACTTCACAGAAAGCATCCTCTCAATGTCCTCACCAGAATTCCTTAAAATTTTTGGGATCCATGCAGAATTCTGGTTGCCATGGCAACGAAACGAAAAAAAATAGTGAAAACTTAAAAAATCTTCTTCTCCGAAAGTGTCAGGCCGATTTTCAAAATATTTTGTAGAAATGTTCCTTAAGTGACCCACTTTCAGATTCCTTCAAGCCATGTTGATTGGTCGAAAAACATGGCCGCCAGGGGGGGCGGGGCTATTTTGCCTTATATGGCTATAGTGAAAACCTAAAAAATCTTCTTCTCCTCCGAAAGTGTCAGGCCGATTTTCAAATAATTTTGTAGAAATGTTCCTTGGTTGACCCACTTTCAGATTCCTTCAAGCCATGTTGATTGGTCAAAAAACATGGCCGCTAGTGGGCAGGGCTATTTTGCATTATATGGCTATAGTGAAAACTTAAAAAATCTTCTCCTCCAAAAGTGTCTGGCCGATTTTCAAATAATTTTGTAGAAATGTTCCTAGGGTGACCCTCTATCAGATTCCTTCAAGCCAAGTTGATTGGTCGGAAACTATGGCTGCCAGGGGGTGGGGCTTATATAGCTAAAGTGAAAAAAAAATCAGGTGAGCGATTCCAGGGCCATCATGGCCCTCTTGTTTTAAATTAAAAGGTCAAGCCAGAGTTCAATTTGAACCTGGAATAGGGTTAAATTATGTGCAAAGAGTGAAGACTCAAAATGGCTATTGTGTTTCCATTGCTACTATTGAACGGTGTGTCATTTATTGTTTAAACGGTCACATTGTTTAACGTTTTATGTTTCGTTTGCTATGAAGTCATCTTAGGATAACAATTTAAAGAAAAACCGGTAAAATGTTATGAGCCGTCCCGCGAGAAAACCGACACTGTGGACTCTGCGTAAAGCATCGACCCGGATCAGCCTAAGCATGCCACACAGGCCTACCCGGATATACACTGTTCGCCTCCTGTGGATTTTCTGTTTCAGGAATTACTACTCTATCTATCCCCCTTAGACGGAATGTGTCGACCGGATCAGTCTGCGCGGACAGCGCAGGCTGATCTGGTCGATACATTACGCAAATGAGTATCGCCGCAGCTGAATTTTGGGACATTTAAGCCGTTCCACGAGAAAACCGACACTGTGGACTCTGCGTAAAGCATCGACCCGGATCAGCCTAAGCATGCCACACGGGCCTACCTGGACCGACACTGTTCGTATCCTGTGGATTTTCTGTTTCAGGAATAACTACTGTATACATCTATCCCCCCTAAGACGGAATGTGTCGGCCGGATCAGTCTGCGCGGACAGCGCAGGCTGATCTGGTCGATACATTACGCAGATATATTGATATGAGCCGTCCCGCGAGAAAACCGACACTGTGGACTCTGCGTAAAGCATCGACCCGGATCAGCCTAAGCATGCCACGCAGGCTAACCCGGACAGACAATTTTCGCCAGATGTGGATTTTCTGTTTCGTGATCTTGGTCGTAACCGATTTAAGAATACATAAATATCGGGGGGGGGGGGGGGGGGGGTGTTTAGTTGTGATGGAGCGTATTCAGCTTATTCTTTTTGTGAACCCTGGGGCCGCATTCACTAAACTTAAGGTGTTTTCGACCTGTTCAAATCCATTTTAAACATCGCTTCTTAGCAGTTTAATCTGGGTCTACACCGTTCACAAATAAAGCTTTAAATGTTTCAAGGTTTCGAAATTATTCTGACAAACTGTGTCGATTTAGATGCATCATCTGGCTGTGACTAAGAAATACAGCCCTTCTAGAGAGGTGTTGCTCTACAGAGGTTAACGTTTTCTCCTAAAAGGAACTCATTTTGACGCATTTGATTGCATTCAATTTTAGAATTTGAGAAATTGGTTGTTAGAAGCACTTTCTCCATTTTGCCGCATCGATTTCAAACTCAATAAACTTAAAAATGACCTGTCTTTTTGTCCATATATTCCATTAGCTTACCATTAGAAAAGTGAACAAATTAACTCTTTCCCACATACAACAAATCTGCAGCGGACAACTTCGAAACATGAAAAATCTCCAAAAATAAGTGTTTTTAAAAGTATTAAAGAATTGAAAACATTGTGGCTAAAGGAGGAATTGCTCATTATGAGCAATTTCTCCTTTTGCCACAATGTTTTCAAAAGTCGTCTGCTGCAGATGCGTCAGAATGCGAGTGGGAAATGGATATAACCTTGTGTAAGTATTTATCTACGCATGTTATAAAATGCGCGAAGGTTTGTTTACTTGGTTGCACGGCTGATGTGTGAAACATTTCAACGTCACTTGACGCGGTGCCGATGTCCATGATTTCGATGAGTGATTTAACTCTTTCAGTGCCAAAGGCAATATTGAGGTTTTTGCAAACAATACTGATTCAGACGAGTCAGTTCGTAACGAGTAGTCTCACCTGAAAGCAGCATTGTTTGCCTTTTAGTTATCAAAATAGTCCAAAAGTGTATTACATAAGAAATGAAGACGCCCGATTTTGAACATGGAAGAGTCTACTTTAAACAATTCGGCGCTGAAAGGGTTAACGACACATTGCCTGCGTCAGACAACATTGCATCAGCAGAGACTCATGCGAACCTGTACACACGAACACACACAATTGTCTGCTTTTATGATGTACTATTCTTAATTGTGGTGCTCCTTACACAAAAAAAAAGAAATCTTCTGCTATGGCCTCACAAGTTTCATGACCAGTTGAACCAAATCGGAGTTGCAATCAGACACCAATTTGCCAGACTCGGTCCTTCTAAATGCCGTTGAAAATGTTATGTGTACTAACCAGATGTAAATATTACTATGTGGCACAATGGAAAAAAGTGTTGAATTGACAGGATTAATGTTTTTGACAGTCGTTCAGTTTGGATCTTAGTGTAAACGTTAGATTCAAGTAGGGTAAGATTTTTTTTTCTTTGAATAAGGATGTTTTGGCCAGATAATAGCAAAAACCATTCCGCAGTAAGAAAAATCTGTTTTTGACTTGAAATGCGTTTGTCTCTAGCTGAAATTTAGTTTAAATGCCATTTGCAATTTTTATATATGATGAATTGAAAGTATTAGAATTCGAGATGTTTCATATTATGAGCTTGCTCGAAAAGAGAAAGTGGGGAAATGTTGTACCAAACTGAACCATATCATGAAGCTTCTTTCTTATCAAATACACGACCTCTTTTTATTTTGTTTAACTCATCGAAGTGCGAGGTGAGCTTTTTTGACCATTCACTGTCCGTCATCCAACGTCGTCGTCGTCTGTCTGTTCACATTGTCCTACACACAACTTCAACTCCTAACCCAATGGACCGATTTCAAAATAGTTTTACAGGAACGATCCATAGGTGGTCGTTTCAAAGTTGTTCAAATTATTTAATACATGTAGATCTTTGGTTGCTTCGGCATCAGAAAATGTGAAAAATGCCAAAACTTTTAAAATCGTTTTGTCCAAATGTATAGGCTATCGCAAGTTTACTAAAAATTGAGATGTGGTGAATTACATGGCAACCAGGTGGTGTTGCTTTCCTTGTATGCATAAAGTAAGAACATTGAACATTATTTGAGTAATATTAAATCAAGTGAGCAATCCATGGACATCATGGCCCTCTTGTTATTAGCTCTACTGGCCAAAGGCCAGAAGAGCTTATGCCGTGGTGTGGTTCCGTCGTCCGTGCGGCCATAAACAATTGCGTGTGAACGCGATACAGTCTTCAGTTTTGATTGAATCTCAATCAAACTTATCCAGTAGTTAGATATCCATGAGAGCTCGGTTCCTTTCGCAAACCAGTCAGATCCGCCTATGCAAGACTGGATTATGGCCCTTGAAATTGTCAAAATTGCTATAATAGAGCTTGTGAACACAATAGAGGCTCCATTTATCATCTGATCTTCATCAAACTTAGATAGTAGTTAAATATTGATGAGACCTTGGTTCTTTTCGAAAACCAGCCAGATGTGCCCTTGCATGACTTGATTATGGCCCTTGAAATTGTCAAAATTGCTATAATACAGCTTGTGAACACAATAGAGCCTCCAGTTACTATCCGATCTTCACCAAACTTAAATAGTAGTTAAATATTAATAAGAGCTCGGTTCCTTTCGCAAGCCAGCCAGATCCGCCCATGCAAGACCGGATTACGGCCCTTGAAATTGTCAACATTGCTATAATACAGCTTGTGAACACAAAAGAGCCTCCATTTACTATCCGATCTTCACCATACATACATGCTCTGGATTGAAAATGACCAAATAACCATACCAGTCGAGCATAGGCCCTCATGGGCCTCTTGTTTTTTTAAGCTGACAAGTAAATATTTTCAATCTAAGTTATATATAATTAAATTTAAGTATGTGCCTCCCGGAGAGAAAATGATTTAAGTGTATAATTGAGAAATGCAGTCGGTTGGTTAACATTGAAATAAAAAAGGATTTTTTATTTTTTTGGTAGTTAGTCACTTTTCTAGTTCGCTTCGATAGACGGCGTGGACTTTATAGTATAGAAAAGAGTCACGCGAAACGGGGTCTCAGAGCTCTAGATAATGAGCCTTTTGCTTGTTCTAAAATCCTTATTTGAGCCTCTACTAACCCTATGTTGTGGGTACTCAAAAGAATCGTCTCAGTGAGACGATTCTTTTGAGTACCCACAACTTATGTTTTGCTTTAATAATAAGAGAGAAATTGTGGGGAAAAGAGCTGATTACCCCTCCTTATCTAGACCTCTGCGCGGTCTTGTTACACTCGTAGTCGACCAAAATGAATACGAGTCACGGAATTACTACAACCTCCACTATCCGTGTACTCGCAGGAGAGCAGAAGTTGTACATTTTTGACGAAAAGCTGAATTGTACGCCGTACATATATTCACGCCTACAAGCCAGTATTCGAGTTCGAAACGGGGATTCCACCAAACCCGTTTCTACTAGACGCTGCCCAAATACGCGTGGTGTCTGTTAAATCATTGTTTCTACTAGACGCTGCCCAAATACGCGTGGTGTCTGTTAAATCATTGTTTCTACTAGACGCTGCCCAAATACGCGTGGTGTCTGTTAAATCATTGTTTCTACTAGACGCTGCCCAAATACGCGTGGTGTCTGTTAAATCATTGTTTCTACTAGACGCTGCCCAAATACGCGTGGTGTCTGTTAAATCATTGTTTCTACTAGACGCTGCCCAAATACGCGTGGTGTCTGTTAAATCATTGTTTCTACTAGACGCTGCCCAAATACGCGTGGTGTCTGTTAAATCATTGTTTCTACTAGACGCTGCCCAAATACGCGTGGTGTCTGTTAAATCATTGTTTTGAGTTGTTTCTACTAGACGCTGCCCAAATACGCGTGGTGTCTGTTAAATCATTGTTTTGAGTTGTCATGATAACACTATTAACCCTTTCCAGATCTTAAATAAGGGACATTTTGCATGTTCTAAAATCCTTATTTGACATTCAAACCCTATGTTGTGGGTACTTAAAAGAATCGTCTCAATGAGACGATTCTTTTGAGTACCCACAGCATAGGATTTGGTTGAGTGATAAGAGAAATATTGTTGGGAAAGGACCTTTTCACTCCATCTTATATAGTTCTCTGTCTATCTCACATACAGATGCTTTCTGACGCCTTTGCAGCAGATAACTTGAAAACATTGTGGCATAAGATAATTTGCTCATTATGAACAGTTTCTCCTTTTGTCTAGATAATTTCAAACTGCAGATTTGATGTATGTGGGAAAGATGTAAAGAGTAATGTATGTATATAAAAATAAAATAATAACCGCGACTGGATTAAGATAAACATTAATTAAGTTTGAAATAAAAGCACTGTTTGGACTTGAAATGTTTTTGTGTCTGTTGCTGACTAGTATGGCGTGTAATCGGTTGCAATATTATATCTTTTAAATATATGTTCTATCTTCTATATATGTATTAAATATTGTAATATATTTGTTGTATAATAAAATAGTTATGAAGCCTAGAGAAGAGAGTTCTCAATCTACCTTGATAGAGATAGTGGAGATAGTGGAAATATTATAAATTCGAGCAGTTGTATTAATTAATATGTTTTATTAATCATTCATTAGACATGAGAATATTCTGATCGATAAACAGAATAATTTATCAAAAAGAATAATTTTATCATGGTTACTTATCCATTTCCCTCATAAAAACCCTTTCTGGTGGGCTGCAGCAGACAACCTTTGAAAACATTGTGGCAAAAAAAAGATACTGCTCAAAATAAGCAGTTTCTCCTTTTGCCACAATGTTTTCATCTTTATTCAAAAAGTTTTGTTTCATTTGTTGAGAGTTTCCATATTTTTGGCTAATTGTTTTCAAATTCAGATTTGTTTTATGTAGGAAACGGTTGTTTTAAAGTACATGCAGTAAATATTCTTGCCTTTAAATTCTTGTTTATATACATGATTATATATGTTTGACTGAATGTCATACAGTCAGTGTTTAATTATGGCTTGAGCCAATTGTATACAGATTGTTAAACAAATGCTTTGACTTAATTTATCCAAAATGGATATTGATTGGTCAATATATTCAACAATTATTGCTACTGTATAACCACTGTTTCATTAATTGTGAAAGGAAGCCTGTTATAAAATTAACAAGACATTTCAATTGGCTGCAGGTACTATTCTTGTATGACCAGGCAATATGACAATATTCCCCATTTGTTAAAATTCATACCAGTACAATCTCATGTACATACTGGAGATATAATTTCATCCAGCACCCAAATAACAATAAATATCAGAATTAAGCTGATGATATGTAATGTCATTGAAACTGAAGCAAAATTTAAGCAAATACAATGAAGATATATCATTGATAACAGTTAACAAAAGTCACATAATACTTCGGTATACATGTATTAAATTAACACTTTTAAATTGTTGTCAATAAAGACAACCCTGTGTCACATATTCTACGTTATTTTATATACAAGTACATATGTGTATAAAGTTATGATGCTGGAAATTCTTATCTGGACGCGATCATCTTAGTTTTGAGTCGGCCAATGAAATCCTACAGTTTTCCCAGAATGCTAATTATTGAACAAATATATTTCAGTCAGATAGAATGAATATATATTTTTTCTACACACAATTATTTTCACTTCAAACAAATATTTTCCAATATTGAATATAAATATACAGATTTTCGAATAAATATATTCATTTTTAAGAACAAATATTTTCTTTTTACAATAAATATATTTATGGATTGAATCAATATATAAAAACATTGAACAAATATATATAATTATTGAACAAATGTTTTGTGACATACAATAAATATTTTATTATACAACAAATATATTTCAAGATTTAATACATATATAGAAGATAGAACATATATTTAAAAGATATAATATTGCAACCGATTACACGCCATAGCTGACTGCATTTCATAATTATGTGAAATGGATTTCACCCGTTGTGCGCATGAAAATGTGATGATGTGAACGTTTTTGAATTCGGTCTTTTTGAGAATTTAACCTTGCAAGAAAAGTGAAGAATAAATTTACCATACTAGGCCCAGTGTTTTCGAGTTACGTAAGAAGTGTACCCGTGTTTAACCCTTTCCCTTATATAGACGCTTTCTGACGCCTCTACAGCAGATGGCTTTTTTTGGAAAACATAGTGACAAAAGAAGAAATTGCTCAAAACGAGCAATTTCTCCTTTTGCTACAATGTTTTCCACTTTTAGTCATAGGTTATCCATTCTTTTATAGAAATTTTCTATTTTTTAACAAAATATGTTCAAAGTCGTCTGCTGCAAAATTGTTATATGAGGGAAAGGGTTAAGCGACAAGTTCTTTCTTATAAATCCATGAACCCTCACACTTTATTGACTATTTATAAATTTGACGAGTTACTTTATAGTTTATACAGTGATATATATGTGACAACTGGAACAATCAATGAACTTGTTAAAATCGAGGTATAAAAGTATATTATAAATAGGAAGGTAGTGTTTTAAAGGTCTGTAAAGTTAGTTCTGTTTACTGCGAAACAGTCGCGTATTTCATTTCACATTTTGGCAAAAACATTTTTTGTACCATTTTAAGTATCACAGTTTTACAAGAGGCAACGGACATCTTTTGAAGACCCAAATCGACCTCTTGATAGACGCAATCTGATCATATGGTTCTCATCCGCGTTAAGTCTTCGTTTATTGAATGTGTCACATACAAGTATTTCCCATGGCGTGAAAAGTGGGCGATGCCACATCAAAGTCGACATTAACGCTTTCCCTCATACGACAATTCTGCATCAGACGACTTTGAACATATTTTGTCAAAAAATAGAAAATCTCTAAAATTGAATGGATAACTTATGACTAAAAGTGGATAACATTGTGGCAAAAGGAGAAATAGCTCGTTGAGTAATGGCTGCCCTCCTTGGCGCTCATAGTTGCGGGGTTAAGCATAACGACTGACTTGGCTGATGCCAGGATACATGGGACAGTCGTATTAGTAACCTACCCTGATATAACTGATATAACTGAACCATGTATCGAATGCGGCGTAAAACACCAAACAATCCATCAATCATTTATTTAAATCCTTACAGGATGAATTGTTTCAAAAGTCCGAAGATTGTAAACTGCTGTAAAAGCAAGCATGGAACCAGCAATGACTCGATTGAAGAACAGAGTCAAAATGAAGAGATGGATGAGAGAGGGATGTGGGATAACCGGGCCCAGTTCTTCCTGTCCCTAATGGGGTACACCGTGGGGATTGGGAGTGTATGGAGGTTCCCCTTTATACTCAGGTAAGGCGTACATTTACTTCATACCTAATTGAATTTTTGAAATATAAAGTAAGAATTGTTATGCGTAACAGGGGTCGCTCAGTTGCTAGCTTTGCCGTAAAATGGATTTAGACCATTTATTGCTTGTACGAAAGCAATGTCTCAGGTCAAACTGTACGTCTTCATTGTCTGAATTTAACCGGGCCGCACTCATCTATTAATTAAATATTTAACATCGCAACATGTTTGGACTACTTTCGCATGCATGTGTATATATATATATAGTGCCGTTTTGTACCTTTTTGTTGATTGATGTATTGGATTTAACGCCGTTCTCAATGACTGTTCAGTCATATCACGTAACATTCTTTCAAAGCCTATGGAAAACCTTTCAGTCGCAAATATAGGGACATAGTTCCGGTAATGGCATCGTCAGTGCACAGGTTTCCGGTTAAGTTATCAATGTAATCATACTAATGCCAATATGGACGAGAGTTGATATGTTTCACCAATAACCGCATCGTGGGACGCCCACGGTTGTTGACTCCGCTATGCTCAAACATTACCCGTGTGCAGGGGCGTAGCTCCCTTTAGGCACTGTAGATACGTGCCTACACATGTTTTCTAAAAATGCCCTAAAATGCAGCTGCGGCGATACACATCTGCGTAATGTATCGACCAGATCAGCCTGCGCTGTCCGCGCAGACTGATCCGGCCGACACATTCCGTCTAAGGGGGGGTAGATAGAGTAGTGATTCCTGAAACAGAAAATCCACAGGAGGCGAAAAGTGTATATCCGGGTACGCCTGTGTGGCATGCTTAGGCTGATCCGGGTCGATACTTTACGCAGAGTCCACAATGTTGATTTTCTCACGCGACGGCCTACACATTGATTATTGCCAAGCTACGTCCCTGGTGTGATTTTTCATTGTCATTTCTCTGTTTTGACAGAACATAATAGAATAATACACATGAACCAATCGAAATGACGCTTACATTTCCGAAGCTCTCCTACGTGGAGACGCATAGCAAAAAGGCTGTGCTCACGGATCGTTCAAGTGCGTTTTGTTTATCGTCTCTTAAAACTAAACATTACCGCAGTATGGAATCGAAATGTAGCAAGGAGCAGTACGATTCCATATTAAATGATCTTAATATCAGAAATAAAGGAACGTCATGTTACATGTAGAGAAAGACATGCAGCCTTTCCGGTACTCGAATCTCCCGCTTTCAAGCCGAGTACTCTACCGACTGAGCTAACCGGGCCACTTACATGTAATCTCTCCAATCGTGTATAAATCACATGTTATCACTTGTAACACACACTTTACCAACCACCTGTATTCACTGATTTCACTGATAAAGCACATCTCTTCCTCTTATCAATGCACAAACTGTATCTTCCTAGAACTCACGCAACTTGTCTATTTTAAACATTTCAAATGCCAATGTAAAGAAAATATCAAAGGAGGTTGCCATATTTAAAGTGTAATATAATAGTTTTATAACGAGGGATCTGATTGGCTGTTTGGCGCAGAACAACATTGTTCTGCATCCAAGCAGAAACAATATTGGCTTACTGTCAAAACGGCGAAACAGCAGTGAAATTTCTCACGGGGATGTTGGAGCATAGCTGAGTCAACAACCATGGTTGTCCGACGATGTGGTTATTGATGAAACATATCAACCCGCGTCCATATTTGTTATTATTATGATTACATCACCTAACCGGACACCTGTGCACTACCCTTAACCCTTTCCATCATATAGACGCTTTATGACGCCTCTGCAGCAGACAGCTTTTTGAAAACATAGTGACAAAAAAAGAAATTGCACAAAACGTGCAATTTCTCTTTTTGCCACAATGTTTTCCACTTTTAGTCATAGGTTATCCGTTCAATTATAGAGATTTTCTATTTTTTGACAAAATACGTGCAAAGTCGTCTGCTGCAGAATTGTCGTATGAGGGAAAGGGTTAAGCATGCACAACGTCCCTCTAATTCAAGTTTACGACTTTAACCAACAGTTCCGACAGTCACTCAATACTCGCTGTCCACAAATGGTCGTAATATGAATTTCCCCTGCTAAGCGTTGACAAGTTGTGTAAACTAATACTTTAAATCTATTTAATACGATTTTGATAAGAAATATATAGTGTGCTCAAGTGTTTGATTGGTCAGACGCACAAACATATTTTTTAATTCGCCAATCGAATGTCTTGTTTTGAAAATAGAGAAAATATCTAATAATTGTATTGCACTTTTCACAGTTAATTCTATCCAACCTCAGTACGATTCGATTTCGACAAACGAGGTCCATTTAATCATACATTTGAATTAACAATTAATCAAATTGTACCTCTATGTGATGGCATGACCTGTTAGTTTACACTGTACACAACTAATAAAAATGTATTCTTTTTGTAGTCGAAATGGAGGCGGTGCCTTTCTTATCCCATTCTTTGTGTTCCTGCTGGCATGCGGTGGACCTCTGTATTATATGGAAACTTGTCTCGGCCAGTTCACGGGGAAAAGCGCTGCACAGGCGTTTGAATTTTGTCCGTTGTTTAAAGGTATTTTAACATTATTTTAGGGATTCACTAAATCCAATTCTAACATGTATTATTATTGAAACATAAACACTTCGTCTCTCGTGACGAGTTGTCTCCCCTGTAAATCAGCATTGTTTGCGTTTTAGTTGTCGAAATATTCCAAAAATCGTATTATATGAACAAGTAAGTTGACCGTTTCAGAACACGGTAGTCTACTTTTGTAAATTTGATGGTGAAATATTTAAACTTTGACCACGATGAATAAATATCATTACATAAACCTTCATGTATTTCGACATGAGAGTCTTCAATGTAAAAGGATTGTTTTTCACAGCGGTTTATTGTCAATTTTCAATTGCACAATTTTGTGAAGAAGGTTGTCAGGCCAAAGTTTGAATGAAGTGTTACGTGATGTAGATTTCATATTTTATTTAAGTCTCATCCATGTACAATCATATATATTTACATGTATTGTTAAAATAATATTACAAATAAAAGCACATGACCTTTCATGAAATGAAATACAAGAGACTGTCATACGTATAGTATGTAACACATCAATATCTGACACATATCACAAGCATGTATATATATGGTACAATAAAGACTCGGATGCTAATTTCGTCTTGAATATAATAAAAAGTGAAGAAAGTCGACCCCGAAGGATAAAATGTGCGCAAACGCACGCATAAGAATTGTTTTTATAAATAAGACGCCGGCCTCCATCAAGAGGGAGACTAATTAGCAGCCGATTGCTTCAATGCATAAATATATATATTAACATTAAAATGTATGTTATGATTTGACGGCATCTTATACAGGCAATGCGGTTAACATCAGAATATTTAAGTGTAAATCCAATAAAGGTGCTGAACTCCAGATAAAGATCAACATTTTGAAATGTTGTCACTTCAGCAAATATTGCTAACAGTGAAAACAAAGTCAGCAATAAATAGTTCAAAACTATTATTGCAGTAATTGTTGAAAAACATTCAATTGAAAGTCATGAAAATGTACAAAATTTGGCTAACTGGGTATGTCTACCAAGTAAAAATGTAGCATACACGATCAATATTTAGATGTTTATTGTACTGGAAAGTTAAATAATTACTTTAATTTTATCCCAGAATTATGATTTTAATATTTCAAGACAACTTTTGAATAGTTTTAAAATTTTGACTTTACTATGTATAATTTGGTGGTCAGCACCTTTAAAGGCTTACGTAGACTTTAATGGGTTATTATAGGTTTTGTCGGTTTCTTGTATTTTGTTTTTGTTTTTTATATTTTATTTAATTTACTTTAATAGCATTGATTTCAAAGAGCTTTTGAACTAATTCACACTACATTAACAAGAGCTTTTAGAAAAATATCCATAAGATAATACAGTTAGACATTTAGCCAAAACCATTGTACTAACAATTAACTTTTGTTTCACGCTTTGGAAATCAATGGGATATCGCATAAATTGTTTTATATGTTCTGATATAACTTTTCTTAACACAAACAAAATCGAACCATTGTTATGTCTTACTCACCATTGGTTCGCTATTTGACTTTATACAAACAATTGAGTTATATGACAAATGTGGTATGTTCGGAATATTTGCTAGTTCACAGAATATAAATCCATTTGCTGGGTATAAGGTACAATGTGACTTTTGTGAACAGTGTATATCCAGATCAGCCTGAGCATCAATACAAGCTGACCAAGATCTACACTGCTCACATGGTACTTACACAAGCTTGTTGTAAGTTTCTAACAACCCGTGTAGATTATGATAAGACGGCGCTGATATACATGGTGATTTTGACTTACACTGTTCAGAAATGCGAACTCGTACCTTTTATCACGGACGGACTCATAGTTTTGATTCTACTTTTTAGGTCTGGGTTTTTTAATGACGGTTCTACTTTTTAGGTCTGGGTTTTTTAATGACGGTTCTGTCATTCCTGTGTGTATGGTATATTAACTTGGTATCAGTCTGGGTCTACTACTATTTATACTCCTCGTTCTCGGCCGTGCTTCCTTGGAGTACCTGTGATAATCCATGGAACACCATCTACTGTACAGGTAAGCATCTGCATTTTCCATACTCCGTACACAATTCGTGTTTTATATCATTAGCAATGAATAGTATAGCGTAATGTTTTATATTTAGACCATAAACGTTGAATGTATTCTATGTCATTTATATAAAACAATTGATGCCAATATCAAATACTGGATGATAAGTTATAATCCTTGAAGCACATTATTGGTAGGGGGACTCTGTTTTCAAAACAATTCTGAAACTGAATTTGATATCAACGCCCGATCTTCCCTTGATAACGAAGCGCAATATGCTATATTTAGACTTTCCATTTTCTAGCATAAAATTCAATTACATTCTCTTTTCTCACCCGTTCCTGATCGAGATTTGACGATTCATAGAGAATGTATCATTGCATTTGGAATTGACACATATAATATTAATCCTAGAGTTGAACGTGTGTTTTGAATATCTACATTATGTAATATCTTTGTGCAATGTGCTATTACTAGAAATGCATTTCATGTTAAATATGATGCATTCTGAACTCCGAGAAGTCTTGGGATGGTCTTTGAAGATTGCGGCATGCACATCATACCATATCCATCATTGAAAATAAGTTTTGAATCATTCATTTTTATTATTTAAGCTGATATTTATTTCTTTAATTTGCGACTTTGCACTGACTGAGGTAGAATTTCAAAAATATTCACTAGGACAACTATGCATTATAATTATCATGTTGAATTGTATTTAGGCGTGGTCTTTACTTTTTTCAGACTTAGAAAGTATGTATAATATCACTATGAATTCCAACTTAAACAAATCGTCACCATTCCCGAACAAAAACACATGGAACAACGAAAGCACGAGCCATTATCAGCCAACATCGCCTTCGTTTGAATTCTGGGAGTAAGTAGGTCAAACAAACAGTGCAAAGTCGGGTCAATATCAGAATTCGACTAAGTATCGATGGTCTCCTGTCATTAATAACTTGCATTGTTCCGTGGTTTACCGGATGTATAAGTAATATTATCCTGCCATTTGCGGCAACTGTCGTTATGCCACTCAATCAGACAAAACGAACATACTAACAGTATAAAACATCTCTGTAATGACTGGACTGTGAATACAACTCTCGACCTATCTAGACGAAGGATCTGTTATTTTATCATATTTCTATGTTTGCACCCATTTCGTCTGATCACGCTCTCTACTTTTGGCTGTCCAACTTAAATGTGTTATCGTAATTTTACTGAACTGGCTTAGGACTCCTCCAAATGAAAAAGCTGGACAAGGGCTAACAGCACTTCCGTTGTTTGTTTCCTGTAACATACGAATATGAAATTGTATTCCTCTTAACCCTTTCGGCGCCAAAGTCAATATTGAGCTTTTTGCAAACAATGCAGATTCAGGTGAGTCAGCTCGTAACGAGCTGTCTCACATGAAACCTGCATTGTTTGGCTGTGAGTTATAAAAATATTCCAAAGATCCTATACCATGAAAATAGAGTAGTCCGAGTTTAAACATGGAAGAGTCTACTTTAAACAATTCGGCGCTGAAAGGGTTAAGCTAACAACTTTGAAAACAGTATGCAGAGGTCCAGATAAGGAGGGTTTTACAGCTCTTTCTCAGCTCTTTCTCAGCTCTTTTTACAATATTTCTCTTATTTCCCCAAAAAATCCTATATGAGCCGTCTCGCGAGAAAACCAACATGATGGACTCTGCGTAATGTATCGACCCAGATCAGCCTGCGCAATCCGTGCAGGCTAATACGGGCCGAAACATTCCGTCTCAGGTGGATATAGGTATAGAGCAATGATTCCTGAAAGAGAAAAAACCACACGAGGCGAAAAGTGTCAGTCCGTGTTCGCCTGCGCGGCATGCTTAGGCTGATCCGGGTCGATACTTTATGCAGAGTCCACACTATTGGTTTTAGCGGGACGACTCAAATAGTCTGTTCGTGCTGTCAATCATTAATGCTTTAATTGTTTTTATACACTGGTCAGTATAGTTATTGACATGCTGTTCCCTCTTACATTAAAGTTTCTTATGTTTGGTGGAAACAGATCCGTGGCATGATGGTACTTCGAATTTAGGAAGTGTAATTTTTCTTCCTACTAAGAACGACTCTTGGACTTTAGCTTTCAATTAATCGAATAGAGACATGACCTGTATGCAACATTTACAAAGATTAACGTTTTTTATGAATTTTTTTATTTCTATTTTTTGATATAGATATAAAGTGGTGGCTAAGTCCTCGGGGGTGGGAGAAATGGGGTCGGTTCATACACACCTTATAGCGTGTCATATCATCTCCTGGATCTTGATCGTGTTGGCCGTAATCAATGGGGTCAAAACACTTGGAAAGGTAAATTATTTTGTATTAATTAATTGATTGATAAATTGATTTTCAACGATTTTTCAGTTATATTACGCCGGCCAGACTTTCGTCTCCTGGCTTTCTCGTTCTAGTAGGCCACACAACATAATGGCAACGTTTCTACATATACATGTACTATTTAGCACATTGGTGGAAGACGAATGACGCAAGTCAAAATGGCTTTTTACATCGGAAAGAATAAATGACCGTGGTTGGACCCATTCAATTGATAGCTTTCGTCTTTACCGACTGTGCAGTAGGGGCTCGACAGGAAAGGTAGATACATTTCGAGAAAAATAGTGGATTGTTTCTATTCCATTGTGACATCTGATACAATATAGAGTAATGTGTGTGTGAAACCAGTAAATATTTTAATCCGGACTCGTCACAAGTGATATCTCGAGAACAAATATGGAAATTGTTTCTATTCGGTTGTATTATCTTATACAATATAGAGTAATATGTGTATGAAACCAGTTAATATATTACATACCGGACTCGTCACACGAGATTTTTCTGTCGTTTAATCACTACATTGTATTATTGTAGGTAGTTTATATAACAGCAACAGTACCATTCCTATTCCTGACATTCATGCTAGTCAGAGGTTTACTCCTGGATGGGGCAATGGAGGGTATCACGTATTATATCACACCGGACTTCAATAAACTAGCGGAACCACAGGTATGTCATTTATTAGCATGAGCGTGTGTTGGGCTTTCTGTTTTATTTTGTTTTAAACGGGTTTTATGCCGTTTTCAACATTATTTCAGTGATATCACTGCCATAGTTCGATTATTCATGCTCCCAGGGTAAACAAAGCAGTACTAGGCTAGGACATGTGCCATGGCCAAGGGCACTCCACCATGACCGCAGCGCCGCGACTAGGGATCCAAACCGTAACACGCCCGGTTCCAAATCTCGAACGCAAACAATTCGGCCACGGAAAAGTCCTGTGAGGGGGCCCTCAACCGCTAGGCATTTGCGAGCAGTGTAAATCCAGATCAGTCGAGGAACTGCGCAGTCTTATTCAAGCTCAGCACTTTTCGTCACTTAGTCATAAAAATGTTTCAAGAAATTTCTGTAAAGCATTATTTATTTGGATCCTTTACCATGTATACAGGGACAGGTCTTTTCCAAACGTGTAGTAATTATTACGTTAAGGTTGGTTTTCACAAAGCACCGCCCATTTCTACTTCTGTATCAGCAATATCTAGCGATTTGGGGTCTTTTAAAATTGGCATAATACTACTGGAGCTTCACATCACTTTTGATCAAAACCTCTAGTAACTACATTACATGTAGTCGGACAGTGAAGACTTTGGTGAGACTATCCGACTGCACACGCTCGTCTGGGTCTTCACTGTTCGCAGACGGTATGTAATTAAACTCAAAATCACTAAACGCGGATTAGCATTTATAAAATATTTCAGATATCAGTTTTGAGATGTTTTAAACTTTAGAATAGTATCCAAAGAGTTGACTCCAAATCACAAAACGCGGATTATCATCTATAACATCTTTCAGATATTATGTTTTAGATTGTTTAGACCTTAGAATAGTATCCAATGAGTTGACATCATCCGTGTGAACTTAATAAGTTTATCCTAATCGCATACAGGGGCGTAGCTCCCTTTAGGCAGTGTAGGCGCGTGCCTATTATATACATTTTTTCTCAAAATGCCCCCAAAATGCAGCTGCGGCGATAGACATCTGCGTAATGTATCGACCAGATCAGCCTGCGCTGTCTGCGCAGACTGATCCGGCCGACACATTCCGTCTCAGGGGGATATATGTATAGAGAAGTGATTCCTGAAACAGAAAATCCACAGGAGGCGAAAAGTGTCCATCCGGGTAGGCCTGTGTGGCATGCTTAGGCTGATCCGGGTCGATACTTTACGCAGAGTCCACAATGTTGATTTTCTCACGAGACGCCCTACACATTGATTTTTGCAAAGCTACGCCCCTGGCATAATGCTAACCCATCCGGCATTCATTCTTGCAAAATATTGACTAGCGTCATCGTGACTATCGCCATTCATGTTCCACCAATGAGCTCAAAATACCAAGTAGGAGGGTAGTCATTTGCCTTTGAAGACTATCGTGTGTGGTAATGCTGCGAAAACACAATGAAATACATAGTTAAGTGAACTGGACGCCGAAATATAACTGACATACGTTTGTTTGAAAACGGCTTTAAACAGTCAATCAACTAAGCAATCTGTGCACCTTCAGATTATGTTACACTACACTGTTTAGTGAATACGCTTAAAAATGTAAAAGATTATTGTTACTTTGCATGTATTCACAACAAAAACGAACCAGCAATACATCGCGACTGTCGATAAGTAGTCCTGATTTATCTGCAGACAGTGAAGACTCAAATGAGCATGCTCATAAACAGAGTCTCACTAGAGTGTTCCCAGTTCGTCAATATGTTATAAAGACTTCAATGCATAATGCGCCAAGATTGAAAGTATAGCCCCCCTGTTTTATGCCAATGTTAGTTAAGTTATACCATAGCGTGGAGGATCATCAAAAACGCCAATCGTTAATTGCGGTAGTATCAATGTATGTTTCAGGTTTGGTTAGATGCGGGTATACAAGTATTCTTTTCTCTTGGACCTACATGGGGTGGTGTCATAACAATGGCCAGTTACAACAAGTTTAAAGGACGAAATATGCTGTGAGTATTGCAAATCAATTGCGACACATATGCCTGATTGAGGCGATCTGACGATTTCGGGGGTCTCATTGCCTCTTATGTTTCACATCATTTTAAGTAACAAAGGCACCGCCTCTGTGGTGTAGTGGTAGAGCGTCAACCTCGGGTGCGGGAGGTCGCGGTCTCGACCCCCGTCCGTGTTATACCAAAGCTTTTAAAAAGGGTAGTAATGGATGCCCTCCTCGGTGCTCGGTGTTGCGGGGTTAGCATAACGACTGACTGGCTGGTGTTAGGATAGATAGACGAGTAGTACTGGTAACTTACTCAGAAAACGCCGTGATATAACTGAAAAAATTGTTTAAAGCGGGGTAAAACACAAAACAATCAATAGGTCACTAGGCCAAATTAAGGAAAGTCTTGTTAACGCTCTGGAGGTTGCATTTTGAATCTTTGTCAGAATAATTGTCTTCATGTGCTTTGCATTAAATATCACATTGTATAATTCAGGTGAGCGATCTAGGGCCATCATGGCCCTCTTGTTTTAGTTTCAGTTCATATAGACTTAGGTAAAATATAACAGTGAAGAAATTGGCGAGACTGTGTTTTCCTAATACGCATATAAAATAAGACCTCACATCGTCAGAAGGTGATTAACTGTAATATATATGGCATGTAGATGTTCGCTTTGATTCCAATACATGAATAGAGAACATTATGTGGGTGAGCAGCTAGGTCGCTATCTGTTAAGCTTCGTCTCAAAACGCCGCTTTGGTTCAATGCTGGATGTCTTCTCTTTCATATGTGATGTGCTTGCAGTAATATATTGATACCCTTTTTTCGGGTATAAAATACATATGCTTGTATGAATTTATCAAAACACTTATATCAAAAACAAGAAGGTGATAACCTTTATTTACTTCATTAATGTCTAAGTTTTAATCATACGATATTTCCCTGTCACTTCAGATGTTCGAACCTGGTTGTTGCCTCAGCAGGCATTACCGCTTTTTTCAATGGTTTTGTTGTGTTTGCCATACTTGGATTTATGGCTCGCATATCAGGGACACCGGTAGAAGAGCTTGCTAATGCTTCAGGTACGATACTTAATTCCTCAGTTAGTGGACATGTGTATTACTAAAATTAAAGGCATACTATCTCTTAAAAAGCATAAACACCAATACATTATATAGGTAAACGGAGGTTCTGTATATACATGGCATTAAAATCAAACTTGAAAACGTGCAAACCTTAACAGCATTAGTGTTACCTTTTCTGTTATAGATGTATTTAAATACCACAAGGTGAACAAACTGAATTGCTGCCAGCTTTTAAGGTTTCTTTACAAAAACACAGCAGTAATCATATGACTCAGTAATCTAGCATGTAATAAACATCGCATGCGGAATGCGGAGATAAAGAAGGGGTGTTTTAATTGCCATTTATATATTGAACATCCGTACTTTTTTTGAAAGCGCTAGTATGCCTTTAATTATACTACTGACACTACATGTACTAGCACAAAACAAGATTGTTTATATAAACGCATTCGTCGACGGCCAATATGACACCATGGAAACGTGTGGCCAAAAAGCGTCTCAAAGTAATATCCCGCCTTTATGAAAACATTAAAAACCTGAAGAAAAACATGTAACATGAATAAATCTTATTACCAGAAAAAAATGCAATATACATAATTAATCATCACTACAAATATCATGACAAATTGATAAGCGGGTGACTTTTAATTAACCTACTTATGAAGACGAATAGAAATACAAATCTACGCTCAGTCATCACGACATGTAGGTCACGTAGTATTAGTTCGATTCGTGCTCATTCTGTTCAATTCTAATGCATTCAGTATGATGCATTACATCCTTTGAATAATTGAATGACTCAAAAGGTGCTGCCGATGTGTATCTCCTGCAATCAGAACTTTTTCATATCATTTGATGATAACATACTGGTAGGTCTTAATTTGAACATTTTTCGGCGAGTAGCTGACTAACGTGGGTTTTGACCTAGATGTTAAACAAATGATCTAGATTGTAGACCAATCAAATGTTGTATTTAATGAATAATGTCGAAGAAATAAAGGAAATGAAACGTTTTGATTGGTTCATAGTTAAGTTGGCGATCCTTCGAGAGGCACCAATAAGGTGAAGTTTTAAAATGAAATGTTCTGCATACTAACCTTTAATTGTTTTTCTTAAGAAATAAATTTCAGAAAAAAAAATCAGAGAAAAAATAAGAAATATAACATTTAAGAGCAAAATATTAATTATTTGTTGAAACATGATAAGTTTTCAGTTATTTATCGTCAATTGAAATTTATAACTGTGTTACATAATACACCTCTTGGGAGCCTCGCGTAATCTCCAGTCATGTGATTAATTCTCGGCCTTGAACGAATTTAAAGCGATGTCGCGCTAGTGTAATGGATATTGACATGGATTGTCAAGCGAAAGATCTGTGGTTCGCTTCCCGGCAGGGGCAAGCTTTTTGTTTTCTCTCTCATTCATATAAAAACCAAAGTATAATCTAATATCAAATCATATGCGAATGTTCCATTTCTTAGTTTTTTCTCATATTGATCGCCGTTTATCTTTTTTAAAGATATTTCTTGTTGACTATTCGATCAATTTACAGAGACTTTGCTAGATACTGTACAAATTGTAAAGGGTGCATTCAATTTATTGAAAGGTTATTTATTCTTGTAAATGAGCTAACTAGTTTTACAAAGAAGTATGTGCAGTCTGTGTGGATAACCAAGGAAGCAGAAAAGGTATATCTATGATTTGCAAAACAACCATAAGCTTGACCCTCCCTAGCCAAATCGTGTTTATACTTATTTCAGGTCCGGGTTTGGTGTTTGTCGTGTTTCCAACTGCATTAAGTGAGCTACCTCTACCACAACTATGGTCCGTGTTGTTTTTCTTGATGTTGATTACAGTCATGTTTGATTCAATGGTAAACGATTAGTTATTATTACTCTTCAGTCTGTTCTAACATGCCGATTAGTTATTATTACTCTTCAGTCTGTTCTCACATGCCGACGCGGTTTAAACAGTCTACAGCAGACGAATTTTTAAAATGAAACGGTTTATTTTCTCATAATGTTTTCAACTCTATCCAATACAGTAACTTTCATTCAAAGAGATTTTCCAATTAGTTGCCTGTATGTTTGTTTTTTTAATTTGTCTTCTGCTGATTTGATGTATGTATGTATGTTTAAAAGGCAGTTTTCCTGATATTATATGTTTTAGAGTCGACCAAACCGAAACATTTTGGTTGGTAGATTTATTGGAGATTGACGAAGATGGTTACCGTCATTTTGAACACAATCGGGCTCTGTCAAAACTGGGTTTTCACATACTCTACTTTCACTTTCACTTTCACACAAGGTCAAATTACCATAATGGTCAAATCAAACAAATCCAATACATATTTACAACGAATTTCAACTCATTGGCAAATGCATAAGGTATACACTCATTTATACGCAAACAATGGTGATCACCTGTGCACGTAGTGCTCAATGAGAGCTATTGGCTTCGCCCTTTGTTCATCGTCCGTCGTGCGTCGTGAGTAGTAAACACTTCAAACAACATCTGCCTCTAAACCACTCTATTGATTTTGACTTAACTTGGTAAGAATGATCCTTGCGTGATCCTTTTTCAATGTGTTCAAAGAAATTAATTCCATGCTGAAACTATGGTTACCTATGCAACAAGAAGGACATCTTTTTAAAAGAAACTTAGAAAATGTTCTTCTCTGAAACCAAACGGTTTAGAGCTTCGATATTTGTTGTGTAGCATTGTCTAATGGTCCACTACACAGATTATTCAAATTATGCCTTTGGAGTCAAAATTGGACCCGCACCGGGGATCACTTGTTTTACAAAATGATATATAGGAAAAAACTATGAAAATCTTCTTAATTTGAAACCGAAAGGCCTAGAGCTTAGATAGTTGGTTTGTATCATTGTCTAGTGGTACTCTACAAATATTGTCAAATAATGCCCATGGGGTCAAAATTGGTCACCTGTTTTACATAGAGATATATTAAGAAAAACTTAGAAATCTTCTTGTTAAATACTAACTGCTACATACACATTTATTTGGTGACCTTCTAAGTCGTATTAACTTGACAAAAGACAGACAATATACCGGGATGTTCGCTCTGTGGCAGTGGAGCTATACTGCAATGGTCCTCTTGTGCCTCTTGTATTGGCTTACCTAACCGCAAATGGAGTTATTGTGATTGGCATGACAAATCACAATACATAACTCAGGTGAGCGATCCAGGGCAGTCATGGCCCTCTTGTTTATGGACTGTTTGACTCTAGATTAGCATGACAGCGGATGTATTTGGCGTAACTTGACCTTTAATGAAGGTCAGATAATGTCAGACCAAGAAATATAAAATGTTTTCTGACCTTTAAGTCACGTGACTGAGACAGATTAATGAACCCTAGGATAACTTTCAATAGTAATGTAATTTAAAATGTATTAGTGTTGCCGAGACTATATCATCTTACTTTACGAAAGACTTCCATTCAGAAACGTTTAGTGTTTATAAATATGAGCTACCCTAAAAACTTAGGCCCCCTATATATTATCTTAGACCAATTGCACTGCTATCATATTTAGACTTCTGGGATTGAAACGATTTCGCCAAAAGATCTGGGCGCAATGTAAAGTAGTTCAAAAATGCTTATTGAATACTCAAAATATGTGAATGCCATGTGTATTTAACTTCGAAATTATGCAATTATTTTTTATTACATTTCAGTTTGGAATGTTTGAAACGTTTACTAGCGGGGTTATAGACTTGTACCCTGATGTACTGATAGAGAGGCGAGTCATTGTAAACATCGTGACGGGGTTAGTCTATATGGTTATCAGTATACCATTCATTATGGAGGTGAGTTTATATGGTTATCAATTTATCTTTCATTATGGAGGTTAGTTTACATGGTTATTAGTGTACCGTTTATTATGGAGGTGAGTTAATATGGTTATCACTTTACCTTTCATTGTTGAGGTTAGTTTATATGGTTATTAGTGGACTTTTCATCATGCAGGTTAGTTTTTATGGTTATCAGTGTACCTTTCATTATGCAGGTTAGTTTATATGGTTATCAGTGTACTGTTTATTATGGAGGTAGGTTGATATGTTTATCAGTCTACCGTTTATTATGGAGGTTAGTTGATATAGTTATCAGTCTACCGTTTATTATGCAGGTTAGTTTATATGGTTATCAGTGTACCGTTTGATATGGAGGTTAGTTTATTATCCCCTCGTCAAACAGAGTTTGAGAGGGGATATAGTACCGGGGCTGTTCGTTTGTGCGTCCGTCCGTAACAACCTTGTGACCACTCTACACTGAACATCATTTGACCGATCTTAACCAAACTTGGTATACAGTTAGTATATGGCAAGGTCTAGAAGCCTGATCTTGATCATGAGAGAACTTGATGTGATGATTAAATACCGAGGGGATGCATTCGCTTTGCGGTGCCCTTGTTGGGTTTGTGTTGTGTGTGTAAGGCCGATTTCAACAATTATTCAGTTGCCCTTTAGCGTTTCCTTGTTAAGTTACAAGTACTATTGGTGAATTTATACCCAACACCAGCGAGTCAACCATGTGAACCTCAACTTATGTAGCACTCTGGCAAGCTACATCAAATTGTCCACGAGGAAAACACAGGTAAATAAACGAGATCGTATAGTGATATATATTCATTTATTTAAATAGGTAAACTAGAGTCTCGCGACTCCCTCTCTCTCTTATGCCGACATATCATTATCCCACTCTCCACAGAGACCATGCCTCTCCTCCCTATATCTGCATGTCTCTCTAACTATCCAATGTCTCTCTATCTATGCAATGTCTCTCTATCTATGCAATGTCTCTCTATCTATCCAATGTCTCTCCCGCTTCCACAAAAACATACATTTATATACTACAGGGGTGGCGCCGTATACACGTGATATCCCGTATATAGTTATACCCTAAATGGATCTAATATCTCACGTGTATATTTCTATACCTCTACCCTCATTGTGTTACAACAATCCTGACGCTCAGCCACGTCACCAGGGAGGCGTTTGTTTAGACAATATCAGACTGTGCATCCGGTGTTTTATATGTTTCTTAACCCATTCCCTCATATAGACGCTTTCTGACGCCTCTGCAGCAGACAGCTTTTTGAAAACATAGTAACAAAAGACAAAACGTGCAATTTCTCCTTTTGTCACAACGTTTTCCACTTTTAGTCATAGGTTATCCATTCACTTATAGAGATTTTCCATTATTTGACAAAATATGTTCAAAGTCGTCTGCTGCAGAATTGTCGCATGAGGGAAAGGGTTAACCCGTTCCCACATGCAACAACTCTGCAAAAGACGACTTTGAATACATTAAGCCAAAAATATGGAAATTCTCTATAAATGAAATAGCAATTTTAAATTGAATAAAGTTGAAAATATTGTGACCAAAGGAGAAATTGCTCGTTTTGGTCACTATGTTTTTTTAAAAAGTCTTCTGCTTCAGAGGCGTCAGAAAGCGTCTATATGTGGAAAGGGTTAACTGATGTTGTGACTAAAATGCAGTGTAGATCTAGATTAGCTTGCGAACATGTGCATGAAGCTATGGCCATGAATGGCCTTAGGCACCATTTAAACATAAATGTTTAACTTTAGTTCCCATGGAAACCACGCTTCTTCTGTAGAAAGTGTAGAAATATATGAAAAGCTTGAATGTGAAGATGGGAGACTTTGTTCAGAATGTTCGGCAGTATAATCAGGATCAACATTGGTCACAAGTCCCAACGTTCGCTTTTCCAGTAATATGCCACAGTAACGAAATGAAATACTGTTTCATAAATTAATGACTTAAATAGGGCTTACTAAATTTGTTAATAGTATTTCAGTTAATTCTAGGCAGCCAGTGCACCTAAACGTATCGTACTCCAAATAATAATCTTCGGGAAAAAAAAAAAGAAGACCTTCCCGTGTAGAAATGTTAGCCAAATTGTGAAAGACGAAATCCACTGGTCACACTGACTTTTGTCAATCATAAATACCTATGAGCATTGTCATTGTATTTTCTAGTTCATTGGACAGATTGATGTATGTGCTTGTATATTTATATCTGTTCCAGGGTGGTATTTACCTGTTCGATCTGTGTGATAGATACATTGTGCAGTACACCTTATTGATCGGGTCTTTCTTTGAGTGTGTCTCCGTGTTCTGGATCTACGGTAAGTGATTGATTCAGGCCGTTTTCAATGGTATTTATTTATATTAGTTTTATGATGACTGTCTCACACCTGCACACAACGTGCATCTAGCATCACTGGCTACCTTCACTCATTCACTATCTAGCCCATTGGTACACGATCAATTAGCATGTCTAACATATGGTCGAACCCAAGACCCCTGCATTGATTGCTATCATCGTTACCGACTAAGCTATCACGGATCGATCACAGAATAGAACCGAACAGAATCTTTATTTACATCAATGTTCATCGTCATATATCACATGTAACGATGAAACAAAAAAGATTCTGTTACACTATAATTTAAACCACATTTACTTTTTCTTCTGTGCTTAAAACCCTTTCCCTAATATAGACGCTTTCTGACGCCTCTGCAGCAGACGGCTTTTTTGAAAACAGTGTCAAAAGAAGAAATTGCTCAAAACGAGCAATTTCTCCTTTTGCAACAATGTTTTCCACTTTTAGTCATAGGTAATCCATTCAATTATAGAGATTTTCCATTTTCTGACAAAATATGTTCAAAGTCGTCTGCTGCAGAATTGTCGTATGAGGGAAAGGGTTAAGACATGGTTCAATCTCGGGCCAGCTTAAACTAGTCTAGTATTAACCCTTTCCCTCATACGACAATTCTGCAGCAGACGACTTAGAACGTATTTTGTCAAAAAATAGAAAATCTCCATAATTGAATGGATAACCTATGACAAAAGGTGGTAAACAGTGTGGCAAAAGGAGAAATTGTACGTTTTGTGCAATTTCTTCTTTTGTCACTATGTTTTCAAAAAACCGTCTGCTGCAGAGGCGTCAGAAAGCGTATATATGAGGGAAAGGGTTAAAGGATGCGATTCTTGGCGCAATTATTTGCGGGGACAACAACGCGACTGGTACATCCGGGTCAGGAACCGGTAGAATATGTAATTTACCAAAGAAACGCCTACATATTATGACTGGAATACTGTATAAATATGCATACAAAATTCAATTCAATCGTGTTTGGAATTCAGTACTAGAAGGTGTTAATTTTGTCTTTATTTTTCAGGAACTGACCGGTTTTGTCACGATATTTACCTGATGACTGGACGTAATACGTCACCAATATTACGGACACTGTGGACTATAATCGTTCCATTTGCCGTCATCGTCAGTACCATTAAAAAACATCATTTTAAACAGTAACTCTTTCACTGCCGAATTTCACAAAGTCGACTCTTCCATGTTGAAACTTGGACCACTCCATTTTATGTCTAACAGAAAATTTGGTATAAATTCAAAGTCTAAGTGGCAAACAATGCAAACAATGCAGATTTTAGGAGAGACATCTCGTTATGAGCTGTCTCATATGAATCTACATTGTTTGCATAAGCCTTTAAATTGACTTTGCCAGCGAAAGAGTAAATAAAAAAGATAATATATCAAGGTCAAAAGAATCGGACATTCTGTAAATGGTTTCGTCACTGTGTCGAACCCTATAGCTCAGTCGGTACAGAAGCGTGCTGCATAATTGTCGTATGAGGGAAAGGCTTAATCCAGGGATCGTGAGTTCCTTCCCAAGCTCGGCCAACATTCTTTCCGATGTTTGGCAAAGTTATATGTGACAAGCGTAATTCGGGCTAGCGGTCGATGTGGAAAAACAGCCAATTGCTTGGAGAGTGTGTTGTGTGGAATTGAAATACATGACCGCCGCTGTGATAAGGCTGAAAAAATGTTGAAAATGGTTCTGAAACTTCCGTTAATTATTTGACCACGAGAGGGAATAGCTGCTGCATCGTGATTTAAAATTTGAAATTAAATTTCCAGCGAGAATGCTTCCACATAAAGTAAAAGATAGAAACCCGA
Organism: Serripes groenlandicus; assembly: GCA_031761405.1. Taxonomy (NCBI): domain Eukaryota; kingdom Metazoa; phylum Mollusca; class Bivalvia; order Cardiida; family Cardiidae; genus Serripes; species Serripes groenlandicus. The sequence continues at coordinate 26,172,578 of JASEVX010000008.1, read as the reverse complement.
AACGTTAATATTATGTTATTGGGTTTTAACCATTTTCTGCATATAGACACTTTATGACGATTTGGAGCAGGCGACTTTTGAAAACATTGTGACAAAAGGAAATATTGATAAAAAACGAGCAATATCTCCTTTTGCCACAATGTTTTCTTTTTTTCCAGTTTTTATACGCCCGTTTTGAAAAAACGGATCGTATTATAGTTTTACCTGCGGCGTACGGGCGGGTGTGCGGGCGGGCAGGCGGGCGGGCGGCGTCCAGTATGTTGTCAGCTCAATAGCTTTAGAAGCCTTTGTCCAATCATCACCAAATTTAGTCAGAATGTGTATTGGGATAATATCTCGGACAAGTTCGATAACTAGCCATATCGCTTTACTCAGTAAAGAGTTATTGCCCTTTAATTATAGAAATTACCTAAAATTGGTCTTGCCAGCTCAATAACTTTAGAAGCCTTTGTCCAATCATCACCAAATTTAGTCAGAATGTGTATTGGCATAATATCTCGGACAAGTTTGATAACTAGCCATATCACTTTAGTCAATTGAGAGTTATCGCTCTTTAATTATAGAAATTACCTTAAATTGGTCTTGTCAGCTCAATAATATCCAATCATCACCAAATTTGGTCAGAATGTGAACTGGCATAATATCTCGGACAAGTTCGATAACTAGCCATATCGCTTTAGTCAATCGAGAGTTATCGCTCTTTAATTATAGAAATTACCTAAAATTGGTATTGTCAGCTCAATAACTTTACGAGCCTTTGTCCAATCATCACCAAGTTTGGTCAGAATGTGTATTGGCGTAATATCTCGGACAAGTTCGATAACTAGCCATATTGCTCCAGTCGATAGAGAGTTATTGCCCTTTAATAATAGAAATGACCTAAAATTGGTCTTGTCAGCTAAATAACTTGTGAAGCCTTTATCCGATCATCACCAACTTAAGATAATATGTTGATGGGCAGAATATCTTGGTCAAGTTTGATAACTTACAACGTTATCTTAGTCACTACAAAATTATGTCCCTCTAAATGGCCAAAACTGTACTAACAGTGTCCGCTCTCTAAGTTTGGCTGATGTACAACCAATTATCACTATACTTGGTCTCAAAAAAACAGGACGGGCGTATTTTGTGACATTTGGCGCTCTTGTTATACCCTCAATTTATGGAGATTTTCAATGTTTTTCCTAGATGTTTTCAGTCGTCTGCTACAGATTTGCTGCATTTGGGAAAGGGTTTATCTAATTACAAAACTAGCACATCCATCCAAATTCGTCATTTTTCGAAAATTTAAACCGTTTTTATTCTACTGTTAATTCCATGAGTAAGAAACGTTTGTCTGGAACTTATGTATACCAAGAAAACAATATTTATCTATTGTGTAAAACCTTGCTTTTGCTTGGGTAACTTTAAAAGAGTAGGTTAGTAGATTTTAACATTAAAGTGAATTAAACGATAATCGTGCTTCTTGTAATTTCATCAAATTATATAGATTATAATGGAATATGCCGCATTTCCTGCATATTCGTTTGTTTGAATGGTGTTTTACGCCGTTTTCAACAGGTTTTTTTTCTCATTTACGTTACGCCGTTTTCTTTGTAATTTACAAGTACTACCAGAATTTTACTTATCCTGACCCTTATGCATCAGTCGTAAGGCTACGTCGGCAACCATGAGAGCCAAGGCGGGAAGTCATTATTATACAATTTGTTATGTCTTACAATTTCTACCTTTAACCTTTTCCCTCATACGACAATTCTGCAGCAGACGACTTTGAACATATTTTGTCAAAAAATGAAAAATCTCTATAACTGAATGGATAACCTATGACTAAAAGTGGAAAACATTGTGTCAAAAGGAGAAATTGCTCGTTTTGAGCAATTTCTTCTTTTGTCACTATGATTTCAAAAAGCCGTCTGCTGCAGAGGCGTCAGAAAGCGTCTATATGAGGGAAAGGGTTAACATTTTCCCAAGTTAAGACGCTTTTTGACTATGCAAAAGACATTTGAAAACATATTGACAAAAGGAGTAGTTGCTCATGATGAGTAGCTTCTCCTTTTGCCATTTGTTTTCAACTCCATTCATAATAAAAATTTCAATCGTAGAGATGTTCCATATGTTGGTCTAGATGTTTTCAAAGTTGTCTGTTGTAGATTTGTTTATGTGGGAAAGGGACAAGGCAGCATCAAAGTGTACACATTTTAACTGTAGAAAATAAATTGTATTCTTGGTATGAGATAGTCAAAATGTAAAAATAATTAGAAATATTGCAAAATATGTCTCAGTGATTAATGGGAGTGAATTACTCTTCATTATAATTTGTTATATCTACCAGCAACCGCAAATTATATGTTAACCCTTTCTCACATACGACAATTCTGCAGCAGACGACTTTGAACATATTTTGTCAACAAATAGAAAATCTATATAATTGAATGGATAACCTATGACTAAAAGGGGAAAACATTGTGGCAAAAGGAGAAATTGCTCGTTTTGAGCAATTTCTTCGTTTGTGACTGTTTTCAAAAAGCCGTCTGCTGCAGAGGCGTCAGAAAGCGTCTATATGAGGGAAAGGGTAAAAGACAACATAATTCATTAATTGTGCTGAATACTGGGTGGGAGGCCTTTATTTACAAATGCAATTGTACATTGTATTGTTGTATTATATTGCCGTTCTCTCCTTACTTACAGGCAACAACGGTTATTATGCTGTCAAGCGAATCAGGGGCGGTGCAAAGTGAAGGCCCATCCTATGATATGGTCGTTGCCGTCATTAAAACACTCGGATTTTTACCGATAATTATATTCCTACTCGTTGGTATAAAGTCGCTACTAGAAACTAGAGGGTCCTTCACAGAGGTATTTATAGATTGAAACGCACCACCTTAACCCTTTTCCACATACGACTTTGAAAACATACACGAACAAAAATTGGAAACTCCCATTAAATGAAAGTACAATAATTAAATAGAGTGGAAAACATGGTGACTAAAGGAGAAATTGCTCGTTTTGTCACTATGTTTTCAATAAGCCGTCTGCTGCAGATGCGTCAGAAATCGTCTATATGAGGGAAAGGGTTAAACCTTTCCCAAATGCATATTTATTTTCACGGATCTACAGCAGAAGACTTTTTAGATATTCGAAAGTCGTCTGCTGCAGATTTGGTGCATGTGGGAAAAGGTTAATTGGCCATCAGAGGCTTTTTTGTATCGCCTACATTGGACGGTAGACACACACATTGGTATCAGATCAGACACTAGTTGATTTAACCCTTTCCCACAAATATATAGGAAACAACAGCACACATCTGGGCAAAACATGGAATATTTTTATAAATGAAAGTATAATTACTTTTAGAAAAATGCTGAAAAAACATTGTGGCAAAAGGAGAAATTACTCGCCCTTATGCCTTAACCCTTTTCAACAGACAGACGACATCTGCAACACAAGACATTCGAAAACATTGTGGAAAAAAGATGAGCGTTTTCTATTTTTGCCACAATGCTTTTAACTCTTTTCATTATTTTTATTTTTGCCTAGATAAGTTTTGTCTGCTGCATAGATATTTTCAAAACTAAATAGACAAAAAGCATATCATAGAAAAAGGAATTGTTTCATCTCCGAGCTACGTTTATTATTTGTTCTTCCTTTTTTTAACAGAGACTTAAAAACAGCCTTTGTCCGTCAGAAAAATGGATGCCAAATGACAACATTCTAAAAAAGATATACGGAGAAAAGTCGTACATTCAAGCGGACACCATGTTGGAACAGTTTAAACGAAACCTCTGTGGAACGATCCAAACTGATGACGTGTTCATACAAGACTCTGATTCGCTGCTGATCTGAACCTCTGGAAGACTTATTTCACATTACACGATCGATTGAGCGGTGCTCTATGTAAACCAATGCCCAATTGCAACCAATATAAACCCGGATCAGCCATTTCATCAGCACATTCTGATCTGGCGCTATAATTCATAGATCCCGATCATCCGATATGCAAATGAGATGCAGTATTACAGCCAATTAAACAATTTGATATGTTCTGTCCAGTCCAGAATGCGTTTTTTGCATCATAAATAAAGGGCCATGTGATGCATGAGAAGCGGGTGATTTTAATGAGTAATCGTGTGTTTGTTTGTAATGCATGAAGATGGGTGTGGCTTAAAATACGATCTCGGATATATATATTAGTTTGGGAAGGTTTCAAGAAATTTCTGTATCCGTAATGTATGTGTATCTTTACCATGAATGCGCATCCACAAGTGTAATAATTACGTTAATTTGGGTTTTCCTGGAGCACTGCTTTATCCCTTTCCTACATACTACATATCGGCAGTAGACGACTATAAAGAAAAATTCTATAAATAAAAGAACAAATATTGAATAATGTTGAAAAACATTGTGACAAAAGGAGAAATTGCTCATCATGAGCAATTTCTCCTTTTGTTACAAGGTTTTCAAAAGTTGACTGCTGCAGTGACGTCAGAAAGGGTATTATATCTGGGAAAAGGATACTTTTCCTTTTACCAGTTACCAGATACACTGTACAGTGAGAAGGTCCATATAATGATGTGGCAGTGGATGAAATATGCATTGACTTTCACCCTGTGTCATTGATGTTATTGTGTGGAAGTGGAGACAGTATTCAAGGATATTCTTCAACCTGTCATTGTGTGGGAGTGGAGGCCATTCTCAGGGATTTTCAACCTGTGTCATTAAGATTACAACACTACTACATTTTTGCAGTGACGTAGATAAGAGGGATAAGCAACTCCACCTGTACACCTGTTATCTGGTTAAAATATCACATGGAGAAATATAAGTGTCCAAATTTTCACATTTTGTAACAAATAAAACTTTGAAGTCACATTCTAAAACTTTGAAGTCACATTCGGCACATAAACAAAACAAACATATTCTGAGAGCTTAACATTTCAACTAAAGTTAGAAATACATTGAACAACTGGAATTTCTTTGTATTTTAAATAATGACTGGTTTAAAAGACACAGGTATTGTGATTTCTGAATTTTATTAATTTTGTTCCAAAAAATTGACAGTCTGACATTATTCATAAGGATACAATATTATCAAAAAGTGTAGTGTATTAAAATATGATTATCTATTGCAACAGGACAATGTTTAAACTTCCAGAAAATGTCTTTGTTATTTTCATATCTTCAATAGTTTATGAGTTTTACTTGCTACAAATGTTGGGATGGGTGATAATTTAGTATACAATTACATGTACTTACTTATCCCTCTTATCTACGTCCCTGATTATTGTGATGTAATACAGACTTTAGTTTATAGTATCCTGTTGTGATATTATATATTAACCCATTCAAAAAAATAAGTCCGGAAGTCAGTTTCTCTATCGTTCTCATATTGAGGGGAAAGAGCTTTTAGGAAAATATCTACAAATTCTTGTACACTTCTTAGCACCTGATGTTATACAGACTTTAGTTTAAAGTATCCTTTTATGATATTATATAAGTTAATAACTCATTTAAAAGTGAGTCCGGGAGTCCGTATTCCCTAGATTAATTCTCTTTCATTCTCATATTGAGGGGAAAAGAGCGTTTAGGAAAATATCTACATTCCGGGCAAATGTTCTAGAAGATGTTAAAATGTTCAATGAAGGAGATGCCAAGAGTTATTAAAATAAATCATTTATCATCTTGCCAAGCTGTTGTGTAATTGAATTGCGTTTGTCTCGCGTGAAAGACACGCTTCTCTTGTCTACCATTTTATTGCAGAGCTCTAGATAAGGGGCATTTTTCATGTCCTAAAATCCTTCTATGACATTCAAACCCTATGTCAAGGGCTTGGCGTGAAACGGTTGTAACTCAAAACCTATTTTGAAAACCCTGGATTAGGGGCAATTTTGACCCATTTGTAAACAATGCAAATTTAGGTGCCATTGCTCAGAACGAGCAATGGCACCTAAATTTCCATTGTTTACCAAGAAAAATGATTTAACGCTTATAAAGACTTCATGGCGAGGTGATTAACCTTGGTAAAGAAATACCAATTTGAGTTACAACTGTTTCACGCCAAGCCCTCGATGTGGTGTGTACTCAAAAGAATCATCTCAGTGAGTCGATTCTTTTGAGTAACACATAACATAGGATTTGGTTTAGTAACAAGATAAATATTGTGGGGACAAGTCTTGTTCACTCCCTCTTATCTAGTCCACTGTCATTTATATACCTACAGTTAACCCTTTCCCTCATACTACAATTCTGCAGCAGACGACTTTGAACATATTTTGTCAAAACATAGAAAATCTCCATAGTTGAATGGATAACCTATGACAAAAAGTGGAAAACATTGTGGCAAAATGAGAAATTGCACGTTTTGTGCAAATTTCTTCTTTTGTCACTATGTTTTCAAAAAGCCGTCTGCTGCAGAGGTGTCAGAAAGCGTCTATATTAGGGAAAGGGTTAACCCTATGGCAGCTGGAACCGATTGTGCCTGTGCCAGCAGTATAGAACCAGGCTAGCCGGTGCATCAACGCCGTCTAACCAGGCTCTATGCTTTTACCTTTACATCGAATCATTGATTGATTGGGGTTTAACGCCGTTTTCAACAACTTTCCGTCATATCACGGCGGCCAGTTCACCTACTCATGCGCTTCCTGGTTTTCCCACACCAGTACACCACACAACATACTTTCCAAGCAACTGGCTGCTTTTCCACATAGACTGTTAAACAGCCCATTGGTGAAAGACAAATGACGCAGGTCACAATGACTTTTGTCAAACGTCGGAAAGAATGTTGGCCGAGCTGGGATTCAAACTCACAACCCCTGGATTGACAGCCCGCATCGCTCACTACCGACTGAGCTACCGGGGCTCAGCTACATGGAATCAATAACCTAACAAAAACCATCCCAAAACATCGAATTTTGGTCATATGCTTCGGTTTTTGGTTGTCTAGTTTTGTATACAGCGTTTTTAATATGATATTTCATTTGTATTATATTTTAAACATTCAAATGTGTCCATCTCTTTCAACTCTCTTGAAATGAACTCTACTTACTATCAACATTGACCCTTTCCCGCATACAACAATAAGCAACAGATAACTTTTTGCTAAAAATATGCAAAATCTCTGTAAATTTGTAAAAGAAATGAGGAAAATATTTATAAATGAAAGTATATATGGATAGAGCTGAAAACATTGTGGCAAAAGGAGAAATTGCTCACTATGAGCACTTTCTCATTTAGCCACAATGATTTAAAAAGTTGTATAGGTTGCAGAGCTGTCAAAAGCATCTGTATGTGGGAAAGGTTTATCACAATAGAAAAATTGACTGGTTTAAAGTTTTATCTTTTAAATGGTTTTGGTGCCACAAGCACTTTGACTGGTTTACAAAGTTCAATAACTTTTTCATCTTGGTCTGTGCCACTGGAAGCTTGAGATCTGAATTTCATCTGAACGGCTGATGAGAGAAGTACCAGTCCAATCTCAACTGCACATGATTCTGAAATTTAAATAAGAAAAACGATGAAATGAAATAAATTAACCTTTTTCGATATGCAACAGTTCTGCAGAAGATGACTTCGAAATCATTCATCTACAATTTAGGGAAATCTCCATAAATGAAGGCATAATTACTGAATCAAGTTGAAAATGTTGTGTCAAAGGTAGAAATTGCTCATTATGAGAAATTTATCCTCTTGCCATAATGTTTTCAAATGTTGCCTGTTACAAAGACGTCAGAAAGTGTCTATATGTCGGAAAAGATTAAGAAATAAGTCCATACAAAAAGGATGCCCCAAACTTTCATATGGGCTACGTCTTGTGATATATGGACTTTTATTGCATCTTGTATAGAAGAATATGGTAGAAACGTTTCTGGGACTGCAGTTCTAAATTTAGGTCAGACCTTAAGTACAAGTCTATGCAACATACTGGTGGTAAGAGAAAACTACTGACAATGTGTGTAAGCACATGCATATACAGTCAAACCTGTGCTAAAGACCACCTTTGTCTAGCAATTCCCTGTCTATAACAAGAGTGCCAAATGTCACAAAATATGCCCGTCCTGTTTTTTTGAGACTGCAAGTATAGTGATAATTGGTTGTACGTTAGGCAAATTTAGAGAGCGGACATTGTTAGTACAGTTTTGGTCATTTCGAGGGACATAAATGTGTAGTAACTAAGATAAAGTGGTAAGTTATCGAACCTGACCAAGATATTCTGCCCATCAACATATTGTCTAAATTCGGTGATGATCGGATAAAGGCTTCACAAGTTATTTAGCTGACAAGACCAATTTTAGGTAATTTCTATAATTAAAAGGCGATAACTCTTGATTGACTAAAGCGATATAGCTAGTTATCAAACTTGTCTGAGATATTATGCCAATACACATTCTGACCAAATTTGGTGATGATTGGACAAAGGCTTCTAAAGTTATTGAGCTGACAAGACTAATTTTAGATAATTTCTATAATTAAAGGGCGATAACTCTTGATTGACTAAAGCAATATGGCTGAACAAGATGTAGTTACAACCGTTATGCATGAAGCCCTCGAGATGACTTCATATCAATATCCCATCCACTTTTGGCAGAGGATTGATTGATTGATTGGGGTTAACACAAATTTCAACAAATTTGTCAGGGTGGCCAGTTCATGTGTTTCCTGGCTTTCTCACACCAGTTATACACACAACAGACTGTCCAAGCAACTGGCTGTTTTACCAAATAGACTGTAAGCCCATTAGTGAAAGACCAATGATATCAGAATCTTTTGTTACATGTTGGAAAGTATGTTGGCTGTGCTGGAGTTCAAACTTCAAACCCCTGGAATGACAGCCGATGTCCCTCCTAACTGAGCTACCCTGGCTCGGCTTGGTAGAGAATAACAAGCCACTTTGTATACTGTACCTGACCAATGTCCGTGGGACAGAAGCACATTTGTGGACAGATGATGATGCAGTCCATTCAATTTTTTCAAATCTTGGGGTGGGGGAACTATCAATACAGAGCTGGTATCCGGGTATCTCACCTGTAAAAGAGAAACAAGAGGGTCATGAGATCCTGGATCAATCAGGATATCTCACCTGTAAAAGAAAAACAAGAGGGTCATGAGATCCTTGATTGATCAGGATATCTCACCTGTAAGAGAGAGAAACGAGAGGGTCATGAGATCCTGGATTGATCACAAAAGACCGTGCTCTATAAACCTTTCCTACAAACAGACGATTTCTAACAGGAGATGACTTTTGAAAACATTGTGGCGAAAGGCGAAATTGCTCATAATGAGCATAAAATTGCTCAAAAAATTTAAACTGCAATACAACTGCAACAGGTCCTAACTCCTAGGGGTCATTTTCACCTTTTAATTTAAACTAATTTAAACACATTTTTCACGGGGTCAAATAGGGAACATTTCTTCAAAATTATCTAGCAATTAGACATCAACCCTTTCTCACATATAGACTCAATTTAAAGTATATGCAGCACAAGATTTAAACAAAAACAATCTCTATTCTGTACTTTGGTATATAGAGAGTTTCCAATTTTTAACCTAAATACATGTATTTTCAATGACATCTTCCGCAGGGAGAACAAAACTTTTGGTTGATATTTGGAAAGAAAATACGAAAAAAGTTCACATAAACTGGTACCTGTACTCTCAAGTTTGATATGTCTGCTGCATTTTCAATGTCTGCCAATAAGAATACAGCAGTCGTCAACCCGGCTGTAAATTTGATCGGGTTGTCTGAAATTTTTGCTGGTTCATGTATAACAGCATGAGCTTTCCTGACTTTGTTCTGTAGACAGAACGTGACAGGGCGAACAAGTTTGAGTGCCGAGTGGAGAATGTTCTGGACTGCAGACAATTGAAGAGTTTTCAAGTTGGGTAACTCTGCCAGCAAAAATGATGTACAGCTGTCCTGAGTTGTGTCGCTTGTTGATAAAAACCTGAAACAGAAATGTGAACCGATGCAGATGTATTGTGTATTGTGGGAAATGGGGAATTTCTTATGAATTCTTTCAAATTTCAGGATGTCAAAATGTTTCTCTCAAATTATATCAAAGCAGGATATTTTGTTGCACCTGTACTATGAAATGATGTCATATGTTACGTGACCATTTACATATATGATACATATGATACAAACACAGCTACTTGTTTCATCACAATACAAGTCTATTAAAAAACTAGAAAGGGGTGCTCCCTGGAGCACGTGTGTCACCTGCCGGCGCCTTGTCAGAAAATTTAAATTTTTGACAGAAAAGGGGCGATAACTCTGATATAAAAATATTTGGATTATCCCCCTTTTGTGAACTCATCACAAAGATTGATATAAACATTTGTCAGAAGTTTCAATCCAATCCATTGAGTAGAAAAAAAGTTATTTGAAAACGTGACGAAAAAGTGTGATGACAGACAGCGGTCAGACAGACAGACAGACAGACGCCGGACAAAAAAAAAAGTAATCCCTAAGTGCCTACCATGCTACGCAGGTGACACAAAAACCATTCATTTTATGAATTACATAAACATTAACATCAGGATTTCTTTCAACAACACAGAAGTGCCATAAAGAAACACAGCTACATATATTTTCATCAATCCTATATGCAAGTACACACATGTATATGGTATATATAATTGATTTGCCATAGAATGGTTAATAAGCAAAATATTTCACAAACTTCTAAAACACTCACAAATGTGTAAACCTCACATAGGACATCATTCCTGTCTCAAATATTTAATGGTAAAAAACTTGATTGCTTTTATGAGTCCTATTATTAACCTAGATGAACATAAAAAATATCTCTACCTTTCCACAAACTGACAAAATCTAATTGTTATTTCAGAAAATGGTGACATAGAGCATTTGAGTGACAATGATTGTCCCTGATTGCAAAAAAATTGCGGGTTATTAGGATAATTAAATTCGAGCTAACCTTTATGAACATGCAGATGCAGTTTAACCCTTTCCCTGATACAACAATTATGCAGCAGACGACTTTGAACATATTTTGTCAAATCTAGAAAGACTATAAATGAAAGGACTAAATGTCTAAAAGTGGAAAATATTGTGGCAAAAGGAGAAATTGCTTGTTTTCAGCAATTTCTTTTTTTGTCACTATGTTTTCAAAAAAGCTGTCTACTGCAGAGGTGTCAGAAAGCGTCTATATGAGGGAAAGGGTTAATAAACACACCTCCAGCCAACAAATTTAGCAGCAATATTTTGAACTCTATTTCATAATTATAAATCATTTTAAGATGTCCTAGATGTCAAAGTCAGAGTCATCTGTTGTGGGAAAGACTCACATTGATCAAACATTGCCCTTTGCATAACATCACAAATTTCAGACAAGTTTCCCCTTTTCATAGTTTCCAGGTATTAATTCTGTATCAAAATGATATATGCAATATTCCAGGTATTACCCATCTTTTTATACATTATTTAACAGACAATTAGTAAAATATTATATCAGGTTAATAATCTCCGACATGCAACAGACAACTTTGAAAACATTTAGACAAATATATTAAAAGTCTCTACAATAGGATAGAGTTGAAAACATTAGTGCGTAAGGAGTAACTGCTCATAATGATTAATTTCTCCTTTTGTTACAATGTTTTATGAACATGCAGATGCAGTTTAACCCTTTCCCTCATACAACAATTATGCAGCAGACAACTTTGAACATATTTTGTCAAAAACTAGAAAAATGAATGGATAACCTATGACTAAAAGTGGAAAACATTGTGTCAAAAGGAGAAATTGCTTGTTTTGATCATTTCTTCTTTTGTCACTGATTTCAAAAAGTAGTCTGCTGCAGAGGCTTTAAAATGTGTCTGTATGTGGGAAAGGGTTAACAATAACTTGTCTTCTTACTTTTGTAATGATGTAAGATAATTTGTGTACGCCTCCCTTGATTTCATCTGAGTTGCCAGCTCTTGTGAATTGGCGAGGACGGAGCCGAGTCGGTAGGTCAAGGCCTTCAGTTCGGACTGCCTGATTGAGGAAAGGTCGCCAATTCCAAGACCGAGGAAGAGAGTTTGTAACTTGTTGGTGAGATCGAGAACTTTGTCTACAAGAACGTTGATGTTGTTTACTGTGACGCTGCCAGTCACAATGTGGGCATGCTGTGACATCAACTGTAGAAACAAAGAAGGATCACATGAAATGCTAGCTTAACTTTTTTCAACTTATAAAAAAATCTGCTTTTGATTTAATTGGGGTTTTATGCCATTTTCATCATTATTTCAGTCATATCACAGAGACAGTTCACTATTCATGAAGCCTGGATAAACTAGAACTGTGAGTGAACTCACAAAGATACCCCCCGTTGCACTTACAAGACATATGGACAGACAGACGGACAAATATATTTCCGACCAGGATAATCTTACTTCATGCACATCCTCAGGTTGTGTACTGCAACTGTGTAAAGTTTCATCAGAATCGGTCCAGCCGTTAAGGAGGAGTTGCGCTTACAAGACATGGACAGACGGACAGACAGACAGACAGACGGACGGACGGATGGACAGGGTGATTCCTATATACCCCCCAATACTTGTTTGTGGGGGGTATAACAAACAAGTTCTAGGCTAGGAAATGCACCTTGCCCAAGGGCACTCTATTATGGTTGCCACGAATGAGGATAGAAACCAGGAAGCCCGTTTCAAAATCTTTGACGCTAACCACTAGGCTACCCAGGCTGTAAAATTGAAACTAACCAGCAGAATTTATATTTAATTGAATGGGGCTTCATATTGTTTTGAACATTTTTCTATTTCAAAGCATTATTGAATCGGAGAGTTCCACTTATCTCTAAAATACTCACTCTGGATATCAACAGCTGACTTTGAAGAAATAAACAGATACATTCCGCAGAGGCTGATGTATTAACATCCAGTTCGGACACTCGCTGAAGATCTCTACAATTAGAAAAAACTTTACTTTTAAATACTATCATTCTTCATCATGGCTTTATATATTTAACCCTTTCTAAACTGTAGACGCATTTTGAAGCAACTGCAGCAGACAACTTTTGAAAACATTGTGACAAAAGAAGAAATTGCTCAAAACAAGCAATTTCTCCTTTTGCCACAATGTTACCAACCTTTTTTCAGTAATTATACTATAATTTCTGGAGATTTTCCATATTTAGAGTAGATTTTTTCAGTCATCTGCTGCAGATTTGATGTATGCGGGAAAGTGTTAAGCCACGCATGAAAAATTATAAAATAAGTATATTAGGAAAACTAAGTAAATAGGGAATTCCATCTGATATGTAGGTTGGTGTTGAGCAGGGAGCATGGGAACATTTATATTTAAAGAGACCATTAACAAAATCTCTATAAATGGAATTATTATTAATGAAGAAACATTACATGAAGTCATGATGAGCAATTTCTTCTTTTGCCGCAATGTTTTCAAAAGCAACAAAATGCATTTGCAAGTGAGAAAGAACTTAACACAGAAACTGATGTGTGACAAATCACCGTTACATATTACCAAGTACTAGTAAGTTAAAGCTAATGCACAAATGGACAAACAGCTGACAGAAAAGTGATTGATATGTGGCACATTGCCAAAGGGAAGGCGACACAAACATAATCTACCTTACACCTGCTTTTAACATTTGTTTAAGAGTAGTGTTATCCAGGGAGCTGATAGCTTAACGGACAAATACAAAAACATTTGACAGAGAAGTGATTCATATGTGCCACATTGCCAAGAGTAGGCGACACAAACGAAACCTTCCTGATGGCCATTTCTAATATATGTTTCACCTTTTCCCACCTGCAGACACATTTTGACGCAAAAGCAGCAGACTACTGTTGGAAACATTGTGGCCAAAGGTGGAATTGCTCAATTTGACAACAATGTTTTCAACTTTATTTAACAATTAAGCTATCTTTTCTTGAAAAAATTTAGGTTTTTGTCACTATGTTTTCAAAGTCGTCTGCTGCAGATTTGTTGTATGTGGGAAAGGGTTAAGAGTAGTGTTAACAAGAGAGCTGATAGCTTAACAGGCAGCTGATCAAGAAGTGATTCATACATGTAACACTGCCAGGGGAAGGCGACACAAACAAAACCTACCTGACGGCCGTTTCTAACATTTGTTTAGCAGTGGTGTTATCGAGGGAGCTGATGTTTTCTAGCTGGTTCACAGATTTCTGTATAAACATTGCTGTGGAGTCTGATCTGGAATGACCTTTGGTCTTGTCTGTGGAATGGGCAGTGTCCAACTAAATCAAACAGACAAATGTATATGTATATGTCTGTTTTAGGGAAAGGGATAACAAATTCTTTGGGTTTCTGGGGGGTTTAAAACTCGCATCCATATTCTTTTCCAACTTACGGACGCATTAAGTCAAAAAGAAAAATTACACATAATGAGCAATATTTCAGTTAGCCAAAATGTTTTCAACTCTGTTCAATAATTCCACTTGCATTAAGAGAGATTTCTGACATTTTGAACAAGATATTTTCCAGTCAAGGTTGAACTCCAGGTGTTTAAATTAGCCATGCCCTAGGAAAAAAAAACATAAGGCATTTGCAAAAAGTTGAGATCTAGAAAAGTCTGTGCATCTACACAAGATTATAGTATTTATTGCAGCATGACTCACTGTCCCTTAAAACTTTCCAACATACGACACATCTGGAGCAGACTATTTTTAACCCTTTCCCACCTGTAGACAATTTCTCTTTTGGCCACAATGTTTTCAACTTTATTTAACAATTAAGTTTAATATATCTTTTTTGTCACTATGTTTTCAAAGCCGTCTGCTGTAGATTTTTTGTATGTGGGCAAGGGTTAAAACATTTAGTCAAAAATATGGATTATCTCTATTAATAAAAGAACAATAAATTATTATTGAATAATGTTGAAAATATTGTAGCAAAAAGAGAAATTGCTCATCATGAGCAATTTCTCCTTTTGATACTATGTTTTCAAAAGTCTGCTGAAGATGGGTCAGAAAAGATCTGTATGTGGAAAAGGGTTTATCAGTCGCCAACAGTTTCAAACAAGATGTGTTTGTGAAACACTGATGCCCCCCAATGGCAACATCTAGGTCAAAGGTCAAGGTCGCAAGGTATACACATGTGAAATATGGTAGCATTACCTGTTATTGTTCAAAAGTAGTGGGGAAGGTTAAAAAAAAAATTGAGAATGACAACATCTAGGTCAAAGGTAAAGGTCGCAAGGTCAAAAATGTTGGTACTGACAGAAAGGTCATGTCACAAGGAATACACATGTGAAATATGGTAGCCGTATCTGTTATGGTTCAAAAGTAATGGCCAAGGTTAAAGTTTTTTTCGAGAATGGCAACATCTAGGTCAAAGGTCAAGGTCGCAAGGACAAAAATGTTGGTACTGACAGAAAGGTCATGTCACAAGGAATACACATGTGAAATATGGTAGCCGTACCTGTTATGGTTCAAAAGAAATGGCCAAGGTTAAAGTTTTTTTTTAGTATGGCAACATCTAGGTCAAAGGTCAAGGTCGCAAGGTCAAAAATGTTGGTACTGACAGAAAGGTCATGTCACAAGGAATACACATGTGAAATATGGTAGCCGTATCTGTTATGGTTCAAAAGTAATGGCCAAGGTTAAAGTTTTTTTCGAGAATGGCAACCTCTAGGTCAAAGGTCAAGGTCGCAAGGTCAAAAATGTTGGTACTGACAGAAAGGTCATGTCACAAGGAATACACATGTGAAATATGGTAGCCGTACCTGTTATGGTTCAAAAGTAATGGCCAAGGTTAAAGTTTTTTTTTAGTATGGCAACATCTAGGTCAAAGGTCAAGGTCGCAAGGTCAAAAATGTTGGTACTGACAGAAAGTTCATGTCACAAGGAATACACATGTGAAATATGGTAGCCGTATCTGTTATGGTTCAAAAGTAATGGCCAAGGTTAAAGTTTTTTTCGAGAATGGCAACCTCTAGGTCAAAGGTCAAGGTCGCAAGGTCAAAAATGTTGGTACTGACAGAAAGGTCATGTCACAAGGAATACACATGTGAAATATGGTAGCCGTACCTGTTATGGTTCAAAAGTAATGGCCAAGGTTAAAGTTTTTTTTGTGCAGACAGACAGACAGACCAACAGACCAACCAACCAACAGACAGGCCAAAAACTATATGCCCACCGAATCGGAGATTCCGGGGGCATAAAAACTGACAAGCAAAGCGTATTTGGATCAGATTACATGGATGCAGATGGCAAATGATTGTTTATATAAGTTGATCTTCCCGGCTAACTGCTCATAAATACCTGTAACTGGGGCACCATATCGGGTATACTGTCACGCAGATACATATAATGTCTCCATGTATGCTCCTGGAACATTGGTAGTGCCGTTCTATTGCCTGCTGCCGCATTAAACACAAGCACCAATATACTGATATCTGATTGTACCGTGTTAAAGATTGATTGATTAGATAATAACGCAGTTTTCAGTAAGATCACAGCGGCCAGTTCAACTATCCATGTGTTTTCTGTCTTTCTCAAACCTGTAATCCACATACAAGTCATTCTAAGCAAATGACTGCTTTTCTAGATAGATTGTTAGCCCATTTGTGCATGAATGACACTTGTCGCATATACTTTTGTCAAACATCGGAAAGAATGTTGACAACCCCTGGATTGACATGCTGTGTCACTACTGATTGAGATACCTGGGCTCAACTATTGTGTTTAAGAAAATCAGATTTCGTTTCTGTGAAAATTACTTTCTTTTGTATATTCAGTTACTACAGTAGATTTAACTTGATTGCAAGCCTTAAAATTGCAAAATACTTCTAATTTGCCAGGATAGCTAAAATGAAAATGGTACGATTATCATATTAGCTGTCAACTTTAAACAGTTTACTTAGATCTTTCCCGCCTGCTGAAGCATCTGCATCAGACGACTTTGAAATCATCTTGTAAAAATTATGGAAAATCTTTATTAATGAAAACACAATTATTGAATAAAGTTGAAAATACTGTGGCAAAAGGAGAAACTTCTCATTGCCACAATTTGTTCAGAAGACGACTACTGCAGATGTGTCTGTAAATGGGAAAGAGTTAATAAGATAATTTTGGATTCCTCTGCTATCAAAACATTTAAATAAAAGAAAACAAGATCATAAAATTTGGAAGAGTTATTTTTGCACAGAATTGAGAATATTGCAGTAAAGGAAAATACTAGTTCCGTTTTAATTAGCACACATCACAGGCATTCCTCCTTTCCAACATGCAGACATATCTTGATGAACATGCAGTATTGTTTACCTGATATGATACTTGGAAGATTCATCAGCTTTAAAAACATCTCAGCAAAAATTGCTAGTTTTTCAGGAATATCTGCTTTACCTCAATGGTTGTTTTAAAGTTGAAAATTGAACAGACATTTATCCTTTCCCAAATTCAGACATATTTTGACGCATCTGCAGCAGACAACTTGATGTTTTGGATGTCGTCAGTTGCAGATTTTTTTGTCTGTTAACCCTTTCCCACAAACAACAAATCTGCAGCAGACGACTTAATATAGAAAATCCCTATAAATGAGGGTATGTTTACTGAAAAAAGTTGAAGACATTGTGGCAAAAGGAGAAATTGCTTGTTTTGAGCAATTTCTTCTTTTGTCATAATGTTTTCAAAAGTCGTCTGGTTGCAGAGGCGTCAGAAAGCATCTATATGTGTGAAACGGTTAAGAAAGGGGAGGTTAAGAAGTTGTCTGTATCAAGGTTTTGGACAAAGGATACAAGCTGGATCATCCATCTCCGGCTCTGGGGTATCAAAGTAAGGATGTAGACACAGAAACTCAGGTAACAGTGGCAGGGCCAGATGGGGACTGTTCTTTCCTATGAACTGCATACATCTGTAGAAGAAAAGTATGGTGTCAGTAGAGAATTATATGTACTAAAGTAAAGTAAATTCATAGTGGTTTACATCAGATGTATATACGAATGGTACTTAACAGTACAGTACATTTATAGAGGATAACATTTGTAGTATAAACTTATGGTATAATTAAAGATGATAAATGTACTGATTACATCTGTAGTATATAAGTACAGTATATTTATAGATAATTACATTTGTCATATAAAATTATGGTATAATTATAGATGATAAATGTACTGATTACATATAGATAATTACATTTGTTGTATAAATTTATGGTTTAATCATAGATGAATATTTAACGATTTCATGTCTCTTTGAGAGAGGAAGCTAAGTAGGTTAATAGAGTAATACCCAACCAAATCCTATACTGTGGGTCCTATGAAGTATCATGTCAATGACAGAATTCTTTTCAACCTTTTGACTTTTGAAAACATTGTAACAAAAGGAGAATTGCTCAAAACAAGCAATTTCTCCTTTTGCGACAATGTTTTAAACTCTATTTCATTTCCATATTTTTGCCTTCATATTTTCAAAGTTTTCTGCTGCAGATTTGTTGAAAGTAGGAAAGGGCTAAGTACCCACAACATAGGGTCTTAGAATCATTTTATCTGGAGGTCTGATAGAAAAATCAAAGTTTCCTACTTACTTCCATATTGATACGCGATCTTCAGGATAGCGTCGTAGATTTTGTAACAGCGCCACTACACATATATTCAGACACCCCTTTGTCGCAAGTTTCATCTCACATAACATGTCCCTCAGTGATAAACGAGACACATATGAACTGTCCTGAAATTATAAACCATCAGACAGCTGGTAGAATGATTGGAATTAACCCTTTCCCACCTGCAGACGCATTTTGACGCATCTGCAACAGATGACTTTTATAAACATTGTGAAACAAAAGTGCCAAATGTCACAAAATACGCCTGTCCTATTTTCTTTAAACCAAGTATAGTGATAATTGGTTGTACGTTAGGTAAATTTAGAGAGCGAACACTGTTGATATAGTTTTGGCCATTTCGAGAGATATAAGTGTGGAGTGACTAAGATAATGTGGTTAGTTATCGAACCCGACCAAGATATTCTGCTCATCAACATGTTGTCTAAATTGGTGATGATCAAATACAATGACTCAAGTGATATGGCTGATTATAGCACTTGTCCGAGATATTATGCCCATACACATTCTGACTAAATTTGGTGATGATTGGATAAATGCTTCAAGTTATTGATCGGACAAAACCTATTCGAGGTAATTCCTATAATTAAAGGGCAATAACTCTCAATTGACTACAGCGATATGGCTGGTTATAGAACTTATCCGAGATATTATGCCAAAAAGCATTTTGACTAAATTTAGTGGTGATTGGACCAAGGGTTTCTAAAGTTATTGAGCAGACAAGATCAATTTAAGATAATTTCTATAATTAAAGGGCAATTACTCTAGAGTGACTATAGTGATATGGCTAGTTATCGAACTTGTCTGAGATACTATGCCAATTCACATTTTGACAAAATTTTGTGATGATTGGACTCTTTAAGTTATAGGGCTGACAAGACCAAAATTAGGTAACTTCTATAATTAAAGGGTGAGAACTCTTGATTGACTAAAGCGATATGGCTAGTTATCGAACTTGTCCAAGATATTATGCCAATACACATTCTGACCAAATTTGGTGATGATGGGACAAAGGCTTCTCAAGTTATTTAGCTGACAACATACTGGATACCACCACCCCGCCCGTACGCCGTAGGTAAAACTATAATAGATTCGTTTTTTTCAAAACGGGTGTATGAAAAGGAGGCATTGCTCATGATGAGCAACTTCTCCTTTAGCCACAAAGATTTTGAACTCTTTTTTAGTAAGTATACCTTCATTATCAGAGATTATCCGTAATTTATTCTAGCTGTTTTTAACCCTTTTGCACAAGCAACAAATCTGCAGCAGATGACAAAAACATGGTGACAAAAATCTGAAATATCTCGATAAAAGATAGCTTAATTGTTGAATAAACAACAATTAAGCTATCTTTTATCGAGATATTTCAGATTTTTGTCACCATGTTTTTGTCATCTGCTGCAGATTTGTTGCTTGTGCAAAAGGAGTTAAAAACAGCTCAGAATAAATTAAGGATAATCTCTGATAATGAAGGTCATACTTACTAAAAAGAGTTCAAAACTCTGTGGCAAAAGGAGAAATTGCTTATTATGAGCAATTTCTTCTTTAGCAACAAATGTTTCATCAGTTGCCTAATGCAGAGGTGTAAGAAAGCTACCATATATATAGGTAATTTCCATGATTTATTTAAATGCAGGGTTGCATCTAGAAATTGAAAAAAAGGGGAAATATCCCCCCTAATTTTCAGAAAATGGGGGGCATGCCTTATTCTTAAATATTTAAAAGGGGGGATACTTTTTTAACTTAATTTCCACTTAAACATAAAGTCTACTTACAAATCCAAACACTTTATCATGCACATTGTTCTTCTAGATATACCCTTAAACGTAAGTTTTTTTTTCCACTTCTGACATTAAATCTTAAAAGTTCACTTCACTGTCAAACACTGATCCCATAGACTAGTAATTAGTATTTCAACCATCATCATGTCAACTACCTGATTAACACATAATGATAACTTAAATAAAAATCTTAAGTACCTTTAAACTTTTAAAGTAAACTATATTGTTTATAAAGAGGTTAATTTTTGAATAGTCTCCTTTCCTTTTTAGCTTTCCATACACCAACAGCACTTTTAAAATTGAATTCTTTTAGAGGGGGTCCTTCAATACTTATCATCAGAAGTCTGTTCAAAGCTGGCCCTTCAATGCGGTTTCTAGCAGGAGTTTTAGTGATGTTTTGTTTACTAAAACCTCTCTCACAATCTGCTGTCTGGTATGGCATTACCAAGGCAATAGCCACTAACTTCAACAAATTTGAAATGTTTCGCCATGGTGTTTCTTTACTACCTGCCACAGCAATAACATATTGTCCCTTGGGTACATCTCTTTCTTTATAACTGTCTTGGCCAGAGACCATTCAGGGAAGATACTTCCATGTTGAAGTAATGGTTGGGATGTCACTTCTTTAGATCGTTGCTCCTTTCCGTAGAAATCTGCAAGTATTTGGATCTTGTCATCTCCATGACCTTCTTGCTCCTCCAGAGAAAGAAAAGTTAAGTTTCGTAACCCAAGAACACCAAATGAAGTTGCTATATCTGCACTATGTTTAGGGAATCTTAGCTTAATCTGCTCTGTTAGAGCTGTAACAAAGTCATGTCTAATACTTGAAATATCCTCTGAAGCTTTCCTAATGGTACTCCTATGGATTCTAAGAGAAACTCCCTTGAAAGTGACTCCCTCCTTGTCTTTGTCCATCAAACTTGCCAGCTGCTCACTCATCAAAGTTTGGTAATGAGATTTCTTTGTATCAACCCTTTTAAGAATGTTATATATGTTTTCAAGTGCTGGTGATACACTGGCTATATCCAAATCAGATTTTTGGAGAAGTAAACTAAACTGTGCCAGATGTGGAATAATATCCATCATAACATGGAGGAAAGTGACAAATCTGTAGTCTGTTATCTTATCAAGTAAATCCTTGCATACAATTGTCTTATTGTTTTTGGTGAAGTAATTTACTTGTGCTTTCCAACTATGATAGGCAGCATACAGGGCATCATAGAATGCTAACCATCTGATCTCATGAACTTCTCTTACTTTTAACTGTGGACTTTCAAGAACTTTCTGAATTTCTTTCAGTTCTGCTGTTCTATTGGCTGATTTTTCAAAATAATAATACATGTCTTTAAAGACCTTCTCAAATGTATCTTTCAGGTATGGTATGTTTTTTGAGGCTTGTGATGTACAAAGATTAAATCTATGTGCCATGCAATGAATGTTTATTAAATGTGGGCTCAGCTCTTTCAATCTTGTTGCCACTCCACTTTTTCTCCCGACCATCACAGAGGCCCCGTCACTACCGAAACCTACAAGTTTTTCCACAGGTAGTTCTTTGTCCTTCAGGAATTTGACAATAAGACCAAACAGCACCTCCGCTGTAGCTGAGGACCCCTCCACAGTTATATTACCCAAAAAATGAGTTGAAGCAACATAGGAAACTGGATCAATGATACGAGTGTAAACAACCATTTTCTTTGTATTAGAGATATCGGTACTCTCATCTGTCAAGATGCTAAAATATGGGCTGGCATGTACTTTCTTTAGCAGTTCTGTCTCAATAACTTCAGCCATACTTTCCTAAAAAGAGATTAAATATTAATTAATTGTTCTGTTCTTACCTTACCCTCATACGAAAATTCTGCAGCAGATGACTTTGAGCATATTTTGTCAAATAATGGAAAATCTCTATAATTGAATGGATAACCTATGACTCAAAGTGGAAAACATTGTGACAAAAGGAAAAATTGCACGATTTGTGCAATTTCTTCTTTTGTTTGTATGTTTTCAAAATACTGTCTGCTGCAGAGGCATCAGAAAGCATTACATTAACAGGAGACAAAATTTTAACTTTGACTGTATTTATTAGGAATTTCTACTTTCACCACATTGTTTTCAAATGTCAGTTGAATGTATGCAGGAGGGTAGAAACAAGCACCAGTATAATAGATGTATAAAGTGAGACATGTGTAAATAACATATGAGTGTAATCAACCAAGTACATGTTCAAAGCACAGGCTGTGTACACTTCCTACACATAATCTGATTATATAGACAAACTAAGAAAGTATTGATATGGGTTTACACTACAAATCAATCACAATATCTCAGACTATACGGCCATTCAGACTTAAAAGTTTCAATACAAATTGTTGGTTTAATCCATTTTTACATGAATCCAGACAGAAATTTGTTTCATAAGTGGTCACTATGTGCATTGATATATTTAAGTTATTAAAGGGAGGTAATCTTACAAAATGACAGATATTGAACAATATTGCATATTTTCACAATAACTCCTTTTCTCACAATGTTTTGCAGGGAAGACTGCTCAGGAGGCAATAAAGGGTATCTGTATAAGCCAAAACATTTTTAAAAAACCATTGAAATGTAAACTTTCATGAGAAACTTACCTGGAATTCATCCACTGAAGTTCTTGAAGAATATGTTGCATTATTCCCCACATTCATGCTGTCAAGCTTTACCCCTTGAAATTCTAGGAATTCCAGCATTGAACCATATTTCAAACTAGCAATGTTCTCCTTTGCGAGCCAGTAAACAACACTCATGGCTCGCTCTAAAGCGTCTTGTTTTTTATGTAAAGCATTAAGTGACGACATCTTGAAGTCTGAACTGTGTTTCAAGTCTAAAATTGCCTGTTTATGTGCAGGCAAATCAACGTGTCTTTCAAGAGTCGAAGTGCGGTAGTTTTTATTCCCAGTTGTAAAAGAATTGTTTTTCCCCGTATCAATGCACCATTTACACTTCATTTCATTCTTTTCGTTTAGGAAAAGCCACGGACGATGTTGTTTCCAAGATTCATTAAACACATGCGATTTCTTCTTCTTCGATGCTGTTTGCGTATCAGTGGTCATGGAATCGTCAGCCTCACTGTCACATGCATTGTCCCCAGACTCGTTCGCCTCTGTAACACTAACCTCCATTAATTCTGACGAATGTTCATTTGAAGAACTACTCTCCTCTTCTCTACGTCGCTTTCTAAAGAAAGTCGAAATTTTGGTTTGTTTTTCCATTGAAATGTTTGCCTGGCTTTACTGTCAGTCAAGGTTTCAAAAACGTTTTGATTCGGAATCAAACGTTTATGTTGACTTCCGGTCTAAGGACCAATGAAATTCTTCGCCTGGAAACCGGCCTGTCTGTCGATCATTAGTGGTATGAATTAAAGCAGGAAACCGGTCTACTGTTTACAAACACTTAGCAACATACGTTTTCAGTTTTATTAACAGGATCTCGATCTTCTTTCGTTTTCAAATGAAATGAACAGCTTTTGATGCTGAATCTAGACACAACCGGTATTTTAACAATGTTTCTTACACAATATTTATTTGAAAAGTACGCACAGCCGTTGAAAATTTGCGGGCAATTTTATATTATTGCGGGATAGAGCCCGCACAGTCTTCTAATTTTTGCGGGATGAATTGATTTTTCGCGGGAATCCCGCAATCCCGCGCTCTAGATGCAACCCTGTAAATGTGCAGAAACAATAATAAGTTATAAGAAGTTACCTGTAGAACGCCCAACATGACATCCAGCTGATCTTCTCGCAGTTCCAAATGCTGACTAAGCTTTTTTAAGCTGTTAACGGCATTCAGTCGCACACTCTCTATTTCGTCATTGAACATATCAACGATACTGTCTTGACAAAGGATGGAAAAATTGTATGACTGGGAAGCCAGTTCGCACATTGAGTCTAGGGTACAGTTACGAACCTCTGAAATTAATTAAACAAGAACCCATACATGCCATGAAAAAAGGTTTTCAGAGTGACTTCTTTTTTAACAAGGAATGCTGGTAAAGTTTTATTTTTTAGCAACAATGATCTTAACATTTTCTATAGAGACCCCAAAATGCTTACCATAGGTAGATTTCAACATCAGCTGTTTTCCTGAGATGAGCAACTTCTTCTTTTGCCAGTGTTATTTAAAAAATGTGACAAAATTACCATTTTTTCCTTTTGTCATATTGTTGTCAACTCTATTTAATTATAACATTTTCTTTAACCCTTTACCTCATATAGATGCTTTCTGACGCCTCTGCAGAAGACAGCTTTTTGAAAACATAGTGATAAAAGAAGAAATTGCTCAAAACGAGCAATTTCTCCTTTTGCCACAATGTTTTCAACTTTTAGTCATAGGTTATCCATTCAATTATAGAAATTTTCTATTTTTTGACAAAATGTGTTCAATGACGTCTGCTGCAGAATTGTCGTATGAGGGTAACTGGGTTAAACACCTTGGAAAAATGTGTAAAATCTCTATAATCTCTTTAATTTAAATAATTACTAGAGATTTTCTATGTTTTGACAAAATATGTTCAAAGTCGTCTGCTGCAGAATTGTCGTATGAGGTAAAGGGTTAATAAAGATTTTTTTTTATTATATGTTTATCTAAATGTATATGAGAAAGAGATAACATATGATACCTACCAGAAAACTCATCTTCCAGTCCGTGTACAAAAACGCCACATGCCCCGATATTCATCAGATTCACATTGTCCGGGTCCAATTCCTCTTTTGGAGCATCATCTGCCCATCTCTTCCCTGTTGACCAACAACCCGTCTGATAATTCTCTTTAGCTCGCTCTGCTGCTGTCCTCTTTCTCTGGAGAATTTCAGAGGCATGAAACATTATTCCGTCAACAAGAAAATATATCATAATTAACCCTTCTTCTTTTATTACAATGTATTTAAACGTTGTCTGCTTCAGATGTGTCAAAATGCATCTGCAAGTGGGAACGAGTTCAAACATTCCATAACATTTCATCCCTCTTGGTTAAATACTTTTGGAGCTATGTACAACGCAGATATCTGGGAATGGCAGACAAAGTTAAAATCTAAATGCTTCCACCAACTCCTAAAGCAGGTATATATGTAAATTGACAACATAATCTTATATTGACCCAATACTTTCCTAACAGCTGAATATCGAATAGTAATCAGGAAAAATGGTTTATTATCTGTTCATTATCAAACCGTTCTCAACTTGTAGACGCATTCTGATGCATATGCAGTAAACAACTTTTTAATATTGTGTCAAAAAGAGAAATTGCTCATTTTTTACAATGTTTTTAACTGTACTCAATAATTAAACTCCCATTTCTTGAGTTTTTAAAAAAGAAAATGCCTTGATGATTTCAAAGTGGTCTGCTACAGATTTGCTGTGTATGGGAAAGGGTCGACACTTTATATTCCAGATGCAGAAGATCTATGACTTTGAAAAAGATTGTGAAATATTTTAAATATCAGTGTCCGACAAATCCATTGCCCGGAGCCCGCGGGCTACCACAATAATTGCTCGGGCTACTGTCATTTTTCAAATGAAAGCCCGGCGGGCTACTGTTTATTCCTGTGTCTGGTAGCCCGGCTTAATTACTTACACACATGTCGTGTATAAACAGTGTCTGTATGTTACATGCGAAAACCACTCGCTGTGACCATAAAAAAATCAATAACAGTAGGCGGAGTTACGCACCTGTCAGATCTAGTGGTTTCAGCCAACCGAATCACGTCAGTGATAGTCAATTAACGTGATATATATACCCAATACGGCGGTCCAATCATTATTGACCATTGTTCCCTGGAGCTATGTGTTAATCCATCAATGCTAGCGAATAAGCAATGAAATTAAAATATTCCCTTAAATATATTTTAATCCATATTTCTACTTTCGATATGCGATGTTTGCAAACTGGTGCAGACCGGTTCAGAAAGACGGAGAAGAACATTTTCGTCATGCAGAAGTTAATGAAATAAATTCGAATCAAATATTAAAGACAATACAATACGACGACTTCTAGATCTTATCTTTTATCAAATATGAAACACCTTCATAATCGACATAGTATTAGTAATATCAGAGAAAATGTTTGGGATGAATTCAATAAATGATTCCCCGAGAATAATAAATGCCCAATCACGGCTTTGTTTACCAAAATTAATTAGCATAACCGGCGGGAAAAAATCATATGACTTAATAATTGCGATTTCATTGGATGAAATGAGAAATTGGGTCAATGACGTTCACGACCCGACGAACCCGATCGAGAGTGGACCCTGATGTTTACATTCACCGTTGTTTACCGATTTCTAATTCTCAGTAGGGAACCATGATTAACATTGCGCAATTTTCAAAATGGCGGCTATGTTGTGAATATACCGTAACACACGAAACAAATTTAACGTGTTTCATACATGTGTTACGGTATTATTCGCGTCATTGTTTTTGACAATATTTCAATATTTAATGATTTAATAACTACATTGAACCTGATAAATTTGATTTTTGGTTAATAAAATTGACTTTCACTCGTATCGTATGCCCTGTTTCGGTGACCCCCACTTTGAAGAGTTATATTGCATCATTTGATTTTTTGGTCTCAAGTTTAAACATTTATATGGATAAAATACATACATTTCATGCAGAATATTTAAAATTACCTAGTGAAAAATAATCTTGAAAAAATTAGTACCAATTTTCTCCTATCTGTCAACTGGGACCACTTAGTGGCCCAGCTGTCAAGCTCCACCAAAAAGTATCTTTTCCAATTTTTTTTTTTTTTTTAACTGAATGCTGCACTTCAGGTCTTTTGCAACACAGTCATGTTATTTGAATTGGTCACTACCCTTAAATCATGTACATGTTGTACTCTTATATTATCTATGTACAGAAGTAGAACAAAAAAAAAATAACCATAAAACACTCATTAGCATCCGCGATATTTCGGGCTACCAGCTTCCAAATCTGGTAGCCCAGTGGGCTACCAAACAATTCTGAAATTTGTCGGACACTGAATATGTATCAAAATTAAATATCCTCCAAGGAGAGGGAGGAGGGTTTATCTTTCCAACATGCAATAAATCTGCAGCAGACTATTTTGAAAACATTCAATCAAAAATAAAATAAAAGAACAATCATTAAATTAAAAAGAAAACATTGTGGCAAAGGAAGAAATTGCTTCTCCTTTTGCCACAGTGTTTTCAATAGCCGTCTGCTGAGGTGTTACAAAGTGTCTGTTTGTGGGAAAAGGTTAGAGCCTTTGATTAATAAATATAAATGACTTACCCTCATATTTGACATAAGTTTTTTATCCAACGTCTGTTCTAGAAATCTGGCACTGACAAGATGCAGGGAACCCTAAAAGACAGTTTAGTATGGCATACAGAGGCTTTCTGACACTCCCCCCACTGCAGACGACTTTTGAAAACAGTGTGGCAAAAGTTAAAATTGCTCATAAAGACCAATTTATCCTGTTGCCACAACGTTTTCATCTCTACATATTAATTAAAATCTCATTTATGGAGATTTTTCAAGTTTTTGCTAATATAATTTCAAAGTTGTCTGCTGCAGATTTGTTGTATGTGGGTAAGGGTTAAGAACATAGTGGGGAATGAGAAACTGTCCATAACCCTTCCCAACATACAACAAATCTGCAGCAGAAAACTTTGAAATCATCTAGGCAAAAATATTGTTAATCTCCATATATGCAAGTATAATTATTGCAAAGAGTTGAAAACATTGTGACAAAGAGAGAAATTACTCATAATGACCAATTCACTTTTTGTTACAATTTGTTTTCAAAATACGTCTGCAACTAGGCAAAGGATTAACATAGATCATATAAATCTCTGTCTACGAAGAAATAAAAAAAACTAGAGCTATCACTAAAGGTGATTAATACCCCCGCCCCAACCCCTGACACATATTATATCTCACAGTATTATCTTTGACTCAGACAATTTGAATATCAGTATCAAAAAGAAATACTAAGTTAATATCCAAAAGCAATATACAAATCTAATTTTAAAGAAATTTTGTCAGGAACATTTTCTAATGCATAAAATACAATCCGCATAAAGTACTATTTCCTCATGAAATAAGTTTTGATTTAGTTTTCTAGTTTCAGAAAACAAACAAACAAGAAGAAAATGAACCACATTCTTTATTCAAAGAGTAACGAGGTTTTTACTGTAAACTACTGAATATTCGCGAGGACCTATTTTTGATATTTATCATGATTTTGATATTTTGATATTTTAATTTTGAGAATAAGTAGCAGAAGTTTAAATTTCACTTCTGATCGATATATTTTCGCAAGGTATTAATTTCGCGAGGAGATCAGCTTGCGAATATAAGGGAATATAAAATCCTTACGTAATTTAGGTAGTTTACAGTAGCTATAATGTAATATAATATCATGTTCTACCTCTGGACACTAGCACAGCTTCTTGAAGGGAACAGCACCAGACACAATCAAGTGGTCACTGTAGTATGTTGGAATGACATGACGCACCAGATTAGATTTTAAGAAAAAAATTCTTATTTCAAGGTCAGAGGTGAAGGTCACAGGGACATGAAATTTGCGTCTTGCACATCTACTACTCCTGATTAACATTTATGCAAAGTGAGGTAAATCAGGTTGAAACTGAAGGAGGATTACAACAGATTAGAATTTAACAAAACAAAATCCTGTTTCAAGGTCAGAGGTGAAGGTCACAGGGACATGAAATTTGCGTCTTGCACATCTACTACTCCTGATTAACATTTACGCCAAGTATAAAGTAAATCAGTAAATCAGGTTGTACTACTCCTGATTAACATTTATGCCAAGTATGAAGTAAATCAGGTTGAAACTGAAGGAGGAGTACAACAGATTAGATTTTAACAAAAAAAAAAATCCTATTTCAAGGTCAGAGGTCAAGGTCACAGGGACATGAAATTTGCGTGTTGCACATCTACTACTCCTGATTAACATTTATGCCAAGTATGAAGTAAATCAGGTTGAAACTGAAGGAAGAGTACAACAGATTAGATTTTAACAAATAGAATTCCTATTTGAAGGTCAGAGGTCAAGGTCAAGGTAACAGGGACATGAAATTTGCGTCTTGCACATCTACTACTCCTGATTAACATTTATTCCAAGTATCAAGTCAATCAGGTAGAAACTGAAGGAGGAGTACAACGGAACAGATTTTGCGGACAGACCGACCGACGGACCGACTGATTCAAGTATACCCCCTTCAAACTATGTTTGCGGCGGGGGGTGGGGGGGGGGGGGGGGGGGGGGGGGGGGGGGGTATAATGAGCAATTTCTTCTTTTGTCACAATGTTTTCCACTTTTAGTCATAGGTTATCTATTCAGTTTTTTGTCAAAATATGTTCAAAGTCGTTTTCTGCAGAATTGTCGTATGAGGGAAAGGTGAAAGATCACCTATGAGCAAAGAATATATTGTTCTCTTCCCATGGGTTAGACTGTACCTTTTTTCGGGTCATCTCATACATTTAGCCTTTCCCACATAAATGAATCTGCAGCAGGCAACTTTTAAAATATCAATACAATAAGGAATGTAGGAATGGGTTAAATGAAAAATATCTGAATTGGTGATATGTCTCTCTTTGAACCCAACAATGAAAAGTAAACATACTCACCAGCAAGCTAGCAGCCTTAGTTCTAACTTTTACTGACACGTCATTGATCATGTTACAGATTTTCACAAAACCATCATCTATCAACCTTATTTCTTCATCAGAATCTGGCACTGGCACCATGCTGTAACATATATATTCATTTAACGCGCATATCCCATATACAACACTATTTCAGTTATATCACAGTTACACTACAGTTCACTAATTTCATGATCTCTGGGTAAACAAACCAGTACTAAGCTAGAAAATGTGCCTTGCCCAAGGGCACTCCACCATGACCCCTGGGACACCTGGTTCCAAATCCCTGACACTATCCACTCTGCCAAAATATTTAAAAATAAAAGTGTAAATAATTTAATAAAGAAAAGAAGTTGAAAATTGTGTGGCAAAAGGAGAGATTTCCCCTCCTGTTACAATATGTATTAAAGTTATCTGCTACAGATGCATGAAAGGCTATTTACATCAACAATGTCAATGTCAATGCTAATGTCAACAATTGAAAAATAGGGAATATATATCCAAGAAATAGCATTTAAACTTTAATGAGGAACGACACAACTGCTTGTTCTTTCACTGATATGCTATATATAAAGTTTTCTGCTTTGAAATTATGGAAAATTGAAAATATATTATAATTGTGAGCAATTTCTTTTATTTTCATAATTTTTCCAAAGTCATATATTGCATCAGGAACATTTGTACGTACCTGGCACTGATACAGATGACTTAGTGCCGTTCCTTTTTTTCTCAGATGTTTCAAAACAAAAGACAGACAAAACCATCTTAGGCAAACTGTTATCCCTTCCCTGATAAGAAACTAAAGCCCTTCTGTTTTGTTACTTTTTGAGAAAAAAAAGATTTTGCTGCAAAGGTCGTCTTTATGGCAGTAGCTGTTAAATCATATTGCTCGATCATTTCCTTGCGACAGACAAAATTCATTAGGTCAAACAAAACATTTTTAAAAATAGGGTAGGAAAAGGAGAAATTACTCAAAACAAGCAAATTCAGAGAATTATGGTCCCCCGCCAGGGTCAAGGTCACAAGGTCAAACAAATTGGTATTGATGGAAAGGGGTTGTCACAAGGAATACACATGTGAAATATGAAAGCAGTACCTATAACGGTTCAGAAGTTATGACCAAGGTTAAAGTTTTTGTGACAGCGTGACGGAGGGACTGACTGACGGACGAGAAATAATAGTCCCCACGCTTTCGCTAAAAGCGGGGGACAACAAGCAAATTCTCCTCTTCCCACAATACTTTCAACTATGGATACAAATAATTCTTCATCTTTTCAAAAGAGTATACCTTTTGCATCAAAAGTTCTTAAAATCGATGTTTTTAACAACATCAATCATATCAAGTACATGGATCCATTTCGATATCTCTGCAGCAAATGACATTTAAAAAAATTGTGGCAAAAATAGAAGTTGCTCATAATGTGGAATTTCTCCTTTTGCCACAATAATGTTTTCAACTGTATAAAATTAATTAGGCTTTCCCTTTAAGATATTTTCCATATTTTTTCTGATATGTTGTCAAAGTCATCTGCTGCTGATTTGTTGTATGTAGGAAAGCGATTAACCCTTTCCCTCATATAGACGCTTTCTGACACCTCTGCAGCAGACGGCTTTTTGAAAACATAGTGACAAAAGAAGAAATTACTCAAAACGAGCAATTTCTCCTTTTGCCACAATGTTTTCCACTTTTAGTCATAGGTTATCCATTCAATTATAAAGATTTTCTATTTTTTGACAAAAGTTCAAAGTCGTCTGCTTCAGAATTGTCGTACGAGGGAAAGGGTTAATTCATGGAAATAAAGTTGTACCTGTCAGGGTACATTAACCCGAGCACCCAAACCAGTTGAATGGCGACTAGTCTCACACACTCGTAGTCATCTGACAGAGCCGCACATGCCTCTCCATATATACCCTGGTCTATTTTGTGACCTCTTTCATGCAGGTTCAACTGAAAAGTAACGATCATCAACAATTTTGATATTTGTTAAATCAATGCATATTACGTGTTAACTTGAACAAGAATAAACAAACCTCTCTCAATATCTGAATACCTATAGTACATTTTTGTTTCTAACTTATCAAAGTAAGTGAAATAATTTGATAAACCTTTAGGTCCAGATATTTTAAATTTCTTATCTTTTTGAAAACATAGTGACATAAGAAGAAATTGCTTAAAATGAGCAATTTCTCCCTTTGCCACAATGTTTTCAACTTTTTGTCATAGGTTATCCATTCAATTATAGAGATTTTCTATTTTTTGACAAAATATGTTCAAAGTCGTCTGTTGCAGAATTGTCGTAGGAGGTAAAGGTTTATGTTATGGCTATTGATAGACAGACAACACCAAATCATTACCTCATCCAACTTCCACTGTAAGTGAAAGGAGACCTAAGAAAAGAATAGGTAACATACTATAGCTTCAAAAGCACTAGAACGAACTCTGGAATCCTGATCCTGGAGAAAGTTCTCTAATAACTTCTGGACATTGGTGTCTGCTTCATCCTCATTATCTCCCTTTGTTGATGGGTCAGGTGATTCTAGACAGCCAATCAGATTTAAGCAGCTACTCCTAACCAAATGGGAATCCCCTGTCAAATGCTGTAAAGAAAGAAACAAGAATGTTATAAGAAACCAATGTGTCGCCTACTATGTAACTAATG
Source organism: Serripes groenlandicus (assembly GCA_031761405.1). NCBI lineage: Eukaryota > Metazoa > Mollusca > Bivalvia > Cardiida > Cardiidae > Serripes > Serripes groenlandicus. The sequence goes on along the minus strand of JASEVX010000008.1, from coordinate 26,139,892 downwards.
TCAGTAATAGAGAGCAGGACTGACAGACAGACGAAAGAAAAATTATTCAAATGTGTCTCCTTGCCACAAAAAGAATGTAACATTTACTAGAGATACATACATGAAGTCTTATCACAGCATCACTTGTGCCTCCTAATTTAGACAGACGTTACATGTTTACCTAAAATATTTTCAAATGCAACATAACATGAATGTATCTGTTGGGCATGTGTGCTTTTTCCCCCTTAGGGTATTTTAGACAGATACCAATAAAAAAAATAAAATATGTGGACAGAGGAGGGGGAGGGCCAAAACACCTAAGGTCTTTTTTCCGTATGGAAATTTTGGGCAGATTCCAGATAAACCCTTTACCTGAATGGCTAGTTTTATCAACTGTTTGTGTAGAGGTTTCTGACATGGCGCTGACTGACCAATCGTACACAGGGCTAATAAAATCTGGCTCTTAGCTTTGTTTGAATCTGAAAGAAAAAAATGATTCAGTTTAACCCTTTCCCACCTTCAAAAAATCTGAAGCAGACAACTTTGAAATTGAAGAGGCAAGAATATGGAAAATCTCATTAAATGACAGTACATGTATAATCATTGAATAAAGTTGAAAAAAAAATTGTGGCAAAAGGAGTAATTGCTCATCATGACTGGTCTTTTCCCATCAATATCTCTCTTATGACTCAACTAACCATATTTGTTGGAGTACCCACAATAAAGGGTTTGAGTGACAAATAAGGATTCTGGGATGTAAAATAGAAACCTGGCATGCAGATATATTTTGATGCATCTGCAACAGGTGAGATTTGAAAACATTTTTGCAGAGAGAAAATTACTCACAAAGAGGAATTTCTCTCTTTGTTAAAATGTTTTAAATGAATGAATGTATATTGTTTTATGGCGCATCGACAGCTAAGGTCATTTAGTAAAATGTTTTAAACTCCATTTAATTATTATTTATACAAATTCAATACATGTACTTTTATTAAATGGTTATCTATTTTTGCAAAGCTGTCCATGCAGAGCTCTAGATAAGGAGCATTTTGCCTGTTCTAAAATCCTTATTTTATCCACTAACCCTATGTTGTGGGTACTCAAAATAATCATCTCGATGAGATGATTCTTTTTAGTACCCACAATATAAGGTTTTGTTTGATAATAAGAGAGATATTGTAGGGAAAAAAGCTTTAAGACTCTCCTAGTCCTAATCTGGACCTCTGTTTCATACCCTTTCAAACTAAACATATTTTAAAATGACCTTTTTTAGATTCAGATTAGGTTCTTTCAAAGGAGAAAGAAATTGCTTTACCTTCCTGTTTCAACAATGGTATGAGCTCATCAGCTAAGTTTTCAGCGTTGACTCCTGGTATCTGTGATAGCAGTCCAATAAGTTCCGCAATTTTCCCTCGAACAATGGCTTCCTTTTCCCTGCTGTAGTGTTCAAACAGCTCTCGCACCACAGCTCCAAGGCTGCTGCAACTGACAGGGAGGGTTGACTCGAATTTCAACAAAATGTGCAAAGCTTCGTGTGAGGACAGTCCTTGTTGAAGGTTTAGTTGTATTTCGGGTTCTACTGGTCGCTGAACAAGTCGTAACTTCTTTGGCTTAGGAGCTTCTTCCTACAAAAGATTAACAAATCAATAGATAATATTTACGTCTTCCTATTTCAGGTAAACCACAGATAATATACAAAAGGTAATCAGAGATAATATATCCCTTCCTGTGGAAAGCCTGAATATTCATATGGGCAGCTCCATATGTTAATTTTGCTACAGGGTTTGATATTGTAGACATGTAGTTAGGGTTTGGAAGGTTTTTGAAGAACAACATGTGGAGGTGCTACCCATATCAGACTTGTGGGGCAAAATAGAAGTATCCCAGTGTATCTATTTGACTGGGACCTTTTGGGAAAATAAGGTAGTTACAATGGTGTCGCATAGAGATTATGGCCACTTTGGGCTTATGAACCCAAGTTTTCATTTTAGAATTGTCACAAGCTAGCATTCTTAATTGCCAAAAGAACAACAAATTGATTAAGGATAAATGGATTCATAACATGAAATTCTTGATAGGCGTTTCTCCAAAAGAAAACTTTGAAATAATTGTGTATGATACATTTTTTGAAATCGTTAAATGCTATGTTTTTCAATATTGACAAAGAATGTACTTGTGTAGTTCAAAATCATTCTGCAATTGGCAAATCTATCATGCAATCTGATCTTTTTGTCCAATTCTTATGAAATACTTCTCCGTAAATATTGATCGACTTAAAAAGAAGAAAGGTTATAGATACCAACTTAAAAAATTCATGGTAAAGATTGAATGGTGAAAGGGGCTTGTGTGCGTTAAGGTCGCAATGCTTCCTTCGCTTAGTAATGTAACGAAAACGTTCGGTATACGTTGCATTTGATATGCAAATTTACATCACCGTTTCGAAGTGATGGAGTTTAGGGTTAGATATATAAGACAAGTGTACCCCTTCAGGGTCGAGTATACTTTTCACTGAAGGGATCTTCTGCGTCTTTAGCCCGGCACGTTACATTGGTGGCAGCGGTGGGATGAAGACAACTGCCATACCGGAGTTGCCTTACCCATGGGTTTCCCAGGCAAAGACTCGGGTCGAGTCTTCTCGGAGTGGGAAGTAGTGTAACGAAAACGTTCGGTATACATTGCATTTGATATGCAAATTTACATCACCGTTTCGAAGTGATGGAGTTTAGGGTTAGATATATAAGACAAGTGGACCCCTTCAGGGTCGAGTATACTTTTCGCTGAAGGGATCTTCTGCGTCTTTAGCCCGGCACGTTACAGTAACTGAGTAAGGTACGAACAAACCAGGGGATAAATGCATCAAAGAAAATAGTAAATAACACAAATTTTGAAAGATACGTAAATCAAAGCTGTATGCTAACACTCACTTAAACGATTGCTTATCATGTATAAGAGTTTAAAAGCGTAAGTACCTGAATTACTTGGCTATATTCCGCCAAGGCTCTCTTTTTCAACAAGGCTGCCATTCTTATCTTGTCAGAGTAGCTTCCCTTGGATCATCTTGAAACAATATGGCCGACATGGATGACTTCCGTGTCCTAACCTAGCCAGTTTTGACACCCGATAAGTTATCGTCTGCAATTATGGGCGACAGAAAGTTCACCCAGGCTCTCCACAGACGTGGGGATGCCGCAAAGATCAGAGAAACTGTTGCCATAAAAATGAAAGAGACATCAATCCAAGTAAGTAACTTTTTTAGTCAAAGTTATGATGCCCCACCTGTTGATTTGATCTGGTTTTTAGAGAAACTGGATTGAGTTGTTCATATATGTATGATTTCTATGTTAAATCCTATGATTTTGTCAAGGAAGAACCTGTTTCACACCAGTGAATACTAATACTGATATGACTGAGTTAATTGACCAGTTCTCACACACTAGAAGATCTGAAACAGCAGAGCCAGACAATTGTTAAACTGTTAATATGATCATAAAGTTTACAACAAGAGTTCTCTATTTCAAGAAGAATGACTTATGCGATTAAGAGAATAGGACCACTGAACTTAACCAGATCTCAAGATAATATAATGACATTTTTCCACTTCCAACTGCAAACAACTTTTGAAAACATTGTGGAGAAAGTCCTCAGTATGAGAAATTTCTCCTTTTGCTACAATGTTTTCAAATAAATTAATTTTTATTGCACTTTCGTTTATAGAGATTTTCATTTTTATTGCCAAGATGTTTTCAAAGTTATCTGCTGAAGTTTGTTTTTATTTGGGAAAGGGTTCAGGGGTATATTTTATGGTTTAACCCTTTCCCACTTATATACGCATTCCCCCGCCTCTATCCATTCCCCAATAGATACGCAAACGCCCGCCTCTATCGATTCCCCAATAGATACGCATTCGTCCGCCTCCATCCATTCCCCAATAGATACGCATTCGCCCGCGTCTGATTTTCAACAGCTTAATTCTCGACTTTTCCGTAAGAAAATTACTCCCGAAAGTTAATAAACCTAAACTTCAATTATTCAAAATGCAGTTCCAAGGATCACAACATATTGTTACTATATAAAGTTTGCCAGTAAATGATAATATAATACCATGCTGTGTATTTCTGTATGCGCAATTCTTACACTGCGTGTCCATGGAAGGTAAACAAAAACACGACCTTGGCATGTGTAAAAAACATTCGAAATTAGGAAATTCTATAAAGTATAATCATTGCAAACAGTTGAAAACATAATGGTAATGTTGAAAACATTATGGTAAAAGGAGAAACTGCTAATTTTGAGCAAATTGCTGTCTCCTTTAGTCACGATGTTTTTCAAAAGTCGTCTGCTACAAACGCGTCTTCAACAAGAAAATGGTCGACGTGTTCAATAAAAGGGTAAATTCATTTTTTTATATTCGACCAAACTTTCAAAATATTTATAAATTTGTTTGTTAGATGATGAATTTTAAAATAATTTCTCACAAACCTGCATAAAAATCCCTTGTAATCCAAATGATTTCTCACAAACCTGCATAAAAATCCTTTATAATCCAAATGAAATCATCCAATTTCACAAACACAAAAGGTCACAGATTTTAACACCGAATTTTGGGAGAGCCTATGGGAAATGCTTACGTCATAGCGCGTGAGCATTTTACTCAAGTGAACTGCGTCAGCACAATCCCCCCCCCCCCCCCCCTTTCGTATGGTGTGACACAAATCCTTTACACAACACATTTGGGACAAATGCTGTGTGCAGCAAGTGAAATAGATTTTCCGAATTTGTCATGTGTGGATAATGGATAATCCAAATTAATTGGTGGGTATACTGATACTTATAATTGAAATAAAACGGAATGGGGTGCAAATAAAACATAACGGACGGTTTGGACAATTAACCCTTTCCCACATATGGCAAATCTGCACCAGACAACTTTGAAACTATCTAGGCAAAACTGTGTACAAAACTCTTATGGTTGATTAGATTTTGACACTATTTCAATAATTTTCAATCATGTCACAGCGGCCGTGTTCACCTTCCCATTATGTCTTTATTACAACAGTACAACCTGTATGGCATCGTATAGAAATTAAGAAGAAAACAATGTGTCAAAAGGCGTCAATCACATTGTACTGTTGTTTATTGGAATTTAAAGGTCATAAAACTCAATCAAAAAACCATCAAGCACCGATCTGGCTTTGATACGCTGATTGGTAGCATCTGCTGGCATGTCCATTAAATTAGGGGTAATAAAATAATGAAATGACCATCATGCAATGCGTAAAATGTTACAGACGGACAAAAGACGATGTCAGTTCGTTTTAGAACAATCAATTGATCAGATCAATTAGCTTACACTTTATAATTAGTTACTGAAATATTATGTCTGTATTTAAAGATGGCTGATTTTGTTCGATTCTGTTGATGAGTCTCTTTTCTGATTAATGTTATCATTCAACAACTATCCAATCATCCAAACTCATTCATTTATGTGTTTCCTTATTGAGATTTAACATTTAAATAGTTTATTTAGTATTGTGTTTTTTACTAATATAAGCATTACAAACACAAATGTTCATTTAATTTATCACAGTAAAAAACACAGAAAAAACATCTATCCCCTATTCTTCATTCCATGTCTTAGATACTATACTCTTCCAATGATATATTGTTTTTATACCATTAGAAAGACAATTTAATTGGCTACAGACTTTATCCTTATACAAAAATTGTTTAAACAATATTTGATACAGTAATAGTGGTATAAAATAGACAGGTGTCAAATCAGTACATTTTTCCAATAATGTTTATGGAAATGGTGTCACTTTTTTTTCATTAGTTTATTGGTTTTTTGTTATCAGATAGCATAGCCTTATATGGAGATAAGGTAGTAAAATAGCCAATTCTCTAGGTGGGAAAGGGTTAAGACACACTGCATGAAAATTGGGATTTAATTTAGAATTAAATTTCCTTAAATTTCCTTAAATTCCGAAATTTAAGTGCACATCAAATAAATTTCGGAATTTAAGCAAATTTAAGGAAATTTACTTCTTAATTAAATCCCAATTTTCGTGCAGTCACACTTATTTGACCCACATAACCTATATTGTGTAATTATATGATTCTATTAAGTACATTCTGAATAGGGTCTAATTGAGTAATAACTGACATATTTAGAGGCAAAGAACTAGTTACATTTATATCGAGACTTCTGTATAATTTCAAGAAGAAAACTGCAGTATTTGACTAAATTCTCCTTTTCTATTGTGTTCAAACTAAAAAAATAGAAATTGATGATTTTTATAAGAATGTTTTTACAGTTGTTTAATGAAGGACTTGTTCCACTTTTTTTTTTTTAATTTTTCCATAATATATGATCTGACATAATGAATGAGATAAATCTCCTTTAATTTGTTTCCTCAGTTAATTTCTTTAATGTTATTGTATTCTTTAAGTTAAACAACAGTATTTAAAGATACCATTGGGTGAGACAAAAATTTAATAAAAGAAAAAAACTATGCATTTTTGATACAAATTGAATTTACAGTAGTGTTTTTTCTGTACTCTTTCCCACATGTAATGCTGTTGAATAATAAATTGTGGGTAAAATAAATTGATATTGTGGATAAAGAATTTGGAGCTTATTGTTTTTCTACAATATTTTGTTAAGGTTTAACCCTTTCCCTCATATAGACGCTTTCTGACGCCTCTGCAGCAGACAGCTTTTTGAAAACATAGTGACAAAAGAAGAAATTGCACAAAACGTGCAATTTCTCCTTTTGCCACAATGTTTGCCACTTTTTGTCATAGGTTATCCTTTCAGTTATGGAGATTTTCTATGTTTTGACAAAATACGTTCAAAGTCGTCTGCTGCAGAATTGTCGTATGAGGGAAAGGGTTAAGAATAACTGTAATCAACAATTGAACAGTATGTTGGGACAGAGAAGAGATTGAAATTATATTAGCAGTTTGCATACATATGAATAATGTGTTTTTATTTGTTGATACAACCAGGATTGCAATAAATGTAATGTCATAGTCACTTACAAGTTCAAGTTCAAGTTTCACAACATTTTACTTGTTGTTGCAACATATACATAATAAACATTTGTAAAGCAATACTTATAGTATAGTTTCAGTAGATGACATGTGATATATAATATTCGAGAAAAGTGTAATTAGTATAAATAAGTATCACTAGGTACAAGTAAACTAAACTTACAAAACTGTAGATAAAAGGGTGTATCTCATTGTAGTTAATCCATTTCATATTCAATATAAGTACTCAATAGAATTGTCTTACTGAGACTGAATTTTTAAAATAGACTTCTTCAGCTTTGCATTTAGAAGAGTCCATAGTCAATTATAGGCAGTATGGAGCATGTTGAGACCGCATGAATAAGCCGGCTGACCTGGCTCTATACTGCTGGCACAGGTTTCACAAATTGATTCTATCTGTGAAAGGGTTAATAAACATAGGGAAAGTAAAAAAGATCTTTCGCTGGAAAAGACCACTTTATTCCTATTTTACTAGACATATTACTTAGTAAACTAGTACATGGATTGTTTGAACCTTAACCTGATATAGCCATATTTTGATGCATCTTCGGACAGGACTTTCGACAGTTTCATGATATAAGGATGGAACAATTTAGATTGAGCAATTTCTCCATTACCAACAATGATTTTTATTCCATGTTGAAATATTTTATATATATAAATAATTCTTGTCCAAATTGGCTCTTTTTTGCCTTGGATATTTCAAATTAGGGAACATTTGAAATAACCAATCAGGGGATAGGTTGATTACAGAACTAGTGATCTTCATTATTATGATATTAGTTAATGCTCAAATTATAATGCACATGTTTAATACTTATTTATATGAGATATATTAGTCTTGATTTTTAATTTATTTTTGTGCTAATTTTTAATGTTTACATTACTGCAAGCTTAGCAAAATCATAGATCTTGCATGTGCACCAATTATGGTATTTAATTTTAAACATCCTTTTAGTATTTTATGAAGAGTCATATTTATGTTGCCTTTTGTTAAGATTTTACTACAGCTGTAACTTAGCGATCATTTCAGTGATCTGTTCATCTTTTTATGCTACAACTAAATTCAGGATATATGAGCGGGAGACACATGTGGTCCTTTAAATACTTGTTCCTTTGACTTACAAAAGGTTTTGTTTACTTTAAAAGAAATAAGAATAAATGAAGAAATAGAAATGTGCTGAATTCTAATTGGAATGTTCAGAGTGAAACCACACCTTGAGCTAGACATGCAGTCATAATGTTATGTGCATGTATATATACATGTATGTTGCTTAATTAGTAATTGCTAAGTGATTTTCTGTCAGCAAGAAGGCATACCTGTATACAGAGTAATTGGAGCATCATGTTTTTATGTTAACCGTTGACCACATAAAACAAATAAGCAGCAGATAACTTCAAAATCATAGAAGTATTAATATGTAAAACCTCTATAAATGAAACTACTAGTACTTATTAATTAAGTTGAAAACATTGTGGCAATATCCCTGCATTAGTATTAACATTAGTCTGCATGTGGGAATGGGTAAATAAGTTCATATGAGTCTCCTTGGTGATCAATATCTGGATTGGCCACATTTTCAGTGTAAACACTTTTAACCCTTTCCCTCATATAGACGCTTTCTGATGCCTCTGCAGCAAACAGCTTTTTGAAAACATAGTGACTGATATCAGAACGAGCAATTTCTCCTTTTGCCACAATGTTTTCCACTTTTAGTCATTATTATATAGGTTATCCATTCAATTATAGAGATTCTCTATGTTTTGACAAAATATGTTCAAAGTCGTCTGCTGCAGAATTGTCATATGGGGGAAAGGGTTAACCCTTTCACGACATACAACAATTCTGCAGCAGACAAATTTGAAAGCACATCTAGCTCAAAATATGTAATCATTTCTCTAAATGAATGTATGAGTAAGTTATAACTATTGAATGGAGATGTAAACATTGTGGCAAAAGAAGAAGTTGCTCATCATTAGTTATTACTATTTTTGCCACAATGTTTTCAAAAGCCGTCTGTTGCAGAGGTCTGGGAAAGGTTTTATTAAAGCATTATATAAAAAGGAGAAATTGCTTATTATGAGTTTTTGATATAATTTACTTTTAGTTCTGTATTCCTGATTTTTAGCTCCACTAGCCAGTCGAGCTTATGTCATGGCGAATTGTCCGTCGTGCGTGGGTCTGTGCGTGTTAACTTTTTCCTTTAAACGACTTCTTCTCCCTAACCACTTGGTCAATTTGGTTGAAACTTCATAGGAAGCATCCTCTCAATATCCTCTCTTAAATTCCTTCATTTTTTTTATCCATCCATAATTCTGGTTTCCATGGCAACCAAAAGAAAAAAATAGTGAAAACTTAAAAAATCTTCTTCTCCGAAAGTGTCAGGCCGATTTTCGAATAATTTTGTAGAAATGTTCCTTGGGTGACCCTTTATTAGATTCCTTCAAGAAATGTTGATTGGTTGAAAAACATGGCCGCCAGGGGGTGGAGCTATTTTGCCTTATATAGCTATAGTGAAAACTTAAAAAATCTTCTTCTCCGAAAGTGTTCAGCTGATTTTCAAATAATTTTGTAGAAATGTTCCTTGGGTGACCCTCTATCAGATTCCTTCAAGCCATGTTGATTGGTTAAAAAACATGGCCGCCAGAGGGCGGGGCTATTTTGCCCTATATGGCTAAAGAGAAAACTTAAAAAATCTTCTTCTCCAAAAGTGTCACGCCGATTTTCAAATAATTTTGTAGAAATGTTCCTTGGGTGCCCCTTTATTAGATTCCTTCAAGAAATGTTGATTGGTTGAAAAACATGGCCGCCAGGGGGCGGGGCTATTATGCCTTATATAGCTATAGTGAAAACTTAAAAAATCTTCTTCTCCGAAAGTGACTGTGTTCAGCCGATTTTCAAATAATTTTGTAGAAATGTTCATTGGGTGACCCTCTATCAGATTCCTTCAAGCCATGTTGATTGGTTGAAAAACATGGCCGCCAGAGGGTGGGGATATTTTGCCTTATATGGCTATAGTGAAAACTTAAAATATCCTCTCCTCCGAAAGTGTCAAGGCTGATATTCAAATAATTTTGCAGAAACATTCCTTGGGTGACACTCTACAAGATTCCTTTAAGCCATGGTGGTTGGTCAAAAACATGGCTACAAGGGGGCAGGGCTGTTTGGAGATTTGATTTTTGCCTTATGGCCGTGGAGCGATACTGGCCCTCTTGGGCCTCTTGTTCATTTTTAAGTTTGAAAAAAGTCTAGAAATTGAAAAACAGTATTTCCCTGCGATGTTTTGAACTGTGTGTAGTGATTTGCAAAAATTATGATGCTACAAGATGCTCTGGTTATACTCTAACCCTTTCCCACGTACAGACGCTTTCTGGCGCCTCTGTCAGCAGACAAATTTTTAAAACATTGCGGCAAAAGAAGAAATTGCTCATAATGAACAATTTCTACTTTTGCCATAATGATTTTGACTTTTCAATCATTATACTTCCTTTTAAAGATTTTATTCTATATTTTTGCCAAGATTTTTTTGAATTGTCTGTTGCATATATGTTGTACACAGGGAAAGGTAAAGAGGAGAACTTAAATTGTACTCTAAAGCGAATATCATCAGTGATTACCTTGACAGATATTTCCTTACATTGATGACTTTAATTTATGACTTTGCACTAAGGTTTCAGTTGAACTGTTTGTACTATGAAATTTAAATTATTAGCTCCACTGGCTGAAAGCCAGTCGAGCTTATGTCATGGCGAATTGTCCGTCGTGCGTCCATGCGTGCGTGCGTGCGTAAACTTTTTCCTTTAAACGACTTCTTCTCACTAACCACTTGGCCAATTTGGTTGAAACTTCATAGGAAGCATCCTCTCAATGTCCTCTCTTAAATTCCTTCATTTTTTTTTTATCCATCCATAATTCTGGTTTCCATGGCAACCAAAAGAAAAAAATAGTGAAAACTTAAAAAATCTTCTTCTCTGAAAGTGTCAGGCTGATTTTCAAATAATTTTGTAGAAATGTTCCTTGGGTGACCCTTTATTAGATTCCTTCAAGAAATGTTGATTGATCGAAAAACATGGTCGCCAGAGGGCGGGGCTATTTTGCCTTATATGACCATAGTGAAATCTTCTTCTCAGAAAGTGTTCAGCCGATTTTCAAATAATTTTGTAGAATCTGTTCATTGGGTGACCCTCTATCAGATTCCTTCAAGCCATGTTGATTGGTCGAAAAATATGGCCGCCAGAGGGCGGGGCTATTTTGCTCTATATGACCATAGTGAAAATTTAAAAAATCTTCTTCTCCGAAAGTGTTGAGCAGATTTTCAAATAATTTTGTAGAAATGTTCTTTGGGTGACCCTCTATCAGATTCCTTCAAGCCATGTTGATTGGTTCAAAAATATGGCCGCCATGGGGGTGGGGCTTTTTTGCCTTATATGGCTATTGTGAAAACTTAAAAAATCTTCTCCTCCGAAAGTGTCAGGCCGATTTTCAAATAATTTTGCAGAAACATTCCTTGGGTGACACTCTACAAGATTCCTTTAAGCCATGGTGGTTGGTATAAAATATGGCCACTAGGGGGCAGGGCTGTTTGGAGATTTGATTTTTGCCTTATGGCCGTGGAGCGATACTGGCCCTCTTGGGCCTCTTGTTGAAATATTGCCTTAGGGGTTATTGCACTTTAATACACTTTTGTTCAAGTTTAACCTATTTTTTTTTTAATTAACCCTTGCCCTCATATGACAATTCTGCAGCAGACGACTTTGAAAGTAATTTGTCAAAACATAGAAAATCTCTATAATTGAATGGATAACCTATGACAAAAAGTGGAAAACATTGTGGCAAAAGGAGAAATTGCTCGTTTTGAGCAATTTCTTCTTTTGTCACTATGTTTTCAAAAAGCCGTCTGCTGCAGAGGCGTCGGAAAGTGTCTATATGAGGGAAAGGGTTAAAGAGATTTTCTATGTTTTGACAAAATATGTTCAAAGTCGTCTGCTGCAGAATTGTCGTATGAGGGAAAGGGTTAAGACAGATGTTACAAAATACTCGGATGGATTTAACTGATTTCATTATATTTTTTATATAGCAAGGCAGTGAACATTGAGAGTATACTAGAAGAAGAAAAATCATTTTTTTTGCAAAGATATTTGTTATGTTTTATGAATGACCTTCACAATCTTAAGTTGATAAGAAATTGAAAGAAATATTTAGTGTAAACATTATAGATTGTGAACAAATTGGATGTGTTGTTTTGATTCAGATATCAAAACATTTCAGGGGGGGAAAAGAAATTTGCCTTATATGATATTTATCCATTCTGAATGTAATGAATGATTTTTAAACCCTTTCCCACATACAATAAATCAGCTGCTCCTGACTTTGAATACATCTAGACACACATTTATTAACTCTATAAAAAAAAAAAAAAAATGGAATAAATTATGGGCAATTTCTCTTTTTTGTCACAATATTTCCGAAAGTTTTCTGCTGCAGAGGTGTCAAAAAGCATCTGTATAATGCCGAGTTGAGTTACCATGGTTGTGAGAGAATTGATAACTTGTTTGTACAACTTAAACTTTTACACAGAATGCTTAATTTCTCAAAATTGTATTTGTAAAAAAAAAAGATGGGTAAAAATTTCCATTGAGGTGAATATCGTAACCCTTTCCCACATACGGATGCTTTCAGACGCCTCTGCAGCAGACAACTTTTAAAAACATTGTGGCAAAAGGAGTAATTGCTCACTCATATTGAGCAATTTCTCCTTTTGCCACAATGTTTTCAACTTTATTCAATTATTGCTCTTATTGATAGAGAGTTTTAGATTGACTATTCGAAGAATAAGGGGAGCTATTGTAGTCACGTCGGTGTCGGCGTCGCCGTTGGTTAAAGTTTTTGTGCAAGCTAGCATTTACCCTTATAACTTACATACACCTAGGCCAATGATCTTCAAACTTGGTATGGTTATACTTCATAGCAAGTTGGTGATGCCTACACAGTTTGGAGTCAGTAGGTCAAAGGTCAAGGTCACTGTAACTTTCTATATAGAAACAGTTCATGGTTAAAGTTTTTGTGCAAGCTAGCATTTACCCTTATAACTAACTTACGCCTAGGCCTATGGTCTTTAAACTTTGTATGGACATTTTTCATAGCAAGTTGGTGATGCCTATAAACATTGGAGTCAGTAGGTCAAAGGTCAAGGTCACTGACCTTCTATATGGAAACAGTTTATGGTTAAAGTTTTTGTGCAAGCTAGCATTTACCCTTATAACTAACATACACTTAGGCCTGTGATCTTCAAGTTGTTTTGCCTAGAGAGTTTGGAGTTACTAGGTCAAAGGTCAAGGTCACTGTGACCTTTTTGTAAAGAAACAGTTAATGGTTAAAGTTTTTGTGAAAGCTAGCATTTACCCTTATAACTTACATACACCTAGGCCTATGATCTTCAAACTTGGTATGGACATACATCATAGCAAGTTGGTGATGCTTAGAGAGTTTGGAGTCAATAGGTCAAAGGTCAAGTTCACTGTGACCTTCAATACAGAAACATTCCTTGCTTTAAAACTACTGATTTCTTAGGCCTATGACTCTGAAACTTAGTTTGGGTAATGGTCATGAACAGCACTTGACTCAAACAGGTCATGGGATCATGAGGTCAAAGGTCAAGGTCACTTTGACCTTTAACAAAAAAAAAAATATTTTTTGCAATAACTTTTAACTAGTTGTACCTAAGTTCATCAAACTTGATATGGACATTAGTCATGATCATAAAAGGAATCCGCTGTGGTCGAGTGGTTAGCGTCGGGGATTTCGAAACCGGGTGTCCCGGGTTCGATCCCCAGTCGCGGCACTATGGTCATGGTGGAGTGCCCTTGGGCAAGGCACATTTTCTAGCCTATAGTACTGGTTTGTTTACCCAGGGATCATGAATAATTAAATTTAATTGCGCGCTAAATGACCTTAGCTGTCGATGCGCCATAAAACAATATACATTCATTCATTCATTCATGATCGCCCGGCCGGGTAGCTCAATTGGTAGCGTATCTGACTCGTGATCTGGAGGTCACGGGTTCGATACCCGGTTGCGGCGACATTCTTTCGGGCGATGTTTTCCATTGCCTCTCACCTCTGATCTATGTGAGAAAGTAGTCAGTGGCTTCGAAAGAATGTTGTGTAAGTACTGGTGTGGGAAAGCCAGGAAAACATGGGTAGGTGCACTGACCGCCGTGATATGACCAAAGCTGTTGAAAGCGGCGTTAAACTCCAAACAAACAAACAAATCATTCATGATCATAAAGAGTTTTCAGGTCAATAGGTGAAAGGTCAAGGTCAGTGCAACCATCAATACGCAACCAGTCCTTGCCTTACAACTACTGATGGCCTACGCCTACAACTTTGAAACTTAGTTTGGGTATTGGATATGTTTTCTTCAAATAACCTAGAAATACTTTAACTTAAGTTCATTAAACCTGATATGGATATTGGTCATGATCACTTAGTCACCCCACTGTGACCTTCATTACAAAAACACTCCATTCCTTATGTCACACCTACACCTATGTAAACAATCAAGTACGATAACTTTATCGAGCATATAATGCAAATTATGGCCCTTTTTTGAAAATTTTAGAAATTATGGTTGAAGTTTTGCGTGCAACTACATTAAGAGTCCTTATCTTAGTAACTACTTGATGCATTCCTTTGAAACCCTTCCCAACCATTACACCTATGTAAATGATCGAGTTAGATAACTCTATCCTGCATATAATGCAAATTATCAACCTTAAGAAATTCTGGTTAATGTTTTGCATGCAACTACATTAGAGTCCATATCTCAGTAACTAATAAGCGGTGGAATAGTCGAGCGCGCTGTCCTCCGACAGCTCTTGTTATCTAAATGTTCACAAAGTAGTCTGCTGCTGATTTGTTATTACTTGTATCTGGAAAAGGGTTAATTCTTGTTTTTACTAATGTGCCAGCAAAGGGTAATGCTATTATAAGAATGAATATCAATCAATAGATAACAAATTGATGATACTTGTGTTGATCATAACTAGCCTATAAGGCATTTTTCTTGGGATATCACAGTGTACTTATTTATGCTGTACACAGGGCTTGGGCGTAGCCAGGCATTTAGAAAAGATGAAGCCCGCTCATTTTCCATGGGAGAGTCCAAGAGCAGGGCAAAGGCTTTTCTGGTCAAAAATAGGTATACTTAGAAATCCCTTTTCTCACTAGCAGATACATTTTGACGCCTCTGCTGCAGATGAATTTTGCCAAGATGTTTTCAAAGTCGTCTGCTGCAGATTTTATCATATGTGGGAAAGAGTTAATGGCTTTGACCTGGTAATATGACTGAAGAATATATCTCAGACATGAAACACATACACTATATATAAACCATTTACCTTATTTGATGATTTACAGTCATCTGCAACAACAGCATCTGAGTAAAGATATATTATGTATGACCATACCATTTGGAATAATAACTCTGATTCTTAGTTAAAAACATTATGAAAAAAGAAATAACTACCTTAACCTTTTCCCACAAAAAGACGCTTTCTGCCTGCCGTCTCTGCAACAGACAACTTGTGAAAACATTATGCCAGAGAAGAAATTCATAGTGAGCAACTTCTCCTTTTACCACAGTGTTTTCAATACTTGACAGTACTTACAATTTAATTTTTAGTGGATTTCCATATTTTTTTGCCAAGACTTTTTTAAAGTCTATTGCTGCAGATTCGTTGTTTGTGGGAAAGGTTTGAGCAGTTCTTTCTTTTTACACAATGTTAAGATCAGAAATTGTAGAGATCAGTGAAAGGATATAAACACATATGTTCTTTTTCTGATCTTGCCTTTTAAGCCTTTCACCTTCTCAGGCGCATTTTTACACATCTGCAGAATTCATCTTTGAAAACATAGTCGCAAAAGAAGAAATTCTCCATTTGCCACATTGCTATCAACTGTTTTCACTAATTTACTTTTCTTTATAGAGATTTTCGGTAAATCTTGCATTCAAAGTTATCTGCTGCAGATTTGTTGTATATTGGTAAGGGTTTAACATTATATCTATTGATAGACCATAACAGCCAATCCTTATATATTGATTCCAAAATTATGCGTCTTGGATAAGGTCATCACTAATATGGTTTAAATCCTTATCTCTCATCATTACCCTATGTTGTGGCTACTCGATCATTTAAATCATCTGTTGGTGAAGGTTCTTATAGATACCCACAACTGAGGGTTTTTGATGATTGATAATGATGTTGGTACATGTAGCTGAAATCAGTATTTTCCCTTCTTATGCAGGAATTTATAAAATAGGTATAGCTCTAGACAAGGGGTGTATTAACCCTTTCCCTCATACGACAATTCTGCAGCAGACGACTTTGAACGTACTTGTCAAAAAATAGAAAATCTCTAAAGCTAAATGGATAACCTATCGACTTAAAGTGGAAAACATTGCGGCAAAAGGAGAAATTGCTCGTTTTGAGCAATGTCTTCCTTTGTCACTATGTTTTCAAAATGCCGTCTGCTGCAGAGGTGTCAGAAAGCATCTATATGAGGGAAAGGATTAAATCCTTTCCCACCTGCAGATGCACTTTGACGCAATAGCAGCAGACGACTTTTGCTGAGCAATTTCTCCTTTGGTCACAATGTTTTCAACTTTATTTAACACTTAAGCTATCTGTTATTGAGATTTTTCATATTTTTGTCACTATTTTCAAAGTCATCTGCTGCATAAAAGTTCTAAATTCCTGATTTGACTGCTCAACCCTATGTTGTGGTTACTCAATAATCAAATGAATTGTCTCACTGATACAATTCTTTGGGTGCTCACAACATAGGGTATCACCAAGTGATATAAGAGATATTGTGCGTCAACTCCATCACAGCCTGTTTACTCTATCTTATAAGGATCTTTAACCCTTTCCTTCATATAGACGCTTTCTGACGCCTCTGCAGCAGACGGCTTTTTGAAAATATCGTGACAAAAGAAGAAATTGCTCAAAATGAGCAATTTCTCCTTTTGCCACAATGTTTTCCACTTTTAGTCATAGGTTATCCATTTAGTTTTAGAGATTTTATATTTTTTGACAAGTATGTTCAAAGTCGTCTGCTGCAGAATAGTCGTATGGTTATCCATTCATTTATAGAGATTTTCTATTTTTTGACAGAATATTTTCAAAGTCGTCTGCTGCAGAATTGTCGTATGAGGGAAAGGGTTAATACATTCCCATTTTCAGACACATTTGCTTCTTCTGCAGCAGACGACTTTTGAACAAACGGAGAAATTGCTCATCATGAGCAACTTAAGCAACTTGTTTCCTTTCACCTTAAATTGTTTGACTATTCTGACAATGATAGTACTTTTATTAATTGAGACTTTTCAGAGTTTAAAGCCTAGATGTTTTCAAAGTCTGCTGCAGATAAATTGTATTGGGGGGGGGGGGAAAGGGCTAAATACCAATAGGAATGGTAAAATATTGTAATTGATGTTGTATTGGGTCTGTGGCTGGTTTTTATGGTAGGAAATTTGTCATGTTATATGTTATATGGTTTTCCCATATGTTTGCCTGTTTTTGGGGAGGTGGTGCAGACATTTATGCTTTTTTCACATGGAAATGTTGTGTAATAGCGGTGTTCTTGTGACTGGATTTTATTGGGATTTCCACACCGTTTACAACAGTATTTCAGTTATATTAATTGGCAGCCGGTTCATCGACTATGATGATGTGTGGCTGGAACTATAATCAGTGTGTTAATCCTTTCCCCCACATACAATCTGCAGCAGATGACTTTGAAAACATCAAGGACAAAATGTAGAAATATCTTTAATCCTTTCCCTCATACAACAATTATGCAGCAGACTACTATGAACATATTTTGTCAAAAAATAGAAAATCTCTTATCATTGAATGGATATCCTATGACTAAAAGTGGAAAATATTGTGGCAAAAGGAGAAATTGCTTGTTTTGAGCAATTTCTTCTTTTGTCACTATGTTTTTAAAAGTCCTCAACTGCAGAGGCGTCAAAAAGCATCTGTATTTTCTGGAAAAGGATGATATAAAATTATGCACCAAATCTGCAGCAGATCATACTTAAAAAACTTCTAGGACAAAAATATTTAAAATCTCTGCTAATGCAAGTATGATTATTCATAAGGAATGAAAACATGGTGACCAATTTCTTCTTTTGCCACAACGTTTTTTTTATAAGTCATCTGCTGTAGATGTTTCACAATTTGTCTGCAAGTGGGAAAGTGTTAAGTGAGAATCCGATGCTTGATGATGGGAGAAACTGTAATGCAATCATTTCCAACTGTTACAATTGACTGTAGCTTTAACTCTAATGAAATACAATCTAGAATGAATCTAATTGACATTGACATTCAACCTTTCTTTTTAATAGATCTCCTCAAATTATTTCAAAGAAACCTTAATGTTGTTCAAAAAGGGCTCAGGTTGGGGTTTTTCCTGCATAATTGTTGCAAAGGGTAAGAATTATGATAATTTTTATGTGAAAGCAATTAATTTGGGTATTAATTGGAAAGTACGGCATAACAAACACTGATGATCTTTAGTTAAAAAGAATTGCCTCTGAAACATGCACAAATTTCCATAAACAATTTGATGGCTTGAAGCCATACAATTATAACTCTTTCTTATGAAAAGGTATTGCTACACTGTACAATTACTTTGCATAAATCAGTATTTTCAATTATGTATGAATACAGATTTGCTTTGGGGAAAACATGACGTAATGGATATGTATGCAACTACAGCAACATTTAATTATTCACTTCATAATGGATGCTGGAATCCGCTGTGGTCGAGTGGTTAGCATCGGGGATTTCGAAACCGAGTGTCCCGGGTTCGATCCCCAGTCACGGCACCTCGGTCATGGTGGAGTGCACTTGGGCAAGGCACATTTTCTAGCCTAGTACTGGTTTGTTTACCCAGGGATCATGGATAAGTGAACTGTCACTGTGATATAACTAAAATAATGTTGAAAGCGGCGTAAAACCCAATTAAATAATAAAAACATAATGGATGCTGCCTCTGATATATGTATAGACATGTACAGCCTACATGAAGGAGGGAACAGCAGGTTGTTGGTGAGAAAGACAGACATACAGACATAGAAGTAAAGACATGGAGGGAGCAATAGAGAGCTAAAGATTGTTGGACAGACACAGAGAGATGGAGAGGTGTGAATGTGGTGTGAGAGAGAGAGAGAGTGGGAGAGGTGAAGAGACAGGAAGAGAGAGATCCAGAGCTTAACCCTTTCCCTCATATAAACGCTTTCGGACGCCTCTGCAGCAGACGGCTTTTGAAAACATAGTGACAAAAGAAGAAATTGCACAAAACGTGCAATTTCTACTTTTGCCACAATGTTTTCCACTTTTCGTCATAGGTTATCCGTTCAATTATGGAGATTTTCTATGTTTTGACAAAATACATTCAAAGTCGTCTGCTGCAGAATTGCCGTATGAGGGAAAGGGTTAAAGCAGACGGCGTTTTGAAAACATAGTGACAAAAGAAGAAATTGCACAGAACGTGCAATTTCTCCTTTTGCCACAATGTTTTCCACTTTTAGTCATAGGTTATCCATCTGACAAAATACGTTCAAAGTCGTCTGCTGCAGAATTGTCGTATGGGGGAAAGGGTTAAAGCAGACGGCGTTTTGAAAAAGGATTAAAAGATGGACAGACACATATAGAATGTGAGAGAAACAGAGGTGTATGTGTGGAGAGAGAGTTAGTGCACAAGAGAAAAAACGACAGGAAAGGAGAGATTGAGGGCTAAAGATGAAAAACGACAGGAAAGGAGAGATTGAGGGCTAAAGATGATGGACAGACAATGGTATACAGAAGAGACAGTCATATAGGGTGAGATAGAGATGAGTGGTGTGGGGGAAGAGAGGGATGGAGACAGAGCTAGAGAGAGACAGAAAATGAGAAATATATAGAGAGCTAAAGATGATGGACAGACACAGAGAGAGTGAGAGAAAGACAGAGTTGTGTTTGGGGAAAAGAGTGAAGGAGACAGAGAGAGACACACACACACTCCCATTGTCATAAGACATCTTATTTTTTGATAATACAATGAGTCTAATATCCATTATAATACTCGAAAGCACGATTTTAATATTAGCTAATCACAATTAAGCATTTATGAATGACTTTACATCAATTGATGTCAAAAGAAAACAATATTAAACGGTGGATTGAATCAAGTCAATGAACAAATTATAGTGAAGATCTATATGGAGCAATGGACACACTTAGACGAAGAAAACTACGGGAGAAAAGAGTGAAGATATACTTGGTAAGTTTCAACCTTTTCCCACATATAGACACATTTTTACACCTCTGCAGCAGTCATAATTTTTACAACAAGACAATTAAATATGAAATAAGCTAAAGGGAACATTTCAAGAACTAAAATTCTTAATTTTTTTTTATTGTGAAACATGTAGGGGAACTTTCTGTTGGAATGGAATAAATTACACCTCATACTTTTCATTCTGTTGGAATGGAATAAATTACACCTCATACTGATTGATGGTGGTTCTTTCGTGTTGTTTTCATGTTGTAACAGCTCTAGATAAGGAGCGCTTTGCTTGTTCTGAAATCCTTATTTTATCCACTAACCCTATGCTGTGGGTACTCAAAAGGATCGTCTGAATGAGACGATTCATTTGAGTACCTACAACATAGGATTTGGTTGGATAATAAGTGAGATATTGTTGGGTAAATAGATGCAAACCCCACCTTTATAATCTCATGGACCTCTGTTGTACCAGTAAATAATGAATTATCATTGTTTCATGATTGATAATGAAGTATTGGCGATTTTTTCAATAATATTTGTGATTAACCCTTTAGTAGATCTATACAGGTGTCTTTTGACATCTGTGATAATTTTGTTATCAACATACAGTGGTCACGCACTAACTCAGACTCAAAACTTGAAAAGCTTAAGGAATCCATAAATTACTTCAAGATATCAACATATTCTTATTTCTTGTTTAGCAGAGCCCAGGTAGCTCAGTCAGTAGCGACGAGGGTTGTCAATCCAGGGGTTGTCAATTCGAACCCTAGCTCGGTCAACATTCTTTCCAATGTTTGACAAAAGTCATTGCGACAAGCGTCATATGTCTTCCACTAATGGGCTAACAGTCTATGTGGAAAAGCAGCCAGTTGCTTGGAAAGTATGTTGTGTCGAGTACTGGTGTGAGAAAGCCAGGAGACACATGTGTAGGTGAACTTGCTGCCATGATATTCACTGAAAAACTGTTGAAAAATGGTGTAAAATCCAAATCAATCAAAACTTATTTCTAGTGATTCTTTGAGTTATGCTTAATTCATTTGTATTAGGGGATGCACTGGCAATGGCCACTTGAGCCTTTGGCAATGGCCGCTTGAGCCTTTGACAATAGCATGAACAAATTGGCGCACGAAAAACATACTACGTTATTCATTTATAATTAAATGTTTATTATGAAAAGCTATATATATATATAGTGATATAAAATGTGTTCAAAGAACTGCATTTAACCCTTTCCCTCATACGACAATTCTGCAGCAGACGACTTTGAACGTATTTTGTCAAAAAATAGAAAATCTCCATAATTGAATGGATGACAAAAAGTGGAAAACATTGTGGCAAAAGGAGAAATTGCACGTTTTGTGCAATTTCTTCTTTTGTCACTATGTTTTCAAATAGGCATCTGCTGCAGAGGCGTCAGAAAGCGTCTATATGAGGGAAAGGATTAAGCTGTTTTCAAAAGAAAGATCTGTTTGTGGAATTGGTTTGTGTAAAACGATATATTGAATATTCACATAATCAAGCAAGTGAATTGTACTCTCAATTTGATCGCACATGATGATTTCCCCTCACGCTTTTTTTTAGATCAGAGTTTTGATTTGCCCTGAATCTGATATGTCTCTTTCTTTTTGGCAGAAGTCTACAATTTGGAAGAGTCAACAAAAATTATTGGCAATTGGTTATCCACATATTCAGGAATCCGTCATGGCCAAGTGATAAGATATGGAACCTTATGTCCCAGGTTCAATCACAAGTCGCAGCGCTGTGGTCATGGTGGAGTGCTCTTAAGCAAGGCACATTTCCTAGTTTAGTACTGGTTTGTTTACCCAGGGATCATGAATACGTTAACTGTCACCGTGATATAACTGAATAAATGATGAAATTTGGCGTCAAACCCCAACAAAACAAAATATCTATATACAATGTTAACCCTTTCCCTCATATAGACGCCTCTGCAGCAGACGGCTTTTTGAAAACATAGTGACAAAAGAAGAAATTGCACAAAATGTGCAATTTCTCCTTTTGCCACAATGTTTTCCACTTTTTGTCATAGGTGGTTATCCATTCAATTATGGAGATTTTCTATTTTTTGACAAAATACGTTCAAAGTCGTCTGCTGCAGAATTGCTGAATGAGGGAAAGGGTTCAAGTATACTGACAACTGATGCATAGCTAGGTTTAATACTGTTAGTTTATTGCACAATAAAATCAACACATCGATTATGTTTTAATGTTATACATCTCGTATATCTATATAAATATACTTCTCAATTTCTTTATTAGATTTTCTACAGTTGGTTTCATAGCAGTTTTTCTCGGATGCTATTAAAAGTCAATGCGACATGCGTCATTCGTCTTCCACCAATGGGCCAAGTCTATGTGGAAAAGCAGCCAGTTGCTAGGGAAGGTTGTTGTGTGGAGTACTGGTGTGAGAAAACCAGGAAATGCATGAGTAGGTGAACTGGCCGCCGTGATATAACTAAGAAATTGTTGAAAACGGCGTTAAAACCCCAATCAATCAATTGGATGCTATTAACCCTTTCCAACACAAAGGCACATCTAAAGCAGACAGCTTTGGAAACATTGTGACAAAAGGAGCAATTTCTCCTCATGAATCATTTCTAATTTGCCATAGTATTTTCATTAATAGAGATTTTTGTTTTAAACATTTCAAAAGCTGCCTGCCATAGATCTACTGCAGATTTATTTTGAATGAGAAAGGGTTAAGATACCTTGTTATGTCTATCATATCATTGAATATTATGTCACTAAGATTTAACCCATTCCCACATACAATAATTTTGCAGAAGATGACTTTGAAAACATATGTTGTCAAAAATATGATAAAATTATTGCAAAAGGAGAAATTTCTCATTTAGAGCAATTTCTCCTTTTGCAAAATTGTTTATAAAAGCTGCAGATGTGTCATACTGCGTCTACATGTAAGAAAGGGTTTATTTGTTGTTGTTGACCATCATTTTTGTGTCCCTGAACGCTCTAAATGAAAATCTTCATATAAATTTAAGAGAATCATGAAAACAAAATGAAAGAGGAAGTATAAAGACTGGAAAAGATAAAACACTTGAGAGCAAGGTCAATCAAACAGTGTGTTGAAAATGGGTCCAAAGATAACATTTGTGGGCCAAACAACACCCAAAAAAAGAACTTCCTAACATTTATTTAAGGGATTTTCTGTTTATTTTTGTTTTTGTACATGTATACATTTTTGTAAACAGGGAAGATACATTTCTTTTACTTCATAATATGTTAACTTCAAGAGATGAAGATAAGGAGGCTTAATCCTTTCCCACATACAGACGAAAAATGTTAAAAACTTTGTGGTGAAAGAAGAAACTGCTCGTTTTGAGCAATTTCTCTTTTTGTCACAATGTTTTCAAAAGTCGTCAAAATGTGTCTACAGGTGGAAAAGAGTTAACAGATCTTTGCTCATTATGAGGAAACTCTCCTTTTGCTACTATCTTTTTAACTTAATGTCTGCATCAGATGCGTCAAAATGGGTCTGCAAGTGGGAAAGAATTAACAATGGACGCATGCTTAGTTCATGTGACCAATCAGGAAAGAGGGCAATTGGTAACTTTACAATCGTTTGGTTTTAATTACCCTCACTCATAATGTAGAGTTAACCCTTTCCCAACTTGCAGACACATTTTGACGCAATAGCAGCAGATGATTTTTGAAAACATTGTGGCCAAAGGTGGAATTGCTCCGTGGTGCTCTTGTTAATTTTAGTGGTAAAGTTAGGTGTCCATTGAAGTTATCCGACATTAATCCTTTCGCACAAACAGAAGCTTTCTGCCGCCTCTGAAGTAGACGAATTTTTAAAACATTTTTGCAAAGAAAATTAATTATTATGAGCAATTTCACCTTTTGACTTAATGTTTGCACCCTAAATTAAAATTGATTTCATGTATAGAAGTTTTTACTTATTTTTTTGCCATGATAGGATTAAAGGATTATTATAATTTGGCATTGCAATTTCCACAGCGTTTGAAATTATTGTAGCAAAAGGTTTTTTTTTATCATTTTCACGACATTTGCAGTTTCTTCTTTTGCCTTAATGTTTTCCAACCTATTCAAAAACAACATTTTTTGCCAAGATGAGATCAAATTTGGCATTGCAATTTCTTCACCTTTTAAAATAATTGTACCAAAAGGAAAAACTTCAATGATATTAAGCTCACATGGAGATTTTCCATTTGCTGCAGTCTTGTTGTTTGTGTATGTTAAACTCTTTCTCACAAACAACAGAACTGCAGCAGAGTACTTCAAAAACATTTAGTCAAAATATAGGGAAAGTATCTATAAATTACAGACCAATTATTGAATAAATTGCTCATGATAGAAATTTGTCACAATGGTTTCAATAGTCGTCTGCTGAAGAGGCATCAGAAAGCATCAGAAGGCATGTTGGAAAGGGGGGTTAAATACTGGAAAGTTTAAAAAATATTAAAGTAAATGGGGTAATGGTTTGACATTAAGGGAACAAGGTTTGCCATTGTCATCAGAGCAATTTTCTTTTCACCTACAAACTTTTCTTTGAAGGTCATCTGCTACATAGGCATCACAATTTGTTTGTATCAGGGAAAGAGTTAAAGGAAGTACTAGCAGACATAAAACAATTGATTTATGTTATATCATCCTATAGTGTTTTGTTGTGTCTGGCAAATTGTTGGTTATCAGTCCATGCTTTAACTCTTTCCTAAATACAACACATCTTCAATAAACAGCTAGGCAAACAGGAAAAATGTTTATAAATGAATATTTTATTATTCAAGAGACTTAAAAGCATTGTAGTAAAAGGACTTGAAATTGCTTATTTTGAGCATTTTTGAAATAAAAATTCTCAATGTTTTCGAAAGTCTTCTGCTGCAGATGCTTCAAATTGTATCGACAGGTTGGAAAGGATTATTATACACACCCACCAAACAGAAGGTGTTTCATTCACTGACATTATTGAACTGAAAAAAATATGTTGCAGCCATCATAATGGCACAATTGGCAATACAGTTAACATTCCCAAAGGACACACTGTCTGGTTGGTATATATATTCTACAATTATCCCAATGAAATGAAGCAGGCTGCTTGGTTGGAACACTACCCTTGTCAATTCTGATGAATGTCAGTAGAACATTGTTCCAATTGTTTAATTGTTTTCCATTTTCATTCATTTCTAGCTCAGAATTATTCTCTCTATTTATATACAGAACCAGAGCTCAAGATAAGGGGTGTTTTTCATATTCTAAATTTCTTATATAATTTTTAATCACTATGGTGAGGGTGCTAACTGAGAGGAATGTTCCTACCCACAACATAATAAACGGATATAATGCAGTAATAAAAGAGAAATTAATTATACCCCCTTCAAAGAAGAGGGGGTATGACTAAGGAGTCACTGTGTCGGTCTGTCTGTCTGTCTGTCGGTCGGAAGCCATATTTTGTCCGACCTATTTCTTACAAACCACTTTGTGGAATTCAATAAAATTTGACATGAAGCTTCTATACCAATTACAATTGCATGTTACTTTACAGAGTTATGGCCCTTTTACTTATTAAGTTACGGTGTAGGTCAAGGTGTTGTTTAAGGGGTATGTATCATCTTCAGTGATAGTTCTAGTTGGAATAGATCTCTTTGCTCGTCATTATCTACTTGTATGCTTTTGTAGACAGACAGAATACTTCATTTCGCTACCTACATTAGCTTTTTGAAAGCAATACAGATTCAGGTGAGTCAGCTCGTAACGAGCTGTCTCACCTGAAATCAGCATTGTTTGCCTTTTAGTTATCAAAATATTCCAAAACTCTAATTACATTTACACGGAAAATGGAGTCGCCTGATTTTGAACAATTGGAAGAGCCAACTTTAGGGAACTTTGCACTGATAGGGTTAAATCTATATAAAAAGTAATAAACAGATGGTATATCGCCCTTAATATATATCATCTTGTGCTCCAAAGATGCAATAGTTAAAAATATATTTAAGGAAAGGAGAAATTGCTCTAAATGAGCTTTTTCTTTTTTCAACAATGTTCAATAACCATCTGCTGCATCATGCTTCAAATATCATCAGCATCAGGGTTAGGGACACATTATGATGCTTCTGCAGCAGACGACTTTTGTAAACATTATGGCAAGAAGAGAAATTGTTCATTATGACTGTTCGTTATTTTACTTTATTCAATGATTATATACTTTCATTTTATTAAGGTTTCCACAGGTCGGTTGGATGTTTTCAAAGTTGTCTGCTGCAGCTGCCATTGGCGCAGTTTAATTGAGAATGGCGCATGAGAATTCAAACAAATGCGGCGGCGGCCCGCCCGAAATTTAGGCTTCATATTTGCCTTTCCGACTTAAAAATCAGGAATAAAGTCAAGGGAGAACAGAACAATTATCAACTACCAGATAAATTTCCGACCTTTCATTAAACAAAATCCCAGACGTTTGTAAACACTTTCTAACTCAAAACAGTAGGTTGATTGAAACAAAACACTCGTAAATAGTGTCGTCACCATTTTCCTTTGACATTGTGCCTCAATTTAAAAGTGGGTACCTCCGTGCACCTGCTTGGGAATCTCCGCATTCCTGCTTAGGCATGCGCAGTGATTGTGTAATGTAATCGAGGAGGATGAATCGCCAGCAGCGTGATTACGAATGGGAACGAAACAGCATTGGTAAACAAGGACGCGTATTTTACAATATGGCGGTGAAACGAAAACAGTCAATGTCATTGATGAATTATTTTAGTGCATCTACCCCAAAAAAGTGATCGGATCCCCTGATAAAAATGACAAAAATAACATTGAAAAAATTGTCCGTATTATGTAAATCGAGTGATTGTCTGTCTTAAAACGAATCTGTGAAAGTTAATTGTTTTAAAATGTGAATGTGGTTGATCTTATGCTAAGCTGAAGCAGAGCCTGATTTTTGGTGCCCAAATTCAGTCAGTTAAATAATATTATACAATGTTATGGCCCAAAGTTTTTGAAAATAGCCCACCTTTTTCAGACTCAGTAGGCCATGGGCCCACTGTTTTCAAAATATTGGCAGATCTCTGGATGACAGTTATTATGATAATTGTAACATTTGTACTTTAACACTTTCTCTCATACGACAATTCTGCTGCAGACGTTTTTGGACATATTTTATATGGATAACCTATGACCAAAAGAGGAAAACATTGTGGCAAATGGAAAAATTGCTTGTTTTGAGCAATTTCTTCTATTGTCACTATGTTTTCAAAAAATTGTCTGCTGCAGAGGCGTCAGAAAGCGTCTATATGAGGGAAAGGGTTAACTAGCCTGGCAAAAGAATAGTATTTTGCAATTTTAACGTTTGCAATCATTTAGTTAAATCCTCTGTAGTAACCGAATATACAAAAGAAAATAATTTTCACAAAAATGAGGACCGATTTTCTTAAACACCATAGCCAAGCCCAGGTATCTCAGTTGGTAGTGACGTGGCCTGTCTATCTAGGGGTTGTGAATTTGAACCCCTCTTTTGCCATCATTCTTTTAAACTACCTAATTAGGTAAATTGAGGATAAATGATGACATTCAGCAGATGTGACATTGATCACTTCTGCCAATACTGTTTTCCAGAGTGAGTGTTATTACAGTTTTAAAGTTGTCTGGTTTAATTAACCCTTTCCCACTTGTAGCACGTTCTGACGCATCTGCAGCAGATGACTTTTGAAAACATTGTGACAAAAGGAGAAATTGCTCAACACTAGCAATTTCACCTTTTGCCACTATGTATTCATTTTTTTAGCTCACATGTGCACATAGTGCTCAAGGTTTTATAGTGATCACATTTTGTCCGTCATCAGTCTGTCGTGTGTCGTCCTTTGTGCATTGTGCTTCGACAACAATTGCCTTGTTAACACTCTACAGGCTACATTTTGCATCTGATCTTCATGAAAGTCCATCAGAACATTCATCTCCATCAAATCTTGGACATTAGTTTGTAACTGGGCCATATGAGGCCAAGAACTAGTTCACTAGGTCAAATTGAAGGAAAATCTTGTGAACACGCTGGAGGCCGCATTTTTAATAAGAGCATATTGAAACTTAATGTTTGGCTTGATGATAATGTAGGCCCCGAATATGGGTCATGTTTGGTCAAAAAGTAGGTCACTAGGCCAAATTGAAGGAAAATCTTGTTTGTCTAAATGATATCTTGGCTAAGTGTGAATATGGGTCATATTGGGTCAAAAACTAGGTCATTAGGTTATATTGAAAGGTAATTAAATCTTGTTAACACTCTAGAGGCTGCATTTTTAATATGAAAATATTGAAACTTTTTCAGAATGTTTGTCTTGATGATATGTAGGCCAAGTTTGAATATGGGTCATGTATGTTGAAAAACTAGCTCACATTAAGGCCAAATTTAAGGGAAATCTTGTTAACACTCTAGAGCCTGCATTTTTTGCTTCAGCAGCTTGAAATGTTGTCAAAATGTTTGTCTTAATAATATCAAGGCCAAGTTCGAATCTCATTGCATATCTCAGGTGAGCGATCTAGGGCCATCATGGTCCTCTTGTTTCAGTAATTATACTTTCATCTTTAGCGATTTCCCATGTTTTTGCATGATTATTTTTCAAATCGTCTGCTGCAGATTTTTTGTATGTGGGAAAGGGGTTAAAAACAGTCCAGCAAAAAGGATTAACTCTTTGCTACTTGCATCTTGACACACTAATGCAACAGACGACTTTTCTAACCATTGTAGCAAAATGTCAGCAATTACATGTACCCCTTTTGCCACATTGCTTTTAATTATACTTTAAATTAAAGAGATTATAGAGATTTTACACATTTTTCCAAGGTGTTTAACCCAGTTTCCCTCATACGACAATTCTGCAGCAGACGTCATTGAACACATTTTGTCAAAAAATAGAAAATTTCTATAATTGAATGGATAACCTATGACTAAAAGTTGAAAACATTGTGGCAAAAGGAGAAATTGCTCGTTTTGAGCAATTTCTTCTTTTATCACTATGTTTTCAAAAGCCGTCTGCTGCAGAGGTGTTTAACCCTCATACGACAATTCTGCAGCAGACGATATTGAACACATTTTGTCAAAACATAGAAAATCTCTTTAATTGAATGGATAACCTCATGACTAAAAGTTGAAAACATTGTGGCAAAAGGAGAAATTGCTTGTTTTGAGCAATTTCTTCTTTTGTCACTATGTTTTCAAAAAGCCGTCTGAAAGCGTCTATATGAGGGAAAGGCTTAAGAGTCCTCTGCTGCAGATATATTGTTTTCGGTAAAGGGTTGAAATAACAAGTTAAAATGAAGACGTTACACATGGAAAAATGCATTTTATGTATAAATATACTAAACTTCAATAATTATGGGTACATAATTCAATTTCCAAGTACATGTTACAAAGTGCGAATGTTTGTTTTGTTATTCTAAGGTTTTTAAAAGCCTGAGAGGCTTATCGGGTTGTTGTTACACATTCCGAAGGATAAAGTTGAGTTATGAATTGGATTAATAACTGTCAGAAATTATGCCAGGAATTTTGTACAGCTTTAACAGTTTTTGTGTTGAGGAAAACAATGAGAAATAGAGATTGATGGAAACATATCAAAACAGTTTTAAAAGTCTGATAAAAAGTATACTTGCAAGAAAAAAGTGTTATGCAGTTTATTGTGTCACCTGCATAGCATGGTAGGCACTTAGGGATTACTTTTTTTTTTGTCCGGCGTCTGTCTGTCTGTCGTCACACTTTTTCGTCACGTTTTCAAATAACTTTTTTTCTACTCAAAGGATTATATTGAAACTTCTGACAAATGTTTATATCAATGTGTGTGATTGGTTCACAAAAGGGGGATAATCCAAATATTTTTATATCAGAGTTATTGCCCCTTTTCTGTCAACAATTTAAATTTTCAAATTACTTTTTCAAATTACTTTTTTTCTACTGAAAGGATTGGATTGAAATTTCTGACAAATGTTTATATCAATCTTTGTGATGTGTTCACAAAAGGGGGATAATTCAATTATTTTTTATATCAGAGTTATTGCCCCTTTTCTGTCAAAAATTAAAATTTTCTGACAAGGCCCCGGCAGGTGACACACGTGCTCCGGGGAGCACTCCATTCTAGTTTATGATCTGGTCAATATAACCTTTTGTTGGACTAGATATGAGAGAGAGAATAGGTCTTTTCCACACAATATTTCTCTTATTACTCAACCAAATCCTATGTTGTGTTTACTCTAAAGAATCGTCTCACTGAGACGATTCTTTTGAGTTTGACAACATAGGGTTTAAATTTAAAATACAGATTTCAGAACATGAAAAATTCCCCTTATCTCTGGTTAAGATCCGTAAGAATATATTTGGAGAAAAGAATAAGGCATTGCATGAAGTCTGTACAGATGAAACTATTCTTTTAACACAGATTTGAAATTAGTGTATACAATTGGATAAATTGCTCATCACCAGAATGCCTCCTTTTCCCACAATGTGTTCACAAACAAAAAGTAAAAATATTTACAAGTCTTTATAAAAAAGACCGCCTCAGTGATAGAGTGGTAGAGTGGTAGAGTGTCATTCTCAGAAGCAGGGTGGATCCTTAGAGTCGTGTCATACATTTATTTTTAAAGCCTCCTTGGAACTCAGGATTGTGGGGTTAGCATTACAACTGACTCGCCCAGGTGTCAGGATGAATGGACTTGCTAGTAGTACTGGTAACTTACCCAGGAAACATCATTATCCCTTTCCCACATATAGACGCATTCTAATCCTTCTGAAGCAGACGTCTTTTGAAAACATTGTGGCAAAAGGAGAAATTGCTCATGATGAGCAATTTCACCTTTGGCCACTATGTTATCATCTTTATTATAAGATTAAAGCCTTTTTTGATGGAGATATTTCATGTTTTTGCAAATATGTTTTCGAAGTCGTCTGCTGCAGATTTGATGTATGAGGGAAAGGGTTATATAATTGGAAGATTGTTGAAAGTGGCGTAAAAAATCATACAATCTCTTGACCTCTTGACCTCTTGACGTTTCTTAAAATGAAGCAGACTTGTGAAGCAGAAAACAGAAAAGGTTGATAAGGATTGATTGTTGTTTTTTCCAAGTCATGATCCGACTTCCCTGGAATTCAGATTATCACGATTTATGCTTTATACAATACAGAGAGTTACTGTACTGCATGTTCTGTTTTGACTTGTCTGATACTATCTGTAAGAACTTTTCCTATGAAAGATTCTGTCATTCACATAGAATGAATATTCCTAATGTTTGAAAGAAGAATGATGGTTTTCACCCGATTCCCAAATGCAAATTTATGCATTTTGACACATCTATAACAGAAATCTTAAGCCGCACCTATTCAACCTATTCTAAACTTTTGTATTCATTTATAGACATTTCTTCCCTTCAATTCCAAATTCATCTGCTGCAGATTCTTTCTATGTGGGACTAAGGGCTATCTAATGGATTTGCCTGTTCTTCCAAGTAAGAAATATAGAAGAAATTAAATAGAATGGTAATTCCTGCACAAATGTAAATTTATACATGTAGATCTTCATTGTATGCAAAAGATATATGAGCCTTTCCGCGAGAAAACCAACATTGTGGACTCATCATTAAGTATTAACCCGGATAAGCCTAAGCATGCCCTGCTTTTCACCTCTTGTGGATTTTCTGTTTCATTATTCTATACACCTATACCCCTGAGATGGAATGATCTGGGTCGATACATTACGCAGAGGCCATAATGTTGGTTTTCTCGCGGGACGGCTCATATTTGCATTCATTATTATACCCCCAGATACATAGTATTTGGGGGCTATAATAGGAGTGACGCTTGTCGGTCGGTTTGTTGGTCCGTTGGTCTGTGGACATTTCTTGTGAACACTATTTCTCAGCAACCCTTGGTCAGAATTCAATATAACTTCACAAGAATGATTGATACCAAGCCTAGTTGTGCATATTGTCGTCTTGTTGCACTGGAATTTGCAGCTGGGGGTATTCATCACCTTCAGTGATATTTCTAGTTTGCTTTCTTTTTGTGTCAAATACATAGACTGTTTAACCCTTTCCTGTATACATCAGCAGCAGACAACTTTGAAGATATCTAAGCAAGAATGTGAAGTTAATTATTAAATAGAGATGAAAACATTTGTGGCAAAAGGGGAAATTGCTCATTATGAGCAATTTCCCCTTTTGCCATAATGGTTTCCAAAAAGTCATCTGCTGCAATGGCATCCGTAGTCGTCTGTTTGTTGGGAAGAGTTAAGTCAATTTGTTGAGGACAAATGCCACTAATTATAATGACTTTTGTTAACTCTTTCCCTCATATAAACACTTTCGGACGCCTCTGCAGCAGACAGCTTTTTGAAAACATAGTGACAAAAGAAGAAATTGCACAAAACATGCAATTTCTCCTTTTGCCACAATGTTTTCCACTTTTAGTCATAGGTTATCCATTAAATTATGGAGATTTTCTATGTTTTGACAAAATATGTTCAAAGTCGTCTGCTGCAGAATTGTCGTATGTGGGAAAGGGTTAATCATCGGAAAAAATCAATGTCAAGAGTTGGGGTTCAAACTACCAAGCCCTGGCGCTTGATAGACCTCACAGTTACTGACTGAGATACATCTTGGCC
This sequence comes from Serripes groenlandicus, assembly GCA_031761405.1. Taxonomy (NCBI): domain Eukaryota; kingdom Metazoa; phylum Mollusca; class Bivalvia; order Cardiida; family Cardiidae; genus Serripes; species Serripes groenlandicus. The sequence goes on along the minus strand of JASEVX010000008.1, from coordinate 26,106,886 downwards.
TGACTGTACTGGTGCACTTAAATACTTTAGGTAATTAACTGCCATTTTGTGGAAACCTGGTATCTATTTGACAGTCGTAAATGTCAGTCTATTTATTTAACCATTTTCCCCACTCTCAGAATAATTTGAGGCCTTATGAATGCTACAGAAAACTTTTAAAAACAAATTGTGACAAAAGAAGAAATTTATCAAAAAGAACATGTTCTCCTTTTGCAACAATATTTTTTACACTCTTTCAATAATTCTATTTTTCATTATACCCCCAGATACATAGTATAATGGGGGCTATATAGGAGTCACGCTTGTCGGTCAGTCGGTCGGTTTGTAGGTCTGTTGGTCTTTGGACATTTCTTGTGAACACTATTTCTAAGCAACCCTTGATCAGAATTCAATATAACTTCACAAGAATGATTGATACCAAGCCTAGTTGTGCATCATTGTTGGTGTGTTGCACTGGAATTATTATTAAATGAGTTATGGCCCCTTGAATTTCTCATACATATGTATATTGTCGGGCACCAGCTAGGGGTATTCATCACCTTCAGTGATATTTCTAGTTTACAGATATTTTCTTTATATTTTCAAAGTCATCTCATGAGGATTTGTTGTTACTTGAATGAGGGAAAAGATTAAGATTTTCACAAAACAGAACTGCAGTAGACAAATATAATTAAGATTGAGCCAATGTGGTTAAAGGAGAAAAGGCTTATTATTAGCAATTTTTGCTTTCAACACAAAGGTAGCTCTGTCGGTTGTGTTGAGTACTCCATGGTATGAGAAGGTGATCTGGTCGTTGTGATGTGACTGAAATTTTTATGCCCCCGGAATCACCGATTCGGTGGGCATATAGTTTTTGGCCTGTCTGCACGTCTGTCTGTCTGCACGAAAAAAACTTTAACCTTGACCACTACTTTTGAACCATAACAGGTACGGCTACCATATTACACATGTGTATTCCTTGTGACATGACCTTTCTGTCAGTACCAACATTTTTGACCTTGCGACCTTGACCTTTGACCTAGATGTTGCCATACTCGAAAAAAACTTTAACCTTGGCCATTACTTTTGAACCATAACAGGTACGGCTACCATATTTCACATGTGTATTCCTTGTGACATGACCTTTCTGTCAGTTCCAACATTTTTGACCTTGCGACCTTGACCTTTGACCTAGATGTTGCCATTCTCGAAAAAAACTTTAACCTTGGCCATTTCTTTTGAACCATAACAGGTACGGCTACCATATATCACATGTGTATTCCTTGTGACATGACCTTTCTGTCAGTACCAACATTTTTGACCTTGCAACCTTGACCTTTGACCTAGATGTTGCCATTCTCAAAAAAACCTTTAACCTTGACCACTACTTTTGAACCATAACAGGTACGGCTACCATATTTCACATGCCTATACCCTGTGACATGACCTTTCTGTCAGTACCAACAATTTTCACCTTGCGACCTTGACTTTGACCTAGATGTTGCCATTCTCGAAAAAAACTTTAACCTTGACCACTACTTTTGAACCATAACAGATATGGCTACCATATTTCACATGTGTATACCTTGTGACATGACCTTTCTGTCAATACCAAAATTGTTCACCTTGCGATCTTGACCTTTGACCTAGATGTTGCCATTTTCGAAAAAAACTTTTAACTTTGACCACTTCTTTTGAACCATAACAGGTACGGCTACCATATTTCACATGTGTATTCCTTGTGACATGACCTTTCTGTCAGTACCAACATTTTTGACCTGGCGACCTTGACCTTTGACCTAGATGTTGCCATTCGGGGGCATCAGTGTTTCACAAACACATCTTGTTTTGAAACAGCGTTTATTATACACCAATCAATCAATCAATGGTTTCAAATGTTATCTGCTGCTTAACTCTTCCCCTCATACGTCAATTCCACAGCAGACAGCTTTTTGAAAACATAAAACAAGCAATTTCTACTTTTGCTACAATGTTTTCCACTTTTTATCATAGGTTATCAATTCAATTAATGAGATTTTTTTATTTTTTTGTCAAAATCTGTTCAAAGTCGTCTGCTGCAAAATTGTCGTCCGGGGGAAATGGTTAACTAATTGTTAAGGCGCATATTACTGAATGATTCCCTTACAAACAATAGAGGCATGAGATTTGCATACTTTTCCTCTGAAATCTGGCATAAAATGAGCAATTTTTAACTTGTATATCAGTAAACCCTGACGTTTTAATGTAATCATTTACTTGATATGAACTTTAAAGGAAAACAGTTTAACCCTTTCTCTCATATAGACGCTTTCTGACGCCTCTGCAGCAGACGGCTTCTTGAAAACATAGTGACAAAAGAAGAAATTGCACAAAACGTTTTCCACATTTAGGTTATCCATTCAATTATGGAGATTTTCTATTTTTTGACAAAATACGTTCAGTCGTCTGCTGCAGAATTGCCGTATGAGGGAAAGGGTTAACAGCCAGAGAACCGTGATTCAAAGTCTAATTGTTAATTTAGTGGAAAACATTGTAGAAAATGTTGAAATTGCTCTTGTGGAGCAATATCTCAATCCTTTTACTTTGTCCACCACAGATGTGTCAAATATTACGTTTGTCTGTTTCAAAAATCATGCTAATTAAGGGTTATAATGCAATTTGACAAATAGCTGGCAACTTGGTTAGTGTTATGGAATGACAAGTAACCCGTTCCCACAGGCAGATCACATTCATAGGGTCAATCAACCCTTTCCCTCATATAGACGCTTTTTTGACGCCTCTGCAGCAGACAGCTTTTTGAAAACATGGCGACAAAAGAAGAAATTGCTCAAAATGAGCAATTACTCCTTTTGTCACCATGTTTTCAACTCTTCAATTATTGTACTTTCATTCATAGGGAGTTCCCATATTTTGGGGGGTAAGTTTTCAAAGTCATCTGCTGCAGAGTTGTCATATATGAGAAAGGGTTATTTAAGCAGACATGTTTTGAAATTGTTGTGGAAAAGGGAGAAATGAACATGACATCTAAGTTTTGCTTTTACAACAAATTGTTATAACTAAAATAGTTATATTTTTCAGTTACAGATGTTTGTTGTCTACCGCAGATTTTTTATTTTATGTATTTTAAGGGTCAACATACTTGTTTGTGGCATTTCTACACTCTGCTTGCTTTCTATGCAGAACTGCTATTTTAGCAAATTATTTTTGTGTAGAAACAGAGCAAATTTCTTAAAAAGTAATGAATTAACGGTTGTGTTTTATATTTCCTTTTCTCTAAGAAACTGGCATTATAGTAGTAATTGGATGATATGAACTATTTATTATAGTGGATGTAATTTGCTAATTAATCAAAAGTGCATTAAAAATGAGAAATAGTGGATAGGAAATTAATTACTCAAGAAAAAAGATGGGGCTTTAAATTCTTCAGTGCCTCTGTTTGTATAGGGATGTTAAGCTGGAGGGGAACTTAACATGAACTTAATCGTGTTTTTTTAACAAACGCTATGTTGTGGGTACGCAATACTACATGAGACGGTTGATGAATTAGGTTGATGAATTAGTTCAGAAATGGACAGCATGTATCATAACAGATCAGAGCTATAAATGTGAAGTGCATTTGAGGTAAATGGATTAACTTTTAAGTCTTACACTGTGTTGCTGGTACTCTCTGAAGTGCTTCTGTTTGAACAAGAATATCCATTCAGAACTTCTTCTATGTAGAAAATATTAACTCATTATGAGCAATTTCTCCTTTTTTCACAATATTTTCATCTCTTGTAAATAAGTAGTATGACTTTCATTGATTTTCCATATTTTTGGCAAGATGTTTACAAAGTCATCTGTTGCTGATTTGGCGCATGTTGGAAATGGGTTAATCCTTGACCAGATGCATATTTTTCTTTACACTTGGAACATTCAATTATATAAAACAATGTCAGTAAAGGAGGAACTTCTCACACGGTCATGATGAATAACAGAAATAAGCCTGTGCAAAAAAAAGATTTTGAATGTTTTTAAAAGTTCAACATTTGAAAGTCATTGTAATTATAGTTACAGCATTGGAAATACTATATATAAATGGATTAATAGTTTCCTGTAAACATGAATTAATGTTTTTAAGTTGTCTGTTCTGAAAATATCTGAGAAAATACATGTTCTATTAGGACAACTGGAAGAGGATTTGTTGAAGAGTTTGTTTAAATTCAAAAAAAAAAGAGAAAAATGGCTTATATGAAAATAAGCATGCTGCTGTGAGAAAGTGAAATGTCAACAGCTTCAGGGAAAAGGGTTAACAGTAGCTATGTGAACAACTGAAGTGCCCATGTACATGATTATGATATGGAGGTTAGAAATCAGTAAAAGTGGAAGTTAAATGTGAAATGATGGAGTAAATCGAGATTGGACAAATAATTAAGTTTTTCTGTTTTAAATGACAAAATCTAATTTGTAAAATGTCGTGTCGACGAACAGATTCGAAAAGATTAAGAAGACCTCAACTAAGGCAGGGAGTTAGTGCAATTACCGGGGCGTTGATGAAATGTTTCCAAATGCATCATGAAATTGTAGGACGAACGGTATACTATGTTAAACTTTTTTATTCTTAATGATCATCATACTATAGTATTATTGTTGCAGCTTTCTGCCTGTAAGGCAAGGTGAATGGCTTCGGGACCTATTTGTCTGTCTTGCTGTGACTTAACCCTTTCCCACATATAGACATTTCTGCAGCAGACAACTTTTGAAAACACTGTAGCAAAAGGAGAAATTGCTCAAAACAAAAAAAAAATCCATTTGCCTCAATGTTTTCTTCAACTTTTTGCATTTTCTTGCCTAGTACTGGTTTGTTTACCCAGGGATCATGAATAATTAAAATTAATTGCGCGCTAAATGACCTTAGCTGTCTTTGCGCCATAAAACAATATACATTCATTCATTCATTCAACTTTTTGCATTAATTATACCTTAATTTATACAGGTTTTCTGGGGTTTTGCCGACATGCTATCAAAGTCTTCTGCTGCAGGTTTGCTGTATGTGGGAAACCTTTTCCTTCAAACAACAAATCTACAGCAGACCACTTTGAAATCCTTGAGGCAAAAATAGGGAAAAAGGTTTCTAAATGAATGTGTTATTATTCAAAATAATTCAAAACATATTGGCATTTCTTAGCAATATTCCCCTTTTGTCAGAATGTTTTCAAAAGTTGTATATATGCTGAAGATGTATCTAAACGCATCTGTGCATTTGGGAAAAGTTAATATGTTACATTTATATAGGTTATTGCATGGTAGGGATCAAATGAACACTTGTCATGTAAATTGATTGATTGATTAAAGTTTTAATGTTCAACCCTTTCCCTCATATAGACGCTTTCTGACGCCTCTGCAGCAGACGGCTTTTTGAAAACATAGTGAAAAAAGAAGAAATTGCACAAAACGTGCAATTTCTCCTTTTGCCACAATGTTTTCCACTTTTTGTCATATGTTATCCATTCAATTATGGAGATTTTCTATGTTTTGACAAAATACGTTCAAAGTCGTCTGCTGCAGAATTGTCGTATGAGGTAAAGTGTTAAATTTAGAACCTACAACCCCTTGATTGATAGCCTCCTTTGATACCAAACAAGCTTTAGTAGTATTTTAACCCTTTCTCTCATGCAGACACTTTCTGATGCCTCTGCAGCACGCGACTTTTGAAAACATTGTGACAAAAGAAGAAATTGCTCATAATGTTTTCAACTTTATTCAATAATTATGTCTACTAATCATTTTGAGAGATATTCCATATTTTTGCTGATATGATTTCAAAGTCATCAGTCTGCTGCAGATTTGTTGTATGTGGGAAAGGGTTAAATGTCTTATTGTATGATAAATTTCTTTTTTTTAAATCTTTTCCCTAACACAGATGACTTCTGACACCAGACATAAGCTCAATATCTAGCTAACATTAATCTAGATTTATTATATATTACTTTAGGTGTTTTTTAAGCAGATAAATCTAAAACCAACACATTAGGTAAATGGTTAAAATACTTGATGAAAGGACAGGATTAATTAACCCTTTCCCTCATATAGACGCTTTCTGACGCCTCTGCAGCAGACGGCTTTTTGAAAACATAGTGACATAGCTACAATATTTTCCACTTTTAGTCATATAGGTTATCCATTCAATTATGGAGATTTTCTATGTTTTGACAAAATACATTCAAAGTCGTCTGCTGCAGAATTGTCGTATGAGGGAAAGGGTTAACTATAACCCAGAGCTTCATAATTTATATGCATTTCGATAAATTTTATGTATCTGCAGCAGACGACTTTTGAAAACATTGTGACATTGAAGGAGAAATGTTCAACTTTTTTCAGTAATTATACCTTCAATTATAGAGATTTTTTCATATATTTGAGTAGACATTTTCAAAGTCGTCTGCTGCAAATTTAAATGGTTAACTTTTTCCAAGAGATTCATAATTTCATGCATTTTAATATTTTTTATGTATCTGCAGCAGACGACTTTTGAAAACAGTGTTAATATATTGCCTACATTTTTTTTAAATCGTGTGTTGCCATATCTGTTATTATTTACATTTTCTTGCTTGCAACATATCTTGAAAAATCTATGGATATAAATATTAAAGTCGAGCCCCGGTAGCTGAGTTGGTTACAGCGACACTTACTGTCAATCCAGGGGTTGTGAGTTCGAACCCAAGCTCGGGCAACATTCTTTCCAACGTTTTGACAAAAGTCACTGTGACAAGCGTCATTTACCTTCCACTAATGGGCTAACATTCTATCTGGAAAAGCAGCCAGTTGTTGGGAAAGACTGTTGCGTGGAGTACTGGTGTGAGATAGCCAGGTGTCAACTGGCCGCCGTGATATGACTGAAAAATTGTTGAAAACAGCATTAACCCTTTCCCTCATACAACAATTCTGCAGCAGACGACTTTGAACGTATTTTGTCAAACCATAGAAAATCTCAATAATTAAATGGATAACCTATGACAAAAAGTGGAAAACATTGTGACAAAAGGAGAAATTGCATGTTCTGTGCAATTTCTTCTTTTGTCACTATGTTTTCAAAAGACGTCTGCTGCAAATGCGTCGGAATGCGTCTGCAAGTGGGAAAGGGTTAAACCTTAATCAATTAATTGAACTCTTTCCTTCTTGCAGACGACTTTTGAAAACATTGTGGCAAATAAGAAATTGCACATAATGAGCCAGTTCTCCTTTTGCCACAATGTTTTCAACTCTATGCAATAATCATAGTTTCATTTATATAGTATTTCAATATTTTTTGCTGCATGTTTTCAAAGTCATCTGCTGCAGACCTTGTTGTTTGGGGAAAACCCTTTCCCTCATACGACAATTCTGCAGCAGACGACTTTGAACATAATTTGTCAAAAAGCGGAAAATCTCTATAATTGAATGGATAACCTAGCTATGACTTAAAGTGGAAAACATTGTGGCAAAAGGAGAAATTGCTCGTTTTGAGCAATTTCTTCTTTTGTCACTATGTTTTCAAAAAGCTGTCTGCTGCAGAGGCGTCAGAAAGCGTCCATGAGGAAAAAGGTTAAATAGAGATAAAACTAAGTCTCCTGCAGGTGCATAGTAATGCTTCTGTATCTGGGAAAGGGTTGCTAACAGACACAAGAGGTATGTGATTTATGACCTTGTAAAAGATTAACCCAATAAGATGATACTCTCCCCACCCACAGATTGATCCCATAACTAATCGGCACTAATCTAACATGGGGGTATACTATGATATTGTTACCCCCATACAGCATACCATGATACCTAGTTATGGAGTTAACCCTTTCCCTCATACAACAATTCTGCAGCAGACGACTTTGAACATATTTTGTCAAAAACTGGAAAACCTCTATAATTGAACGGATAACCTATGACTAAAAGTGGAAAACATTGTGGCAAATGGAGAAATTGCTCGTTTTGAGCAATTTCTTCTTTTGTCACTATGTTTTCAAAAAGCTGTTTACTGCAGAGGCATCAGAAAGCGTCTATATGAGGGAAAGGGATAATCCTACCCAAAATACAGACACTTTCTGACTCCTCTGAAGCTAACAACTTTTGGAACTTTTGGAACATTTTCCATTTATGAAATATGGTCATTATATGCATTTCCCCCCTTTGTCACACTGTTTTCAAACATTGTCTGATGCTGCAGAAGCTTCTACGTATCGGAACAGGTTAATACTTTGAAACTGTCTGATGATGGATAAACTAGTAAAATCTTGAAAATTGATAAAACAGTTTGAAACAGGGATTAAACAACCATTGTCAAAAAAACCATTTTCTCTTTTTCCAACAATGTTTTAAAGAATTGTCTTCTGTAATTACACCAAATATCATTATTTAAATGTTTTTTAGAATCCTTATCTTGATAAAACAGGAGAAATTGTTTGTTTGCATGGTGTATTACACAGCTTTCAACAATTCTTCAGTTATATCACAGCATTGCTGGGTAACTTACCAGAACTACTGGTCATTTATCCTTAAACTAGTAAGTCGGTCGTAATGCTAACCCAGCAACCATGAGTGCAAAGGAGGCCCGAAAGCCATTTCAACCTTTTTTAAAGTCTTTGGTATGATCCAACCGGGGAGCGGACCGAGGCGGACACTCTACCACTTCACCATCGAGGTGGTACAGGAGAATTCGCTTTTTGCTCCTAATGTGTAATGTCTTATCCTGTGTTGGTTTATACCTTTGTAAGACTTGTGCTCTCATTTGAAAGTATTTCCAGTCTTCGAGTGTTTTAAATGTGGTATGTCTTTAAGGTGAAATCACTAGTACATGTTATATTAGTTTACCAGAAATATACTAAAAGTAGGGGCAAGTACTCTAATGTCCTCCTGAACTATAAATATCTAAGAGTTATCCAGCTTGTTCAAAGTTGGGTCAAAATACCTAGGTAAATAGGTAAAAAAAAAATTGGAAATGATAAATTGGGAAATTCTATGTTTTTTTGTTGTTGTTTTTTCTGTTTTGTACCGTAACATGTTTTTTGTATACAACTATGTTTCATGTCCCAGATATAATGCAAATCTCAGTTTAAACTGTGAATACATTTTTCCACTGCTACACCCACTATGTCAGATAATTCATCAGTGAATTACATGCCTTTCCCCCTATTCACTTTCAAATGAGACTGAATTGCAGCTCCCAAATGTAGAAATAATTCAAAGTACTGGAGGCACTCAGATTTTGTTTGATCAAATTGTTAGAAACAAGAATAAGCAGACTGTTTCTTAACCCTTATCCTCATACGACTTTGAACGTATTTTGACAAAACATAGAAAATATCCATAGTTGAATGGATAACCTATGACAAAAAGTGGTAAACATTGTGGCAAAAGGAGAAATTGCACGTTTTGTGCAATTTCTCCTTTTGTCACTATGTTTTCAAAAAGCTGTCTGCTGCAGAGGCGTCAGAAAGTGTCTATATGAGGGAAAGGGTTAACTCATTCTCCCACTTACATATTGATTATCTGAAGCAAAAACTAAATATATAGTTTCAAAAACTAAATGAGCAATTTCTACATTTGCCACAAATTGTTTTCAACTCTATGTAGTATTGCAAGAACTTAGATTTATAGAGATTTTCTATATTTTTGTCTAGATGTTTTTAAAGTCAACTGCTGCAGATTTGTCGTATGTGGGAAAGGGTTAATAAAGTTGGCAAATGACACAGCAGTTTCAGAGGATTTACATTTTCAGTAGTTGAGGATATCTAAGCTATTAATTGAGCTCGTCAGTAGGAAAATGCACAAGTTAGCATTTCTCAACAGTATATAAGTTCTTGTTAGCCAGTAAATCTGTTTCCTTGTTGGTGTAGTGGTAGAGCTTCCGCATTGCATGCTGGATGTTGTGGACGTTGTTGCCGGCAGGCCATTACCAATGACTTTAGAAATGGTAGTAATGGCTGCCCTCCTTGGCGCTCAGGGTTGCGGGGTTAGCATTATGACTGACTGGCTGGTGTCAGGTTAAACGGACCACGGACCAGTATTACTAGTAACTTACCCAGGAAATGCAATGATATAACTGGAAAATTGTTAAAAGTGACGTAAAATAGATTTAAACTACATACTCACAGACAGCTTTTTGAAAACATAGTGACAAAAGAAGAAATTGCTCAAAACGAGCAATTTCTCCTTTTGCCACAATGTTTTCCACTTTTAGTCATAGGTTATCCATTCAATTATAGAGATTTTCTATTATTTGACAAAATATGTTCAAAGTCGTCTGCTGCAGAATTGTCGTATGAGGGAAAGGGTTAAATTTAAGTTGCTGCTTCATATAAGTTGGCTGCTTAACCCTTTCCCTCATATAGACGCTTTGTGACACCTCTGCTGCAGACAGCTGTTTGAAAACATAGTGACAAAAGAAGAAATTGCTCAAAACAAGCAATTTCTCCTTTTGACACAATGTTTTCCACTTTGATTCATAGGTTATCCATTCAATTATAGAGATTTTCTATTTTTTGACAAAATATGTTGAAAGTCGTCTGCTGCAGAATTGTCGTATGAGGGAAAAGGTTAACAGAGGTGACTGCTAACATAAGTTTTACTTTCATTTATAGAGATTTTTCCACATTGTTGCATGATGTTTTCCAAGTCAACTGCTGCTGATTCCTTGTATGTGGGAAATGGTTAAGCCACTATATATATATTAGCAAAGCCTAAAAGCCTTATCAGCCAATGCAAGAGAGTCAAGTGCATGAGAATGGATGGATTTCATGATGATTAAGAAAACAAAAGATAATGATATGGGTAGATTATCTGGCTTCTATTTCATAGTAATCCATTATATGTCAGATACAGGGGATATATACAATGGGGGTCTGTTGTTTCGGGGATATAGTATTACCCTTTCCCGCTTGCAGACACATTTTGACACTCCACAAGCAGTCAAGTTTTTTTAAGCATTAATTGTGGCTTAACCCTTTCCCTCATATAGACGCTTTTTGACGCCTCTGCAGCAGACGGCTTTTTGAAAACATAGTGACAAAAGAAGAAATTGCTCAAAACGATCAATTTCTCCTTTTGCCACAATGTTTTCCACTTTTAGTCATAGGTTATCCATTCAATTATAGAGATTTTCTACTTTTTGACAAAATATATTCAAAGTCGTCTGCTGCAGAATTGTTGTATGAGGGAAAGGGGTAGAAATTGCTCATAATTGCTGAGATGTCTGCTGCAGAATTGTTGTATGAGGGAAAGGTGTAAAAAATTGCTCATGATTGCTGAGATATTGTCTGCTGCAGATTTGTTGTATGTGGGAAAGGGTTAATTGTACTATACCCTTTCCCTGATATAAACAATCTTGTCAAAATTGGGAGCTTTTGATGCTGCTGCAGCCAACACTTTTAGAATAAAGAGAATTTGTTTCATTTTGCGAGTCGCTGGCTTTGAAAACGGCTGTGACAAAAGTTGCAACAGCTCGTTTAATTTATATACAAAATTGACAACATCATTGGAACAGGATGAGTTGATTGATTTTCCCTCAGTGTCCAAAAAACATGAAAACATCTGGACAAAAATATAGAAACTATCTATAAATGAAAGCATAATTATTAAATAAGAGTTGGCAAAAAGATAAATTACTCATTTTGAGCAAAACCACCTGGGTGGTGTAGTGGTAGAGCGTCCATCTCGGGTAAGGGGAGTCTTGGGTTTGATCCCTGGCCAGGTCATACCAAAGACTTTCAAAATGGTAGTATTATAATGGCTGCCCTCCTTGGCGCTCAGGGTTACAGGGTGACCATTATGACTGTCAGAATACATAGACCAGGAGTTACTGGTAACTTACCAAGGAAATGCTGTGATATAAACTGAACAATTGTTGAAAGCGGCGTAAAATACCAAACAACCAATCATTTTGAGCAATGTCCTCTTTTGCCATAAGGTTTCAAAAGTCATCTGCTGCAGATGCATCAAAATCTGTAAGCAACTGAAAAAGGGTTAACCCTTTCCCTCATACGACAATTCTGCAGCAGACGACTTTGAACATATTTTGTCAAAACATAGAAAATCTCCATAATTGAATGGATAACCTATGACGAAAAGTGGATAACATTGTGGCAAAAGGAGAAATTGCACGTTTTGTGCAATTTCTTCTTTTGCCACTATGTTTTCAAAAAGCCGTCTGCTGCAGAGGCGTCTGAAAGCGTTTATATTAGGGAAAGGGTTAAAGATTACTCATAGTGTGTACTTAATTGCAAAAAGACTAAAAACAAAAAAATGACAAGCAGAGAAAATCTAATGAATCTATAGTAGTTAATTACCTTTATATTTCACTTCCCTGCAATCAAATTTTATTGCAATGTAATGAATTTCCTGAATGTAAATAAAAAAACACACAATTCAAACCTAGTCTGCAAGTAATTTTAGGTTAACCCTTTTCCACTCACAACAAATCTGTAGAAGACTCGTTTGAAAACATCTTGGCAAATGTTTGGAAAATCTCTAGAAAGTTTTATAATTGAATTCAGTTTGAATTCAGTTGCAAACATTGTGGATAAAGGAGAAATTATTGCACATGTTGCTCCTTTTGCCACAATGTTTTCAAAAGTTGTGTGCTGTATACAATGACCTCAGACTATTTTTAACAATAATTTGGAACTGACGAAATTTGCTTACAACAAACTTTTTCCCTGGTTATCTTTAAAGCAGCCAAAAACAAATATTTTATTGATATATGTATGATTAGTCATCTGCTGCAGAATCATCAAAATGTGTCTGTAGACGGGATAGGGTTAAGTCATTTGCACATACAAAATGTCTGCAGGAGACAGCATTGAAAATATGTAGACAGAAAATATGGACATTATCTATTAAAACATTGAGACAAAAGGAGATTTTGCTAATTTTGAGCAATTTTTCCTTTTGCCACAATGTTTTCAAAGACATTTAACCCTTTCCCACATATATACGCCTTCTCACGCCTCTGCAGCAGACAGCTTTTTGAAAGTTTTTTCAAAACGAGCAATTTCTCCCTTTGTCACAATGTTTTAAACTCGATTCAATTATTTTTCTCTCATACTTCTTTTGCCTAGACATTTTTAATAGTCATCTGCTGCAGATGTGTTGTATGTGGGAAAAGGGTTAACGCAGATGCTTCATTGAAATTTGGAAAGCGTTGAGCATTATCAGCCAGTTGGGAAAAGTGCACGTCAGTAACTGATCTAGAAGAGAGAGAGGAGGAAAATTCTACCTTGAAAATTTGTGGAATCTGTTTATATGATCATCTTACCTTTTAATGTATCTTGTGTGTCTGTGTCACTCGGATACCTGGGATATTTATCTTTCCTTGGAAATGAATGAAAGTGTTTTTTATACATTGAAACTTACTAGGTGAACTCATTAATGTACATGGTACTGATGTTATAAGTTATTAACTGTTTACCAGATATGTTGTGGTGTGTGTGTGTGCCCGTGTCATTTTGCTGATTGTGATTGGTTTTTTTTCTCTGTAGCAAAAATAATGAAAGTGGTGTTGTTTCTTGCAGTGATATTAGGTGCACTTGTATATACATTATTATGATTTGAAGTTATAAGTGGTTTACCTGATATGATTGTGTTACATGGAGGCTTTTGATTATTCTTTCTTTTTTAAATTAATTTATTTTTCATTCATGATGATTGTCGGGGAACTCATTTGACATGGTACACGGATGACTGTTGCAAAAAGAATGAAAGTGTTGTTGTTTCTTGCAGTGATATTAGGTGCACTTGTATGTACATTATTATGATTTGAAGTTATAAATGGTTTACCTGATATGATTGTGTTACATGGAGGCTTTTGACTATTCCTTTTCTATTAAATGAACTTATTTTTCATTCATGATGATTGTCGGGGAACTCATTTGTCATGATACACTGTTGCAGAAAGAATGAAGGTGTGCTGTTTCTTAGGTGCACTCATCATGTACATTATTATGATTTGAAGCTATAAGTGGTTAGGATACCAGATATGATTGTGTCACATGGAAATATTTGATTATTCCTTCTTGTTAATGATGTTGAGTTCATTCATGATGTTTCTAGGTGATCGATACACTATAATTTTGAAGTGTCATCTGCTTAAATTAATTTATTAATGGATACCTGTAATTTGTTGGGGGGTTACTTTTGCATTGGAAGTTAATATAAATTGTTGAAAAAGAAGTGGAGGGAATGTTTTGCTATGATATAATATTATTGTACAAAATACATGAAGCTAATAGCTTTTCGTAACCTTTCCCATAAACAGGAAATTTGCAGCATACATCTTTGAACATTTCTAGGCAAAAATGCGGAAAATCTCTTCAAACAAGAGTATAATTCTTGAATAGAGTTATAAATCTTTGTGGCAAAAGTTGTCTGCTGCAGATGAGTCAATATTGGTCTGCAAGTTGGATAGGAGGGTTAAAGATTTTTATGAACATAAGATGATCTGTGATATCAGTGCCTTTTAGTTATAGTTGTTTTTTAAATGATTGTGTGTTTCTGCAACTCCATTTCTTGGGAATAAATCAGACATCAAGGATTTATTTACGATTTCAATGCACAGTTTTAGACTTTTATTGTTTTAGAATGGTTCATTTCTAGGCAGGGGATAAAAACAATGCTGTTATCTTAACCCTTTCCCACATACAGCAAATCTGCAGCACACGAACAAATTTGGAAAATCTCTATACATGTAATTGTATGTATACCTGTTACAGTTATAAAACTGAAAAAAGTTGAAGACATTGTGGCAAAAGGATGAATTGCTCATTTTGATTTATTTCTCTTTTTGTCACAATGTTTTCAAGAGTCGTCTGCTGCAGATGCGTCAATATGAGTCTATATATAGGTGGGAAAGGTTCAAAATGTATTAAGTTTGTGTTTTTATTCTCAGCATCCTATATTTTACTTCCTTCGTTTATTGACACTTTCCCACTTGCAGACGTATTTAGACCCACCTGCCAGACGACTTTTGAAAACATTGTCACAAAAGTAGAAATTGCTTATAATGAATAATTTCTTGTTCTGCCACACTGTTTTTTAAACTTTATTTAATAATTATCATATTTACATAGAAATGTCCAATAGTTTTGCCTATAAGTTTTCAAAGTCTTCTGCAATGGTTTTGAGGCTTCTGCAGTGGCCGAGTGGTTACATCGGGGTTTGGAACTGGGCATCCCGGGTTCGATCCCTAGTCGCGGAGCTGTAGTCATGGTGGAGTGCTCTTGGGCAAGGCACATTTCCTAGCCTAGTACTGGTTTGTTTACCCAGGGATCATGAATAAGTGAACTGTCGCCGTGATATAACTTAAATAATGTTGAAAACAGCGTAAACGCCCATCTTAACAAACAAAACTGCAATAGGTTTGCCCCTAAGATTTCAAAGTCTTATGCTGCAGATCAATGTTATATGTGGGAAAGGGTTAAACTTTTAAATACATCACAAGCATTATCATGAAGTTGTCCCAATCACCAGATTATATTTTGTATTACTGTGAAACATTGCAGCTTTGTTTGAAAGCCAGAGGTTTCATGGAAAAAAAAGGGTAATGATTAATCGGTATGAAGAAACTGAAACAGTATCTCTATTGTAAGAATTTAGAAAATGAAACCTCTGTTTGTCTTTAAGATGTATTTAGTTGTAAAATCTCTCAGAATTGTTATTATTAGAATGAGCCTTATCGTTGAATTTCTTTCCATTTAAGCAATAGATCTTACTTTTGATGCCTTTCATATAACTTCAATCATTTTAGTGTGAAATGAAATTAAACTCTCGTTAAAAAAAAAAAGACAAAAATGACTGAAATATTTTTTGATGATAAAATGGTGGTCCCATTGAATGGAAGTACATTTGTGCCATATAAAAGACTACAACAACAAAACATTACTAGTATCGTTAAAAAACGTGAAAGACGAGAGCGCCATCTGAAGGATATGTTGAAGGAGAAAGTTTTGTCGCAATCCCGCGCCATGGAGATGATGTCGGCCCTTATACAGCTTACGACCAATAGCTCCGACATTATAGATAGGACACTTCTAGAACTCTGGCGGCAGGTATTGAGAATACTAACACTTTGAAATCTGCAGCAGACAACATCTATAAAGTGTAAACAATTTCGAGAGAAGTCTTAACCAATAAATAAAAGTTTATATATTAAATAGAGACGAAAACATTGAGGCAAAAGGAGATATTGATCATCTACTTTTGCCACAATTTTTTCAAAAATTGTCTGCTGCAGAGTTGTGTCAATTTGCCTCTATGTTGGAAAAGTTTTTAGCTCATCTTATGGTGCTATGATTTTCTTTTATTTTATGCCTTCAGTAATCACAAGTTTGGGTTGATTCGGTATAACGTGCCCCGTCTGTCTGTTTGTATATAGCAAAAACTATAACTTTGGCCTGGACCCTTTCCCACATGCAGAAGCATTCTAATGCCTTTTGCATTAGATGACTTTTGAAAACATTGTTGCAAATGGAGAAGTTTTTGATGCATCTTCCTACAGCACACGACCTTTGCCATCAAGTTTTCAACTCAAAGTTGCCTGCTCCATTTACATTGCTTAATTCAATGCTGTCCAGTGGTAGCTAAAATTTCCTACATAGAGTTGATATTTAACTTGGACACTTAATTTTGAGCAAATTTTCCTTTTTCCAGAACCTATTAAAATGTTATATGTTGCAAAAGGTGTCAGATTGTAAAGATACTCTGGATTACCTTAATCAAAAGCAGAAATCAAGTTATGGACCTTTTTTTTGTGCTGACACAGGTTTCCCTACTTCAAACACTTAATGAATGACTTTTCTGGAACAGATAAAAACCTGGACTGGGTGGAACAGTCTGTTCTTATATTGTATAAACACTAATTTGTTTTATTCGTACAATAAAAATAAAAGCCTAACAGGCTCATCAGGTGTAACCTGTCTGAAATTTTTCCCTGGTTCATTTAATTCATCAGATATAATATAATCCAGTCATATCACGTTAAAAGTGATTACTGTATTTTCACATTTGCCAAGAGTAGCCACTCTGCTCAGAAGTCTTGCCCTAGCCAATGGTTTATTAACCCTTTCCCTCATATAGACGCTTTCTGACGCCTCTGCAGCAGACGGCTTTTTAAAAACATAGTGACAAAAGAAGAAATTGCTCAAAACAAGCAATTTCTCCATTTGCCACAATGTTTTCCACTTTTAGTCATAGGTTATCCATTCAATTATAGAGATTTTCTATTTTTTGACAAATTATGTTCAAAGTTGTCTGCTGCAGAATTGTCGTATGAGGGAAAGGGTTAACCGTTTCTGTATAGAAACGCTTTCTGACAGCTATGCAGCTGACAACTATGCAGCTGACACTATGCAGCTGACAACTATGCAGCTGACAACTATGCAGCTGACAGCTATGTAGCTGACAACTATGCAGCTGACAAC
Source organism: Serripes groenlandicus (assembly GCA_031761405.1). Taxonomy (NCBI): domain Eukaryota; kingdom Metazoa; phylum Mollusca; class Bivalvia; order Cardiida; family Cardiidae; genus Serripes; species Serripes groenlandicus. The sequence goes on along the minus strand of JASEVX010000008.1, from coordinate 26,089,484 downwards.
TATGCAGCTGACAACTATGCAGCTGACAACTATGCAGCTGACAAATATGCAGCTGACAACTATGCAGCCGACAACTATGTAGCTGACAACTATGAAAACATTGTGCGTACAGTAGCCACTCCAAGTGTACATCTGCAGTCTCCCAATGTCAATGGTTTAACCCTTTCCCTCATACAACAATTCTGCAGCAGACAACTTTGAATATATTTTGTTAACAAGTGGAGAATCTCTAATTGAATGGATAACCTATGACTAAAAGTGCAAAAATATTGTGGCAAAAGGAGAAATTGCTCGTTTTGAGCAATTTCTTCTTTTGTCACTATGTTTTCAAAAAGCTGTCTGCTGCAGAGGCGTCAGAAAGCATCTATATGAGGGAAAGGGATAAGCTTTGGTATATTGTGCTACCTTATTACAGCACAATATCTGGCAAAGAAGATAAGATTATGAGACATGTAGTGTAGAAAGCAGTTTTTGTAGAAAAATAAATTATTAATAATATCTCCATCATTATACCCCCAGATACGTAGTATATGGGAGCTATATAGGAGTCACGCTTGTCGGTCGGTTTATCAGTTGGTCGGTCGGTCGGTCCGTTGGTCTGGACATTTCTTGTGAACACTTTCTCAGCAGCCCTTGGTCAGAATTCAATATTACTTCACAAAAAATGATTGATACCAAGCCTAGTTGTGCATATTGTCTGCGTGTTGCACAGGAATTATTTTTAAATGAGTTATGGCCCCTTGAATTTCTCATACATAGTTGGTCTGTAGACATTTCTTATGAACACTATTTCTCAGCAACCCTTGGTCAGAATTCAATATTACTTCACAAGAATGATTGATACCAAGCCTTGTTGTGCATATTGTTGGCGTGATGAACAGGAATTATTTTTAAATGAGTTATGGCCCCTTGAATTTCTCATACATAGTTGGTCTGTAGACATTTCTTGTGAACACTATTTCTCAGCAACCCTTGGTCAGAATTCAATATAACTTCACAAGAATGATTGATACCAAGCCTAGTTGTGCATATTGTCGGCATGTTGCACTGGAGTTATTTTTAAATGAGTTATGGCCCCTTGAATTTCTCATACATATGTATATTGTCATAATAATAATAATAATAATACTTTATTTTACGAGGGTAAACACAGTTAGTATACACTAATCTTCCCTGAGGCCCTCAGATACATCAAATGGAAAAGTAACATACAAACATGAATACAACAACTATGCTATTATGAGCATGAAGCAAAATTCATACAATTACGTCATTCATATACAACACTCAAGTAACTTTTTAAAGAACAAAAACAATGTCAATCATTTTTAGTTAAGTTAGCATGATTTAATAGATAATCCTTAATTTTTTCTTTAAATTTATTAAGGCTTGGAGTATTACGTATTGATTGTGGCAAACTATTCCATAAAATCGGACCAGAATAGCTAAATGATTTTTAGATCACCTAGAGCCGAAGGCTCAAGGTGAGCTATTCTGATCACTTTTTGTCCGTCGTCCGTCGTCCGTCCGTCCGTCTGTCCGTCCGTCCGTCCGGCGTTAACTTTTAGCTTTAAACATCATCTCCTCCCAAACTCCAAGGACAATTTCAGTGAAACATCACAGGACTGTTCCTCTGGTTGGCCTCTTTCAAAGTTGTTCAAAGATTTAAATTCCATTGAGAACTTTGGTTGCTGCGGCATCAAAAAGGGGGCAAAATGTCCGAACTTTAAAAATCTTCTCCTCCGAATCTGCCTGTCAGATTCAAATATAATTTGGTAGAAATGTTCCTTGGGTGACCCTCTATAAAAATTGTTCAAGCCATACTGATTGGTCAAAAAACATGGCAGTCAGGCGGCATCAGAAAAGGGGCAAAATGACAAAATTTGAAAATTCCATTTTTATGAAAGTGCTTGACTGATTTTAAGAAAATATAATACGAATCTTACTTTAATGATCCTCTATTTAATTTGTTTAAGCCGTTTTGATGGGTAACACAATCATAGCAACCAGGCGTCATCACAAAAGGGGTAAATTGAACTTTTAGCTACAAATGACAACCAACTCCTACCATTCCAATAGACCAATTTCCACAAAACATCACAGGAATGATCCTTTTGTGGTCCTCTTTCAAAATTGTTCAAAGATTAAAATTCAAATGAGAACTTTGGTTGCTGCGGCATCAGAAAGGTGACAAAATGTCCAAACTTTAAAAATCTTCTCCTCCGAATCTGCCTGTCAGATTCAAATATAATTTGGTAGAAATGTTCCTTGGGTGACCCTCTATAAAAATTGTTCAAGCCATACTGATTGGTCGAAAAACATGGCAGTCAGGTGGCATCAGAAAAGGGGCAAAATGACAAAATTTGAAAATTCCATTTTTATGAAAGTGTAATGATCCTCTATTTAATTTGTTTAAGCCGTTTTGATTGGTTACGCAATCATATCAACCAGGTGTCATCACAAAAAGGGTAAATTGAACTTTTAGCTACAAGTGACATCCAACTCCTACCATTTCAATAGACCAATTTCCACAAAACATCACAAGAATGTTCCTTTGGTGGTCCTCTTTCAAAATTGTTCAAAGATTTAAATTCCATTGAGAACTTTGGATGCTGTGGCATCAGAGAGTGAGAAAAAATACCCAAATTTTAAAATCCTTTTCCTCCATAATCTACTTGTGCGATTGCAAGATAATTTGGTAGAAATGTTTCTTAAGTGACCCTCTAAATAAACTGTTGAAGCCATATTGATATGGTTGAAAAACAGCGCAGCAAGGCGGCATCAGGAAAGGTGCAAAATGACAAAAACTTTATAATTCCATTCTTATTAAAGTTCTTGTTAGATTTCAAGATATAAATGGCCTTTACTGATAAGCTGTTTCTTGAGAAGTGTCCACTCCTTTCAGTTTCATTTGCACTCCCTGATAAAATTTTCCAGATATTTGCAGTTAAATATTTGCTACTAATTTACTATCAATTAGGTGATCGATTTAGGGCCATCTTGGCCCTCTTGTTTGTATAGCTCTGTTTTCACTTTTGGAACCTTTAAATTGAGATTTGTAGCATTCCGAAGTGTATATGTGTTATTTTCAGAGACAAAATTAAATTTATTTACCAAGTATGATGGTGCATCTTTCTTCAAACTTTTAAACAGAAGAAGATATTTATGGTATTTAATTCTATCCTCAATTTTCATCCATCCTAGTTCTTTGAATAAGGGCCCAGATGGTGAAAGGGGGTCTTGGTGTAGTATTAATCTTACAGCCCTTTTTTGAAGTTTTAGAATACGATTTAGTCCAGCCTTGGTACAGTTTCCCCAAGTTACGCAGCAATAATCAATAAGTGGTAGAATGTAACCTGTATAGAACAATTTCCTTGATTCAAGATTTAGAAACTGCTTAATTTTAGAAAGGAGATTGGGGTTTTCATCACCTTCAGTGATATTTCTAGTTCCACTTGGGCTGTCATGATGGAGTAGCTTGACCAAGGTGTGATTACTATTCTTATCCCTTTCCCTCATATAGACACTTTCTGATGCCTCTGCAGCAGACAGCTTTTTGAAAACAAGGCAACAAAATTAGAAGTTGCTCAAAACAAGCAATTTCTCCTTTTGTCATCATGTTTTCAACTCTATTCAATTATTACACTTTTATTTTCAGAGATTTTTCATAGTTTTGTTCTAGATGTCGTCTGCTGCAGATCTGTTGAAAGGGTTAAATGTTTTTAGTCATAGAGGGATAATGAGAAAGTGTTCTTTTGCTGTGAAATATCTGTTACACTTGAAAACATTATAATCCCCAATAAACAAATTTGAATAAATCTTTTACCAACTTTGATTTAAATAGTTTTCTCTTCTGCAGATGTAAATAAAGTGACCTTTATCTGAGAGAAACAAGAGAAAGTTGATGCAAGGCATCAATGTCGCCGGAAAAGACTGCATTGATTTATTTATATATTCTTGACTTTCATTAACCTATACAAACATTAGGAACGTTGAAATGAAAACATTTGCTTATAAATTTTATATTCATACCTATACATTAGGGTATCTATAAAAGAATAACGAAATGTGTACACATTTATCTTGGCTTAAATTTAATTTTGCTGTTGTTACTTATTTAAATAATAATATTCATTCATATAATTTCAATTTTTGTCAATCTTATTCGAATCACAAGGTAAATATCCTGGTATTGCTTTAAAGGGAGGTAATTTGAAGTAAACAAAAGTCTTCAAAAGGAGAAATATATTAGCATCATTACCGTCTACAGTTTAAATTGTTCTATTGTTTGTGGATTTAAAAATGTTCTTTCTTATTTCTACATGTACAACGAAATATTGCGGCTTCTCTTTGACGCTTTGCGTCAAACATTCGTCTTGTACTTATCTAAAAAGTGTAAAGAGACGGCTCTCTGCAAAGGAGATTGATCTACGCAGTTGGTTTTCGCGAGTCACGCTTCAAGCAGGTGCGCGTATGTAAACAAATTAGACTGCGACGTAAAGGTTTGTAGTTATCGCCTTTTGAGTACATGTAGTATATAGTGTAAACATACAGTATACCAGTCTAGCTAATAGGGACCGTTTTGTCTTCGTAAATAAAACAACAAAACATAAATGCGAGTCAAAATAAAGAAACTGAAAATACCTAAAACATCGGAATATTTATTTCATTTTAGATGTGTCATTACTTAGTGTTTTTAAACAAACACAATTGTAATATGTTCAAGACATCTAAATGTGTTTCTTTCTAATAATAATCCCCCCTCCCATGTGATTTCCGAAAACCTATTAAAAATAGAAGTCGCGGGCTTCTGCCCGGCGACTAATAACCAATATTTAGGCAATATTCTTTAGCTTGAGGTATAAATTGCACCTTTAACCCTTTCCCACATGTGACAATTATGCAGACGACTTTGAACATATTTTGTCAAAAAATAGAAAATCTCTATAATTGAATGGATAACCTATGACTAAAAGTGGAAAACATTGTGGCAAAAGGAGATAATTTCTCATTTTGAGCAATTTCTTCTTTTTTCACTATGTTTTCAAAAAGCCGTCTGCTGCAGAGGCGTCAAAAAAGCGTCTATATGAGGGAAAGGGTTAAGGCATGCACTGAGTTGATAATTGGTAGCATTTGAAGTTATTGATTGACATAAACTGTTAACATAATCACATAGTCATGTTATATAATTACACAGTTCCATTTTGAGTTTCGGCTTTTAATGAGGTTAACATTTCTTCATCAAATGACATTTGAAAACGTTATGGAAAAAGAAAAAACTGCTCACAATGAGTAATTTCTCATTTTGCAACAATGTTGTCAACAAAGTTCTATAATTATATTTATTTATAGAGATTTTCAAAGTTGTTTGCTGCAGATTTGTTTTACATGGGAAAGGGTCAAGTATGAGGTACAGTCCAACACTTGACAGCTTCGGTGGTGTAGTGGTTTATCGTTCACCTGAGATACAAGAGGTCATGGGTTCGATCGGGTCACACCAAAGACTTGAAAAATGGTAGTAATGGCTGCTCTGGGTTGTGGGTTTAGCATTATGACTGACTCAGGCTGATGTCTGGATAAATAGACAGGTAGTATTGGTAACTTACCTAGGCAATGCTTTGGTACTATTAATTGAAAAATTGAAAGTGGCATAAAACAGCAAACAATCAAACAATCAACATTTCACTACTTGATATATTAAATTATGTCATTATAGTGTGCTATTGTGTTGACTGCCTTGGCAAGGAAATACAAATGGATAGCTTCTGCATCACAAGTATGTCTGTTCATCTGTCTGTTTGTCTGACTCCCACCTTTCACAGGAGATACATGTGTTCCTTCTTTTATGTATGGTATTATATAATATCACCTTTCCAAAAGAGTTTTGCTAATGTAATGTAATGTAATTATAGAGACCAAATGCTCTGATCAAGGCCCATTTGGTAGTGTACGTTATATAGTGTACACACATCTGACAGATGCAGATAAATTCAAGAGACAGAGTTAGATACAAGGTAGTCCGGGTGCGATACCCTAGCTCTTTCCGAAAAGACCTCTTTGTTCTTTAACGTGCTTGGTGTAAAGCACTGATATACGCGAGGCACTTTTTCCTGGAATGGACCATTAGTACTTGACCTCCAGTTGAGTGGGAGTCACTTAAAGCACCTCAGAAAAATCCAAGCCCGGACCGGGATTTGAACCCCAGACCTCTTGATTGACAGTCCAGCGTGTTAACCACTAGACCACCATGCCACTCAATGAAATGTAATAATGGTTTCCCCTCCTTGGCGCTCAGGATTGTGGGAGAGCATTTAGCCTGTCAGCTCACTTGCAGAGTGTTAGGATAAATAGATCAAAAGGAGAGGCTACTTACCAAGAAAATACTGTGATATAACTGGAAATATTGTTGAAAGTAGCATAAAACACTTATAATACAAACAAATTATGTTGTCTGCTGCATACGCATCAATCGTCATCTGTAGTCTGGGAATGGATGATGTACTTGATACATCCCTTTGGTATGGTAGAGTAATTAAATCACCTGTTAGAAGAAGTACTGTACAAGAGAATAATTCCTCTGTTTTGTGTGTTGTTTGGAAGGATTTGCTGCATGTGGGATTCATAGCTTTGTTAACCCTTATCCTGCTATACACGCATTTGAACAGCTTTGCCAGCAGTGTATACATATAACTAGGTGCACATCTTTTATTATCATGATTAGAGTTATTTTCCACATCTTATAATAAATGGCAAGATTACGTAGAGCCGAGTCTCGGTAGCTCAGTCGGTAGCGACGCGGGCTGTCAATCCAGGGGTTGTGAGTTCGAATCCCGGCTCGGCCAACTTTCTTTCCGACGATTGACAAAAGTCAATGCGACATGCGTCATTCGTCTTCCACCAATGGGCTAAGTCTATGTGGAAAAGCAGCCAGTTGCTTGGGAAGATTGTTGTATGGAGTACTGGTGTGAGAAAACCAGGAAATGCACGAGTAGGTGAACTGGCCGCCGTGATATAACTGAGAAATTGTTAAAAACGGCGTTGAACCCCAATCAATCAATCAATAAACCTTTCCCACGTAAAACTATCAGCAGCAGACAGCCTATTGGATAGAGTTGAAAACACTGTGACTGAAGAAGAATTTTTTCACCTGACTTGGTGCTAATGATTATATATATCACATTTCAAATTAATAAACAGAGATATCACACAAACAAATAGCTAATGGTTACTAAGATACACATATTGGAACAATTTGAAATTATGACAGAATAATGTTTACTTGGCAAATTGTCTGATAGGCTTCGCTCCAAAGCACTGATTACTGATGTTTTCAAAAGTCTTCTGCCGCAGAAGCGCCAAACTGCGAATTCATATAAGAAAGGGTTATGATTGTTGTTACAGTTTTTGCACTAAGATGCAGTTGCAACCTATTTATATCAGCTTATAAATAATGATGTGCATGTTAAAGATTAAGACAGGATTGCCAGGTTAATTGCTCTAATTTAATTTTAAACTGCATACCTGGTATTTACCTCCTCTTACTCAGGAGACTTATATCATTAACCCTTCCCCACATACAGCAAATCTTCAGCAGATGACTTTTAAAAACATCTAGCTAAAACTATGCAAAAAATCTCTGTAATTATAAGTAAATGAATTGAATCGAGCTGTAAATATCCTGCCAAAAGTCATCTGCAGCTGTAGATTATTATGTAAAATTGTTTCTGCATGTGGAAGAGGGTAAATCTTATAGATAGCATTATTATAAAAGGAGGAACTAATTTAAGTAATGACCAAATTAAGCTTCTTTAACCCTTTCCCTCATACTACAATTCTGCAGCAGACGACTTCGAAAGTATTTTGTCAAAAAAATAGAAAATCTCCATAATTGAATGGATAACCTATGACAAAAAGTGGAAAACATTGTGGCAAAAGGAGAAATTGCATGTTTTGTGCAATTTCTTCTTTTGTCACTATGTTTTCAAAAAGCCGTCTGCTGCAGAGGCGTCATAAATCGTCTATATGAGGGAAAGGGTTAAAAATATATATATCAGAAGAAGGAAAGTGATAAATGTGAGGTCAGAAAGCAGAGAGGACTGAGAGTCTGACATTTTCTATTAACCCTTTCCCTCATACGACAATTCTGCAGCAGACGACTTTGAACATATTTTGTCAAAAAATGGAAAATCTCTATAATTGAATAGATAACCTATGACTAAAAGTGGAAAACGTTTTGTGCAATTACTTCTTTTGTCACTATGTTTTCAAAAAGTTGTCTGCTGCAGAGGCGTCGGAAAGCGTCTATATGAGGGAAAGGGTTAAGTTCGACCCTCCTTTCCCAAATACAACAAATCTGCTGCAGATAACTTTGAAAAATCTCCATAAATTGGAGTTTGACCATTAAAAAGAGTTAATTAAAAGTATTGCATCTAATGGAGAAATTGCTCATTATGAGCAATTTCTCTTTTTGCCACAATGATTTCAAAAGTCGCCTGCTGCAGACATGTCAGAATGGGTCTGCAGGTGGGAACGGGTTAAAGCTAATTACTATTAACATTTTCCCACGTGCAGACACAATTTCACACATCAATGCTTCAAACGCATTTTGAAAACATTATGGCAAATTGGAAATTGAACATAAAGAGTTATTACTTCAACGTTTTCAACTCTATTTAGAAAATATACTTATATTGAATTCGATTTTTGTCTGCAACAGATGTGATGTATGTGAGAAAGGGTAAAACAAGTATCATGTTACCAATGAGTAAATAGTTGCCATGGTATCAATGACAGTAAACCTCAGTCCATCCTCCTCCAACCTTAATCTGAAATAGTTGACCCCTTTCCACTTGAAGACACATTCTGACTTATTATGCAGCACACAACTTTAAAATATTGTAAAGAAATTGCTCATATAATCCTTTCCCAGCTACACCAAATCTGCAGCAGACTACTATGAAAACGTAGTGACAAAAACCAGAAAAATCTACATAAAAGATAGCTTAATAGTAAAATAAAGTTGAAAACATTGAGGCCAAATGAGAAAATGCTCCCATTGTCCATAAGTTGTCTGCTGCGTCAAAATGCATCTGCAGGTGGGAAAGAGATAATAAGCAATTTCTTCTTTTGCAACTATGTTTTCAACTCATTTCAATAATCATACTTTTATTTGAAGAGATTTTTGGGTTTTTACCGCACCAGAGCACGAAGTGCTCAAGGTGAGTTATTGTGATTGCCTTTTGTCTGGCGTCCGTCGTTCGTCGTCTACATTTGCTTGTTAACACTCTAGAGGCAACATTTTGCATCTAATCATCATGAAAGTTTATTAGAACATACATCTCTATCAAATTTAGACCAAGGACGAAACTGGGTCATTTGGGGTCACAATCTAGGTCACTAGATCAAATTTAATGAAAATCTTGTTAACACTCTTGAAGCCGCATTTTTGGTTCGATAATGTTGAAACTTTGTCAGAATGTTTGTCTGAATGATATCTATGTCAATTTCGAATATAGGTCATGTCGGGTCAAAAACTATGTCAATAGGCCAAATTTAAGAAAAATCTTGTTAATACTCTTGAAGCCGCATTTTAAACTTGAGCATGTTGAACTTTGTCAGAACATTTGTCTTGATGATATCTAGGCTAAGTTCGAATATGGGTCAGGTCAGGTCAACAACTAAGTCACTAGGCCAAATTGTAGAACAATCTAGTTAACACTATAGAGATAGCATTTTTGACTTGATCTGCTTGAAATTTTGTCAGAATGTTTGTCTTGATGATATTGCCATTGGTGCTGAAAGAGTTAAGTCTTAAATAGACCATTCTCAAGTGAGCGATTCCAGGGCCTTATGGCCCTCTTGTTTAACATTAGTATGTATTATGTTTTTAGCTCACCTGAGCTTTGCTCAAGGTGAGTTATTGTGATCGCCTTTTGTCCGTCGTCCGTCGTGCGTCGACTTCTTCTCCTCAGTAACCAGTGGGTCAATTTGGATGAAACTTCACAGAAAGCATCCTCTCAATGACCTCACCAGAATTCCTTCAAATTTTTGGGATCCATGCAAAATTCTGGTTTCCATGGCAACGAAACCGAAAAAACTTCAAAATTCTTCTTCTTCCAAATTGGTTGGCAGATTTTCAAATAATTTTGTAGAAATGTTCCTTGGATGACCCTCTATCAGATTCCTTCAAGCCGTGTTGATTGGTCGAAAAACATGGCCGCCAGGGGGGGGCGGGGCTATTTTGCCTTATATGGCTTTAGTGAAAACTTAAAAAATCTTCTCCTCCGAAAGTGTAAGGCCGATTTTCAAATAATTTTGTAGAAATGTTCCTTGGGTGACCCTCTATCAGATTCCTTCAAGCCATGTTGATTGGTCGAAAAACATGGCCGCCAGGGGGGGCGGGGCTATTTTGCTTTATATGGCTATAATGCAAACTTAAAAAATCTTCTCCTCCAAAAGTGTCAGGCCGATTTTCAAATAATTTTGTAGAAATGTTTCTTGGGTGATCCTCTAACAGATTCCTTCAAGCCATGTTGATTGGTCAAAAAACATGGTCGCCAGGGGGTGGGGCTATTTTGCCTTTTATGGCTATAGTGAAAACTTAAAAAATCTTCTCCTCCATAAGTGTCAGGCCGATTTTCAAATAATTTTGTAGAAATGTTCCTTGGGTGACCCTCTATCAGATTCCTTCAAGCAATGTTGATTGGTCGAAAAACATGGCCGCCAGGGGGCGGGGGCTATTTTGCCTTATATGGCCAAAGTGAAAACTTAAAAAATCTTCAACATCTTCTCCTCAGTAACCAGTGGGTCAATTGGGATGAAACTTCACAGAAAGCATCCTCTTAATGACCTCACCAGAATTCCTTCAAATTTTAGGGATCCATGCAGAATTCTGGTTTCCATGGCAACGAAACCAAAAAAACTTCAAAATTCTTCTTCTCCCAAACTGGTTGGCAGATTTTCAAATAATTTTGTAGAAATGTTCCTTGGATGACCCTCTACCAGATTCCTTCAAGCCATGTTGATTGGTCAAAAAACACGGCCGCCAGGGGGGCGGGGCTATTCTGCATTATATGGCTATAGTGAAAACTTAAAAAATCTTCTCCTCCGAAAGTGTAAGGCTGATTTTCAAATGATTTTGTAGAAATGTTCCTTGGGTGACCCTCTATCAGATTCCTTCAAGCCATGTTGATTGGTCGAAAAACATGGCCGCCAGGGGGGGGGGGGGGGGGGGGGGGCTATTTTGCCTTATATGGCTATAGTGCAAACTTAAAAAATCTTCTTCTCCAAAAGTATCTGGCCGATTTTCAAATAATTTTGTAGAAATGTTCCTAGGGTGACCCTCTATCAGATTCCTTCAAGCCAAGTTGATTGGTCGGAAACTATGGCTGCCAGGGGGCGAGGCTTATATAGCTAAAGTGAAAAAAAAATAAAAAATCAGGTGAGCGATTCAAGGGCCATCATGGCCCTCTTGTTTAAAGTTGTCACCTGCAGATTTGTTGTATTTGGGAAAGGTTGAACAGGCACTTAGCTGTAGTTGTTTTGTCCAGTTTTGTGTAAAAATGTTTTTAGTGACATTCATCCTTTGGTTTTCAAGGATTGCACAGATTACATTTCTGTACTTATATAGTACTGCAATGGTGTCAGAAAAAAACTTACTGGTAATACTGTACTGGTATCTACCCAGGAAGTACCCTGATATAACTGTAATACTAATGGCATATCTTCCTTAAAACAAACTGGGAAAACCATGTGATCACTAGAAGCAACATTTTTAGACCCCCCCCCCCCCCCAGATACATAGTATATGGGGGCTATATAGGAGTCACGCTTGTCGATCAGTTGGTCGGTCGGTTCAACCAATGTGGGGTCAAATGCTTGGTCAATAAGTAAAAGTTAAGAAAAGCCTTACATTCCAGAGCCACGTAGGATTAAAAAGTAGGTCACTAGAACTTCGGTTACTTTAGAAAAAGCATGTGAACACTCTAGCAGCCAATATATGCCTGTTTATCGGGAGTATTGAATTCGGGTCGTAAACGTCAAAACGCTTTTTCCACAGTTTTGTGACCTAATTTCATATTGTCAAAATATAAAGGGAAGTAACCGGAAATGTAAACTTAGAAAAGCGCTTCCATGACATTGACGAGTTATGCAGACAAAAAATGTCGCTCGAAAATTTGATATCTTATATGTCACAAAACGAGTGCAAGGGGAGAATGTAGGAGAAAGAAGGATACATGACTGTGTAAGTAAAGATTGTTACATTGAAAAACAACAACAATGTGGTCCACCCTGGGCATATTGAAAATGGATCGTTCATCTCATGCATTTGTCCATCAATACGCATTAGGGCTACCTTTTCAAATAATCAATTTATTGTTTTGTGTCTTAATAAAATTGACTTGCACCAAAGTTACTCCCCTTGATCTTGGACTTTAACACTTTCCCACATACAGAAATACAGACAGACACATACAGATACACACAGATGACTTTTGAATGCATTGTGGCAAAAGGAGAAATTGCTCATAATGATAATTTCAAAGTTGTCTGCTGCAGATTTGTTGTATGTGGGAAAGGGAGGGTTAAAAGCCATGTCTAGCATGTCCTTGTTATTATATTTCTCAATTGAAAGGTGGACAAATTCAAAAACCTTCTGACCTTAAGCACAACTTGTACCAAAATGTGTTTTAAATAGCCTATTCGCTGTAATGAAAGGAAATTGTTGATTGATTAGGGTTTTACATGATACAATTATGTTAATGATCTGGGGGGATTATTTTTTCAACTCTCCAAATTGTTTTTGCATTTAACCAAGCAAAAACTTTAGTTCTGCTAAAATAGTTAGCTTTTCTTTAATTAATCAATTGAACATGAACTTGAGTTTTGGTTGACTGAATTCAAACTTAACCCTTTCCCTCATACAGCATTTCTGCAGCAGACGACTTTGAAAGTATTTTGTCAAAACATAAAAAAAAAAAAAATTGAATGGATAACCTATGACAAAAAGTGGAAAACATTGTGGCAAAAGGAGAAATTGCACGTTTTGTGCAATTTCTTCTTTTGTCACTATGTTTTCAAAAAGCCATCTGCTGCAGAGGCATCCGAAAGCGTTTATATGAGGGAAAGGGTTAACTTGACATTGATGGACTTAAATTTTTAAATAATATGATGGCAGCTTTTATTAATAAAGCCTTCATTACTATCGTTAAATAAGTTAATATCTTTTGTTTCAAGTATATATTTCATCAGTGTTAAAGGTATTGTGGAGAAGGTATCAGGTATTATAAAGAAAAAGGTTGAAATGGAATTTTGTCAATTCTTAGATGAAAAGCTTATTCTTAGTTAATTTTTGAAAGGCCAATTGAAAGTCACATTCAGATAAATGTGGAGCAGGAAAATGTCAATATATTTTAAATAACCTATGACACACCTCTACAGCTAGATATACATTTCCTCTGTGAGGATGACAATTAAAATTTACATGACCTCCTTACCATGGCAACCTGCATACTACATTTGACTCCTGCAGCAGACGACTATTGAAAACTATGTAACAAAAGGAGAATTTGCTCAAAATGAACAATTTCTCCGTTTGCCACAATGTTTTTGACTGTTTTCAATAATTAAATTTTCATTTATCGAGATTTCCAAAATTTAACCTATATATAGTCGTCAACTGTAGAGTTTTTGTGTGTGGGAAAGGGTTTAAATTATGTTTTATTGATGAATTGATAGATCACAAAATTAACAAATGCACACCTTGTGAGTTATTGTTGTCAACAAGATCGAAATAGTCATCCACATTTCATGGGCTCCGTGCAAAACAGTTGTAATTACATCTTGTTACAAAATGTAGTTACAACTGTTCTAATTGAAGCCATCGATTTAGGAAAAGATTCAAGGAAGGGGCGGGTATACGATCATGATCTTTAATTATCCCTTTCCCACTTCCAGACTTGCTTTGATACATTGAAGTTTCTGAAAAAAGATTTTGGCATTAAGAGAAATTGCTAATACTCATATCATTTTTTTTGTCACAATGTTTTCAAGTATGTAAAATCATATCATCATTTATAGAAAGTTTCTATTTTTTGGCCTACATGGTAGTTGTTTTAAAAGTCGGCTGCTTCAGATTTGATGTAATTGGGAAAGGGTCATTGTATATTGTCTGATTTTCACTTGAAAAGAGCTCTCAACAACCGAAAAGTGAGTGTGAATAGGTTGAAAAAACAGTAGAATGTGTGAAACTGTTTAGGATTGTTACCTTATTTGGAATACAGTGGAGAATTGTGCTAGAACAGTGTTCATCCAAATATTTAGAAATGTTTAGTTATAACATGTAAAAAACTGTAGAAGTGCTGAAAACTATTCAGTTTAAAGTTTCTATTGAGATAATTTAAATGTTTAGTGAAATTGAAGAAAAAAAAAATTGTTTTAATGGTGTTTTTTGCCACTTTCAACATTTTTAGTTATTGTGATCGCCTTTTGTCTGTGTGCGTTGTCCGTCAACTTCTTCTCCTCGGTAACCAGTGGGTCAATTAGAATGAAACTTCACAGAAAGCATCCTCTCAATGACCTCACCAGAATTCCTTTAACATTTTGGGATCCATGCAGAATTCTTGTTTCCATGGCAACGAAACGAAAACAAACTTTAAAATTCTTCTTCTCCCAAACTGGTTGGCAGATTTTCAAATAATTTTGTAGAAATGTTCCTTGGATGACCCTCTATCAGATTCCTTCAAGCCATGTTGATTGGTGGAAAAACATGGCAGCCACAGGGCGGGGCTATTTTGCCTTATATGGCTTGAGTGAAAACTTAAAAAATCATCTTCTACAAAAGTTTTTGGACATTTTTCAAATAATTTTGTAGAAGTATTCCTAGGGTGACCCTCTATCACATTCCTTCAAGCCATGTTGATTGGTCGAAAACTATGGCCACCAGGGGGCGGGGCTCATGTGGCTAAAGTGAAAAAAAATAAAAACAGGTGAGTGATCCAGGGCCATCTCGGCCGTCTTGTTTTAATTATGTCACAACCTTATGTTACCTGAGTACTACTTGTCCTTTCATCATGACACCAGCGAATCAGTCATAATACTAACCCCACAATCCTGAGCATTAAGGAGGGAAAGCCATTATACTACTGTAATAAGACCCAAAACCATCATTTAATTAGAAAAGGTCATTTTCACAATTTAAGGTTGGTGTTAAGAAAATAGATTTAAGCCCTTACCTACATGCAGTCAAAATTTGACGCATTTCCAGCATGAGGCTTATGAAAACATTGATGTGCAATATCTCATTTTTGCACAACCTTTTTTAGCTATAAACAAAAACCATTATTATTTATTATTAAATTAAAGAGATTTTGTCATAGTTTTGCATAGCTGTTTCAATGTTGGCTGCTGCATATTTTTGGTATGTGTGAAAGGGTAAACAATGTGCTGGAAGCAAAATTGATTAACTCCTGATAAATGGTGGTGACATTAATTTCTGATGACCTTTGATGACCTTTGAAATTGTGTCCTTTCTTTGATAAGAGATGACAATTAATGTTCTGCATCAACAAATAAGGCAATTTTGTTTAAAATAAGAAAAAAATATCAAAAAGTACAGTATCTAGAAACGCTGCCTTTAGCAGCAGGCAAATTTCCATATATTGCGGAAAAAGGAATAACTGTTCCTCATGGTTGGCAGATTTTCAAATAATTTTGTAGAAATGTTCCTTGGATGACCCTCTATCAGATTCCTTCAAGCCATGTTGATTGGTGGAAAAACATGGCAGCCACAGGGCGGGGCTATTTTGCCTTATATGGCTTGAGTGAAAACTTAAAAAATCATCTTCTACAAAAGTTTTTGGACATTTTTCAAATAATTTTGTAGAAGTATTCCTAGGGTGACCCTCTATCACATTCCTTCAAGCCATGTTGATTGGTCGAAAACTATGGCCACCAGGGGGCGGGGCTCATGTGGCTAAAGTGAAAAAAAATAAAAACAGGTGAGTGATCCAGGGCCATCTCGGCCGTCTTGTTTTAATTATGTCACAACCTTATGTTACCTGAGTACTACTTGTCCTTTCATCATGACACCAGCGAATCAGTCATAATACTAACCCCACAATCCTGAGCATTAAGGAGGGAAAGCCATTATACTACTGTAATAAGACCCAAAACCATCATTTAATTAGAAAAGGTCATTTTCACAATTTAAGGTTGGTGTTAAGAAAATAGATTTAAGCCCTTACCTACATGCAGTCAAAATTTGACGCATTTCCAGCATGAGGCTTATGAAAACATTGATGTGCAATATCTCATTTTTGCACAACCTTTTTTAGCTATAAACAAAAACCATTATTATTTATTATTAAATTAAAGAGATTTTGTCATAGTTTTGCATAGCTGTTTCAATGTTGGCTGCTGCATATTTTTGGTATGTGTGAAAGGGTAAACAATGTGCTGGAAGCAAAATTGATTAACTCCTGATAAATGGTGGTGACATTAATTTCTGATGACCTTTGATGACCTTTGAAATTGTGTCCTTTCTTTGATAAGAGATGACAATTAATGTTCTGCATCAACAAATAAGGCAATTTTGTTTAAAATAAGAAAAAAATATCAAAAAGTACAGTATCTAGAAACGCTGCCTTTAGCAGCAGGCAAATTTCCATATATTGCGGAAAAAGGAATAACTGTTCCTCATGGTTAGAAGCTTTCCCATTGACCAGATTTTTTTGTTTGTTTGTCTATATCTCTAGATTCAATTTCCTGATTTTCTAGGATTTTCTTATATCGGTTTTGGCTTCAATAATTTCAAATGAGTTTGCTTCTTATACAAAGTTGAAAAGAATGTTGAAAAAGGAGAACGTTTTTGTATTAGCAGTGTATACAGTCATACATCGAGGGCTTGGTGTGAAACGGTTGTAACTTAAAACCTATTTTGAAAACCCTGGTTTAGGGGCAATTTTAACCCCTTTGTAAACAATGCAAATTTAGGTGCCATTGCTCAGAACGAGCAATGGCACCTAAATTTCCATTGTTTACCAAGAAAATGATTTAATGCTTATAAAGACTAAGTCTTTATGGCGAGGTGATTAACCTTGGTAAAAAAATACCGATTTTAGTTACAACTGTTTCACACCAAGCCCTCGACATGTAAATGGTAAACCTGGAATTATTATTTAAAGTTGTCTGCTGCATTTCAAATTGTCTGAAGTAGGAAAATCTGTAACCCTTTTAACCAATATGACAAATCTGAAAGGATAATTAAATAACTTTGAAAACATGTAGGCAAATATTTTGAATATCTATATAAAGGAACTTACTATTGTTGCATAGGTTGGAAAAGATTGTGGCAAAAGAATAAATTGCTCATCATGATTTCAAATGATTTCCATAGCTTATGTCTCAAAATAAATCTGTATGTGGGAGAGCGGGGTAAAAATAAAAATAAAAAAAGAACCAATTAACATGGAGATGTTTTAAGTGAAGGGATATCATAATACTAGATACTGGAGTGATACTATTTAGAAACTAGTATAAAATAGGGAGCATAAAACCCAGTATAAAATGTCAGGTGCTTAATTACTATGACGAGACTTGAACTGTCCAACTCTTTACTCTCCCCATCAGGAAACTTTAACTTATACATTAGTATTAATCCTTACAAATATGGAGCAGATGGCTTGGAAAATATGTTGCAAATATAATTGGAAACCTCTATAAATGAAATGATAATTATTGAACTATGTTCTTATTTAAATCATTTTGAACTCTGTCACTAGAAGAACTAATAATTAGCAATTTCTCCAATTACCACACTGTTTTCAAAGTTGCTGCAGTAGCGTTTAAATGCGTCTGCAAGTGAGAAAGGGTTTTCAACATACTTTTACATGAGTAATTCCTTCTTTTGCCACAAGGCTTACATCTCTATATAGTGAATATGCTTTCAGTTTCCATATATTTGCCTATATATT
Organism: Serripes groenlandicus; assembly: GCA_031761405.1. Classification (NCBI taxonomy): domain Eukaryota; kingdom Metazoa; phylum Mollusca; class Bivalvia; order Cardiida; family Cardiidae; genus Serripes; species Serripes groenlandicus. The sequence continues at coordinate 26,071,512 of JASEVX010000008.1, read as the reverse complement.
TTGAGCTGGGCATCCTGGGTTGGATCCCCAGATGCGGCATGGGCAGTCATGGTGTCTATTACCCGTGGGCAAGCCACATTTCCTAGCCTATAGTACTTTTTTGTTTACTCAGGGAGCATGAATATGTGATATAACTGAGATAATGCTGAAAGCGGCGTAAAACAAAACAACTGTAATTGGGAAATGGTTTATAGCAGTATATTGGCACCCAGTTTTAAGATTACTGTTGGGCTAAGTCTATGTGGAAAAGCAGCCAGTTGCTTGGGAAGATTGTTATGTGGAGTACTGGTGTGAGAAAACCAGGAAATGCATGAGTAGGTGAACTGGCCGCCGTGATATAACTGAGAAATTGTTAAAAACTGCGTTAAACCCCAATCAATACAATATATTAAGATTACTGAGGGTCATACAGAAGACTTAATGAATGGTAGTCGCAGGGTTAGCATTACAACTGACTACCTGGTGTCAGGATAAATGGTCCAGTAGTACTGGTATCTTACCCAGGAAACGCAGATTACTGACTTAATCATTTGCCCATATAGTTGGGGGTAAGGGTAAGACTGTCCAGTGTGGTATTTGTCAACAATCTCATACTAACCTGTAACATGGCCATAGACAAATGTAACAGTATAGGGGGAGATTGTCTCATATTATAAAAATGTGATGTTGAATGTCATAGTACACCTGGAGTATGTGTGTTAATTGTATGTGAGTTTGCATAGTTTTGAAATTGTTCACATTCATATGGAAATTCTTGTGTTGTTGTTTAATTCTCCAGAATAATATCATTTTGTTTTCGTGTTAAATTCTCCGGATTGAGACAATATGGACTTAATGAGCGACTCTTATTTGATATCAACATTTTTATTTTTGATTAACCCTTTCCCACATACATTCAGACATCTGCAGAAGATGTCATCTGGACAATATGTGAACATTATCTGTAAATGAAGGTATAATTATTGAATAATGTTTAAAATTTTGAGAGAGGATAAATTATTCATTATGAGCAAATTCTACTTTTGCCACAATGTTTTCAAAAGTTGTTTGCTGCAGAGGCTTCAGAAAGCATCTGTTTGTGGGAAAGGGTTCATTTATGACCCATCATTTCCTGGGATGTATTTGATAGACTCTTTCAAATGTGTAACATCCTCAGAAGAAGAGATGTCACAGAAGACTTTAAAAACATCTGGAAACAAATATGAAAAATGTCTATAAATGAAAGAGTTACAAAATAGAAAAAAAATAGCACATTTTCAGCATTTTCTCCATATTTTCAAAGGTCAATTATTATATTACTAATATAACTGGTCATTCGGTAACCGTCTGAAAATGCTTTGAGAAAAATTGTTTGACTAGGCTGGCTTATAGGAAAGATCCTGATCAAGTTGTTTTTAGACTTAAAGCCTGATCTTGGTGTTCAATGGTTGCAAATTCTGAAAATGTTGATTTTCTCTGGCAGTGCCCAAAAACTGTTAAAAACACCTTTAACCCAGTTCCACTTCCAGACAGTCTTCGACACATCTTCAGCAGATGACATTTATAAACTTTTTGGAAAACAGAGAAATTGGTCATGATGAGCAATTTTCCTTTTGCCACAATGTTTTCAACTACATGTATATTCAATAACTTTACTCTCATTTATAGAGATTTTCTCCATATATAATTATTCCTAGGCATTTGCTGCAGATGTACTGTATACTAGTATTTAGGAAAAGGACTGAGGCTATTTGACTTTCAACATTTATCAGATTATGGGTTCGGTTAAGACAATACAGCTTAAAGGCTTGAATGAAATATTATAGATGATGATAGGGAGTGTTATTTGTGAGTTCATACATTGTTATGTTTACCTTATGGATTAAAATATGTGTGGACTTTAACAAATATTTGTTTGAAAAACAAACATGGAGAATGATACTAATGGGAATTGGAGTATATACATCTTTGTGGTAGGAGCTTTAATTATCAGCAATATGATGTAAATAATTTAACCCTTTCCCATATACAACAAGCATGCAGCAGATGACTTTGAACACATCTAGGTAAAATCACCCCTTTAACCCTTTTGGTGCCAAGTTTATCACATAAAATTCCAGCCAGTGCCAGGTTTATTTCACACTTTTGCAGTAGTAGTAGTAGTAGTAGTAGTAGTAGTAGTAGTAGTAGTAGTAGTAGAAGAAGTAGTAGTAGTAGTAGTAGTAGTAGAAGTAGTAGTAGTAGTTGTAGTAGTAGTAGTAGTAGTAGTAGTACATAGTAGTACGTAGTAGTAGTAGCAGAATTGTCGACTGCAGTCGCCTATGGTGCTCTATCATAATGTCGACTGCAGTTGCCAACGGCGCCGAAAGGGTTAATGAAAGTATTCTTAATGAATAGAGTTGAACACAATGTGGCAAATGGAGAAATTGCTTATCATGAGCAATTTCTCCTTTTGCAACAATGTTTACAAAAGTTGTCTGCTGCATTATTATGTCTTCATATGGTTAACGCTATACCTGGAACATGCTACTCGATACAGAGTTAACCCTGTCCCACATACAATGAATCTGCAGCAGACGTTGTTCAAAACTATAAAGTCCAAAATATATAAAATCTCTATAAATGTTAGTATGATTATTAAATAAAGTTGAAATCATTGTAGCAAATGGAGAAATTGCTCATCATGAGCAATTTCTCCTTTTGCCACAATGATTTCAAAAGGCATCAGATAGCATCTGTATGTGCTAAAGGGTTAAAAAAAAGAAGAAATAACATTTACTTTTAACCCTTTCCCTCATACGACAATTCTGCAGCAGATGACTTTGAATGTATTTTTGTCAAAACATAGACAATCACCATAATTGAATGGATAACCTATGACAAACAGTGGAAAACATTGTGGCAAAAGGAGAAATTGCACGTTTTGTGCAATTTCTTCTTTTGTCACTATGTTTTCAAGAAGCCGTCTGCTGCAGAGGCGTCAGAAAGCGTCTATATGAGGGAAAGGGTTAAAGTGGAAGTATAATTATCATACAAGGAAATTTGGAGATAAACAAATTACCTAATCTTTAAACTACTTTCTTCCTTATATATATTAGCCTTAATTAATTAGGGCAGTAATTTCAGCTGTAGTGTATTGTACCTGAACATGACATGTCATTTACCCTTACTCTTTTGCAGACCTCTTTAGAAAACATTGTGACAAAAGGAGATATTGCTTATAGTGATCAATTTCTTCTTTTGCCACAATGATTTCACAATTTAAAGGGAATTTTCATATTTTTGCGAAAGATATTTCCAAAGTCATTTGCTGCATTCTGTTGTATGTGGGAAAGAAAAAAGGTACCTCTTTCTCTGATGCCTCTAGAGCAAGCAAGATTTAAAAACTTTGCAGCAAAAAGGAGAAACTGCTTGTGATAAAATGTTTCCCTTTTTAATCCCAAAGCTTTCATTCCCACCTGACTGCCATTTTATAGATGTCACATATTTTGTCTCAGATGTTTACAAAGCAGCCATCTCTCACCCTTGCAGACACATTTGCAGCAGACGAATATTTAAAAACATTGTGGCAAAAGAAAACAAATGCTCATTAACCCTTTCCCCCATACAACAATTCTGCAGCAGACGACTTTGAACGTATTTTGTCAAAACATAGAAAATCTCCATAATTGAATGGATAACCTATGACAAAAAGTGGAAAACATTGTGGCAAAAGGAGAAATTGCACGTTTTGTGCAATTTCTTCTTTTGTCACTATGTTTTCAAAAAGCCGTCTGCTGCAGAGGCGTCAGAAAGCGTCTATATGAGGGAAAGGGTTAAGTGCAATTTTGTCTTTTGCCATCATGTTTTCAACTCTATTAAACTATTCCCCTTTCATTTAGAGAGTGTATTGACGTTTTCAGCTAGATGTTTTCAAATGAGCAATTTTGGCCTTTTGCCACTATGTTTTCAACTCTATTCAACGTTAGAGTTTCAATTTAGATCTTATTGTCTAGGAGTGGATATGCCATTCATTTAACTCTTTCCAGCTTATAGACCCATTTTGACGCATTTGCAGCAGGCGACTTTTGAAAACCGCGTGACAAAAGGATAAATTGCACATGATGAGCAAATTTTCCTTTAATAAAACTGTTTTCAACTGTTTTCACTATAGTTATGTCTCCCCCTGTATACAGGGGAGATATATTGTTTTTGTCCTTGATGTCTGTCTGTCTGTCTGTCTGTCTGTCTGTCTGTTCGTCCCCAAAATCTTGTCCGATCCATATCTCCCAGACGGCTTGAAGGATTTTCATGAAACTTGGGTCACATGTTCACCTCATCAAGGCGACGTGCAGAACCCGCGTGTCGACAATATAGGGTCAAGGTCACGCTTGAAGGTCAAAGGTTTGAGGCTTTATTTCGTGTCCGCTCCATATCTCCCAGACGGCTTGAAGGATTTTCATGAAACTTGGGTCACATGTTCACCTCATCAAGGCGACGTGCAGAACTCGCGTATCGACAATATAGGGTCAAGGTCAAGGTCACGCTTGAAGGTCAAAGGTTTGAGGCTTTATTTCGTGTCCGCTCCATATCTACGAGACGGCTTGAAGGATTTTCATGAAACTTAGGTCACATGTTCACCTCATCAAGGCGACGTGCAGAACCTGCGTCTCGACAATATAGGGTCAAGGTCACGCTTGAAGGTCAAAGGTTTGAGGCTTTATTTCGTGTCCGCTCCATATCTCCGAGACGGCTTGAAGGATTTTCATGAAACTTGGGTCACATGTTTACCTCATCAAGGCGACGTGCAGAACCCGCGTCTCGACAATATAGGGTCAATGTCAAGGTCACACTTGAAGGTCAAAGGTTTGAGGCTTTATTCCGTGTCCGCTCCATATCTCCCAGACGGCTTGAAGGATTTTCACGAAACTTGGGTCACATGTTCACCTCATCAAGGTGACGTGCAGAACTTGCGTCTCGACAATATAGGGTCAATGTCAAGGTCACGCTTGAAGGTCAAAAGTTTGAGGCTTTATTTTGTGTCCGCTCCATATCTCCCAGACGGCTTGAAGGATTTTAATGAAACTTTGGTCACATGTTCACCTCATCAAGGCGACGTGCAGAACCCGTGTCTCGACAATATAGGGTCAAGGTCAAGGTCACGCTTGAAGGTCAAAGGTTTGAGGCTTTATTTCGTGTCCGCTCCATATCTCCAAGACGGCTTGAAAGATTTTCATGAAACTTGGGTCACATGTTCACCTCATCAAGGCGACGTGCATAACCCGCGTCTCGACCATACCGGGTCAAGGTCAAGGTCACGTTTGAAGGTCAAAGGTTTGAGGCTTTATTTTGTGTCAACTCCATATCTCCAAGACGGTTTGAAGTATTTTCATGAAACTTGGGTCAGATGTTCACCTCATCAAGGCGACGTGCAGAACACGCGTCTCGACCATACTGGGTCAAGGTCACGCTTGAAGGTCAAAGGTTTGAGGCTTTATTTTGTGTCCACTCCATATCTCCTTAAAGGATTTTCATGATACGTGGGTCACATGTTCACCTCATCAAGGCGACGTGCAGAACCCGCGTCTCGACCATACCGGTTCAAGGTCAAGGTCACGCTTGAAGGTCAAAGGTTTTAGGCTTTATTTCGTGTCCACTCAATATCTCCAAGACGGCTTGAAGGATTTTCATGAAACTTGGGTCAGATGTTTACCTCGTCAAGGCGACGTGCAGAACCCGCGTCTCGACCATACTGGGTCAAGGTCAAGGTCACGCTTGAAGGTAAAATGTTTGAGGCTTTATTTTGTGTCCGCTCCATATCTCCTTAAAGGATTTTCATGAAACTTGGGTCACATGTTCACCTCATCAAGGCGACGTGCAGAACTCGCGTCTCCACCATACCGGTTAAAGGTCAAGGTCACGTTTGAAGGTCAAATGTTTTAGGCTTTATTTCGTGTCCAGTCAATATCTCCAAGACGGCTTGAAGGATTTTCATGAAAATTTGGTCACATGTTCACCTCATCAAGGCGACGTGCAGAACCCGCGTCTCGAACATACTGGGTCAAGGTCAAGGTCACGCTTGAAGGTCAAAGGTTTGAGGCTTTATTTTGTGCCGCTCCATATCTCCAAAACAGCTTAAATTTTTTTCATGAAACTTGGGTCACATGTTCACCTCATCAAGGCGACGTGCAGAACCCGCGTCTCAACCATACCGGTTCAAGGTCAAGGTCACGCTTGAAGCTCAAAGGTTTTAGGCTTTATTTCCTGTCCACTCAATATCTCCAAGACGGCTTGCTTATGTTTAGCAACAGTTGTTAACTGTTTTGAAGATTACTTCAGTCTTGAATGTTACAGCTGCAGTAAAAATATGTGTTTCTGTAAACCATTTGAAATCATGTCCACTTTGTACCAGGTCAAGACAAAACATTAGTAATTAAAAATTGAGTACTGTCCAACTTGGTCAAATTTTTGTTTGTCTGCTTTATAGGTTGGAATGTTTTGAGAGATTTTGACAGATATTTGAGGGGGAGACATATGTTTTTGTCAAAACAATTCTAGTTTGTCTTTTTTTTAAAGATATTTTTCATATTTTTGCATACACATTTTTAAAGTTGTCTGCTGCAGAATCGCTGTACGTGAGAAAAAGGCCATTGCCACATTCAGATGCATTTTGATGCACCATGAAGCAGCAGGTGTTTATGACTCCAATCAGTAATAAGACATTTATGTCATTTATAGAGATTTACAACAGCTTTGCTTCCAAAGTTTATTGTATGTGAGAAAGTGTTAACCCTTTCCTACATACAATAAATCAGCAGCAGACAACTTTAAAGACATATCTAGGCAAAACTTGTGAAAATCTCTGAAAAAATTTGAAAACATTTTGGCAAAAGGAGAAATTGCTTGTTTTGAGCAATTCCTCTTTTCGTCACAATGTTTTTAAAAGTTGTCTGCTGCAGAGGCATCAAAAAGCGCCTATATGTGGGAAAGTGTTAATATATTTTTTGATGAGTTCACTTGATGTGAGTGACATCAAGTTGACACGGTGAGTGGCAGTTGTATGTATGCCATTGTCTGTGTGTGCCTAGCGCCCTATGAACCTGTTTGGATATATAACTTTTATCCCTTTCCCACATACATCAATTCTGTAGACACCTATGAAAACATCTAGACAAAAATATTCAAAATGTTTATAAATGAAAGTTTAATTATTGAAAAAGTTGAAAGCCTTGTGGCAAAAGGTGAAATTACTTGTTTTGAGCAATTTCTCCTTTTGTCAACATGTTTTCAAAAGTTGTCTGCTTACAGAGACTTCAGAAAGCGTCTGTACGAGGGAAAGTGCTAAATGAATATAAATTTTCAAATATTTTGGAACAATTGTTCGGACTTCTGAGCCATGTCTTCTTCTAGCTTGCATGATACATTGCACGTTGCAATCTGATGGTGATTATGAAAAGGGGAATACTTTTTGCAGAAATTATACTGCCCTATGAAAACCATAATCCCTTTTCTACTGTAAACTAATAGCAGATACATGTACATGACTTGTGAACTTTATCATGACCCCTTTTAACCCCCCTTTTAACCCCCCTTTTCCCCACATATGGCAAATCTGCAGCACACAACTTAAGTTGAAAGCATCTCTTGAAAAGTATGAAAAAACACGGAAAAACATGCTAATGAAAGTTTAATTATTGAAAAATGTGGAAAACATTTGTATATGGTAAGCATCATGTCAAGTTCACTTGTTGTAAGCTTGACCCTTTCCCTCATATAGACGCTTTCTGACGCCTCTGTAGCAGACAGCTTTTTGAAAACATAGTGACAAAAGAAGAAATTGCTCAAACAAGCAATTTCTTCTTTTGCCACAATGTTTTCCACTTTTAGTCATAGGTTATCCATTCAATTATAGAGATTTTCTTTTTTTTGACAAAATATGTTCAAAGTTGTTTGCTGTATAATTGTCTTATGAGAGAAGGGATAACATATTTGCAACACTGGCAGTTACGTGTGTGCGCTCCTTTGATCTTGTTCTGCTATAATTTATCAATTTATATATACCGGTACTTGATTTTATTTTAAACAATTGTTTACATTTGAGAGTAATCCATTCAATTTGTGTCTGTTGTTCTCTTTTCAGAATCGCCCAAAACCTGTTGAGCCTATAGACTATGAGACCTATATAGTAAAGAACAAAGTAGTCCTACATAATGACCCCCAGAGAGAACTTCTCACATTCCCCCATGATGACATTCATATTCCAGTAAGTAATTTAATTTAGAATTCCAATCATTGTTAGAACATGTAACACAAAGTAGTCCACAATCAACCTGTCTATCTATAACAAAACCCACAAAGAAGTCCTGCACAATGACATCAAGAGAGAGAACTTCTCACATTCCCCCACGATGACATTCATATTTATGAAAGTAAAAGAATTCTGGTCATTTGTCAGTGTGTCTATCAATACCCCCTTAACACATTCATAGTATTTGATTTTTGAACTCCAATCATTTGTCAGTGTGTCTATCTATCATTTACATCCCAAAATAGTCCATCCATCAACCTTTTTTTTCTATTACGTTTTATCTTCTTGTCTGCATCTTTAAAGCCTATACCTTTCATACTTGGTATATCTTTGGTAAGATTATCTATATGATCTAACGTGCAATGATACTCAGGTGAGCAATTAGGGCCTTCATGGCACTCTTGTTCCTTGTCTATCCATTTATTCACTTACGTTGTTATGTAATGATAATAATAATAATATACTTTATTTAAAGAGGGTAACACAGTTAGTAACACTAATCTTCCCTGTGGCCCTTCATCTTCAACCTTGGTATTTGAATATCTTGTAACTGTCATACATACTTTTCCCACAATGTTTTCAACACCGTATCACAGCTGCACTTTCAATTTTCCAGAAGTTTTAATTTTTACCTCCGATCTTAGACAACTAAAATATTATCAAGTATGAAGCGTACAGTTTTACTAGACTTATCTAGTCATGATTGATACCTCTTGCTCAAGGCCTGCATGTATCTGAAATGTTAATCAGTGATATTTACTTAATGTTTTGCATTCATTGGAATGCTGTGAATATAAGCAAATAAACATTATGATAAAATCTATATGTATACAAGAAACCAGTTTTTCCCCAATAACCCATTCCCTTATTATGTCCTTTTCATAGTTGTCTGCTTTGAAAATATTTGACACATCCAAAATATTCTAAATGAAACTAATGATATAAAATTGAAAACATTGAATGTTTGTTTTTATAGTGTTTTACACCGCTTTTAAATTGTTTTCAGTCTATCATGGCTTTTTAGCTCACCTGCTCAAGGTGAGTTATTGTGATCGCCTTTTGTCCGGCGTCCGTCGTGCGTCGTCCGTCAAAACTTCTTCTCCTCAGTAACCAGTGGGTCAATTTGGATGAAACTTCACAGAAAGCATCCTCTCAATGACCTCACCAGAATTCCTTCAAATTTTTGGGATCCATGCAAAATTCTGGTTTCCATGGCAACGAAACCGAAAAAACTTCAAAATTCTTCTTCTCCCAAACTGGTTGGCAACTTTTCAAATAATTTTGTAGAAATGTTCCTTAGATGACCCTCTATCAGATTCCTTCAAGCCATGTTGATTAGTCGAAAAACATGGCCGCCAGGGGGGCGGGGCTATTTTGCCTTATATGGCTATAGTGCAAACTTAAAAAATCTTCTCCTCCAAAAGTGTCAGGCCGATTTTCAAATAATTTTGTAGAAATGTTCCTTGGGTGATCCTCTATCAGATTCCTTCAAGCCATGTTGATTGGTCAAAAAGCAAGGCCGCCAGGGGGCGGGGCTATTTTGCCTTTTATGGCTATAGTGAAAACTTAAAAAATCTTCTCCTCCATAAGTGTCGGGCCGATTTTCAAATAATTTTGTAGAAATGTTCCTTGGGTGACCCTCTATCAGATTCCTTCAAGCCATGTTGATTGGTCGAAAAACATGGCCGCCAGGGGGCGGGGCTATTTTGCCTTATATGGCCAAAGTAAAACTTAAAAAATCTTCTCCTCCGAAAGTGTCAGGCTGATTTTCAAATAATTTTGTAGAAATGTTCCTTGGATGACCCTCTATCGGATTCCTTCAAGCCAAGTTGATTGGTCGAAAAACATGGCCACCAGGGGGGGCGGGGCTATTTTGCCTTATATGGCTGTAGTGAAAACTTAAAAAATCTTCTCCTCCAAAAGTGTCTGGCCGATTTTCAAATAATTTTGTAGAAATGTTCCTAGGGTGACCCTCTATCAGATTCCTTCAAGCCAAGTTGATTGGTCGGAAACTATGGCTGCCATGGGGCGGGGCTTATATAGCTAAAGTGAAAAAAAAAATTCAGGTGAGCGATTCCAGGGCCATCATGGCCCTCTTGTCTTACTTATAGAACTGATCCATTTATCCTTACACCATTGAGTCAGTTGTTACGCGTACCTCACAACCTTGAGCGCCACAGAGGGAAAGGCATTACTACCAATTTTTAAAAGTCTTCGGTATGCCCTGGCTTAGGAATTGAACCCATGACCTCCTGCAGCGAGGCCAGGATCTACCACTACACCAACACGCTGCTTTGAAAACATTGTTGAAAAAAGAAGAAACTGCACATTTCAGGCTATATCTTCTTTTGCACTAAATTTTTAAAAGTCGCCTGTATCAGGTACCCTTTCTCACATACAACAAATCTGCAGCAGATGACTTTGAAATCATCTAGGCAGAAATATGGAAAATCTGTTCAAAACAAAAATTAAACTCTTGTTTTGAGCAATTTCTCCTTTTGACACAATGTTTTTTGAAAGTAGTTTGTTGCAGAGGCATCAAACAGTGTCTGTACAAGTTAAATAGTTTAAACAATCAGTTATCATGTACGGTTTGTGTTGATTTTTCAGGCCCCATGTCCGAAAAAGAAGATTCGCACAGTCCATCCTACCGTCCCATCACTGGCCAATGACCGACCAGGAAACTTGCTGGTTGAAGAGAGTGTACGGACATACACAGACACATGTAACATGGTCCAGTTTAAATATAGACGATACTCTGGCGGATACACTCAACTACCAAAGTAAGGCAATTGCTTGATCATTAGAGTTGTGTTCTGGGGAATTGCTTGATCGATAGAGTTGAACTTGTGTTCCTGGGGAATTGCTTGATCATTAGAGTTGTGTTCCTGGGGAATTGTTTGATCATTAGAGTTATGTTCCTTGGGAATTGCTTGATCATTAGAGTTGTGTTCCTGGGAAATTGCTTGATCATTAGAGTTGTGTTCCTGGTTAATTTAGTAAAGTCTTTTTAACCCTTTCCCTCATAAAGACGCTTTCCGACGCAACTGCAGAAGACAACTTTATGCAATAATTGTGAATGAAGAAGAAATTGCTCAAAAATGAGCAATTTCTCCAAATTTTGCCACAATGTATTTAACTCTATTCAATATCAAAACTTTCATTTATAGAGAGTTTCCATAGCCCAGATGATTTCAAAGTCGCCCGCTACAAATTTGTTGTATGTGGGAATGGGTTAATGAGTGTAGAACAAATTCTGTCTGCACATCCATACATTCTGACCTAAATTGCAAATGTGTTGCACAAGTTTCTTGTAACTTTATGCGGTTAATTTGTGACAGAGCAGAGTCAGAACAAACTGCATTCTTTGGCATTATAGATAGAATTGAAATATCAAGCTGTGATGTTACTATAAAGACTTTCCCAATTGCAGACGCCTTTTAACACATTCCCGGCAGACAACTTATGAAATGATTTGAGACAAAAGAAGAACAATGATTTTTAAGCCCCCAAGTAAAATTTGGTTGGGAGCATAATAGTGTTTCCTTTCTCTATCTGTCTGTCAATCGCACCTAATTGATTTATATCCTAGTTCTTTAGAATGCTTTTAGATATTATTTCTACATGGTGATGCTTTCTGATGCCTCTGCAACAGACGACTTTTGAAAACAATGTGGGAAAAGGAGAAATTGCTCACAATTAGCAATTTCTCCCTTTGCCACAATGATTTCAACATATTTTTGCTGTGATGTTTTAGAAGTTGTCTTCTACAGATTTATTGTATGTGAGAAAGGGTTAAGGTAGATAGTTATCAAACTCTTTCAACTATTGATTGGTCAAAAAACTTGGCCGCCATATGGCTATAGTGGAAACTTTAAAAATCTTCTCCTCCAAAAGCTTCCTGTCGATTTTTCAAATAATTTGTTTGGTCAAAAACATGGCTACAAGGGGGCGGGGCTATTTTGCTTCATATGACTAAAGTGAAAAGTTAAAAAAACAAATCTTTTGAAAGTTAAAACACAAATCTTCCGAAAGTATCACTGATTTTCAAAGAATTTTGTGGAAATGTTCCTTGGCTGACTGACCCTCTACCTGATTACTTAAAGCCATGTTGATTGGTCCCCATGCATTTTCACTTTATGCCCATGGTATTAGAATTAGTAGATTATTTCCTTAGAAAATAAATGTCTGACTTTGAAATACTTCCTGGTACATAGAAATTTCTTTGATGACCTTGTAAGTCATATTAATTTGACAAAAGAGAGACAACATAGGGTTTGGGTAATTGCGCCTTGTCAAAGTGGAGCTATACTGGTCTTCTTGGGCATCTTGCATTAGCTTAACCCTTTCCCTCATATAGACACTTTCTGACGCCTCTGCAGCAGACGGCTTTTTGAAAACATAGTGACAAAAGAAGAAATTGCACAGAACGTGCAATTTCTCCTTTTGCCAGAATGTTTTCCACTTTTTGTCATAGGTTATCCATTCAATTGTGGAGATTTTCTATGTTTTGACAAAATACGTTCAAAGTCGTCTGCTGCAGAATTGTCGTATGAGGGAAAGGGTTATCTGACTGCAAAATGAGTTATTATGGTTGGCATGACAAATCACATACATAACTTAAGTGAACGATCCAGAGGGTCCATCATTGCCCTCTTGTTTAAAATGTGTGTCTGATGCAGAGGGGTGACAGAAAGGATTGAAATACTATGAATGAATATATTTTATGAATTTTTCGATTTTAGTGTTCAAAAGCCAGTCAATTTACCTGAACAGGTATTTGAGATAGACGCTGAAATGGATGAAAGAGATATTGATGTAAGTAGAATTATAATAATTAAAACTAGTCTTCATTATTGACATAATCGGATAAAACAAAAAATTAAAATCATAGGGCAATTTAACCCTTTCCCACATACAACAACTCTGCAGCAGAAGACTTATAGTGAAGAAAACCTGAAAAATCTCCATAAAAGATAGCTTAATTGTTAAATAAAGATGAAAACATTTTGGCCAAAGGGGAAATTGCTCATCATAAAGATTTTATTATTATTATTATTGTATTATTATTATTATATTAAGTGATAGGTATACCCTTACCCTCATACGACAATTCTGCAGCAGACAGCTTTGAACATAATTTGTCAAAACATCTCTATAATTTAATGGATAACCTATGACTAAAAGTGTAAAACATTGTAGCAAAGGAGAAATTGCTCGTTTTGAGCAATTTCTTCTTTTGTCACTATGTTTTCAAAAAGCTGTCTGCTGCAGAGGCGTCAGAAAGTGTCTGTATGAGGGAAAGCGTTAAAAGTGCTAGATGAAAGTGATGGTAATTTCAGACTGTTTTACTTTGTCACAGGACTCCACAAGCAGGTCATTTTCCACCACCATGTATGTACAGAGTATAACCAAAGCTGGATGGCTGTATAAAGGTCCAGACGGTGGGAGAGATAACATCATTAGCTTTACTAGGGTAAGAGTCATTATTTAACCCTTTCTCTCATATAGATGCTTTCTGACGCCTCAGACGGCTTTTTTGAAAACATAGTGACAAAAGAAGAAATTGCTCAAAACGAGCAATTTCTCCTTTTGCCACACATTGATTGCAAAACAAGCTTTCAGCTTAAATTAATCACGCTCGATGTCTACTTCCTGGAGACTTAACCAGTACTTGTGCCATTTTTGTGGGAACTCCCAAAGTCAGAATCTGCTCATAATGGAAATCGAACTTGGGAAATTTTGTACAAGAGGCTGACGCTCTTCCCCTGTACCACTGTCCATTCAGTTATGGAGATTTTTTTGATTTTTTGACAAAATACGTTCAAAGTCGTCTGCTGCAGAATTGTCATATGAGGGAAAGGGTTAATATAATCTGTCATTTTCATTTCAGCAATTCAAGAGAAGATTTTTTTGTATAAAACAGCAGGCTGATCAAACCTATAATTTAGAATACTTTAAAGATGACAAGAAATCGGAGTCGAAGGGTGTTATATTCCTGGACTGTGCCCAGGAAATTGTCAAGGTAACTTTCAGATAATATTACCCTAATCGAAACTTTTGTGCTGTCGGATCTTGTAAGTTCAGTTTAGACCTTTATGTCTTTTACATGTTTGCCTAAATAACATTTTGCAAGTTGGTTTCTGGTAATCTGATATGGCTTAAAATAGAACCTATACTGACCTGAAATAATGTCCAAAACAGTCTGCATGAATTACAGGCATTTAGTGAAAACAATATTTACATGCATGAGGTACAGACATGATGTACGTCATGATTCATACAAAAAACATGATACTTTAAACCTTTCCCACTTACAACAAATCTACAGCAGACGACTTTGAAAATATTCCCCCCAAAAAACTCCCTTTAAATGAAGGTACAATAATTGAAAAGAGTTGAAAACATGAAGTTGCTCGTTTTGAGCAATTTCTCCTTTTATCTCCATGTTTTCTAAAAGCAGTCTGCTGCAGAAGCATCAGAAAGAGTCTATATATGAAGGGTTAATATTTGAGCTACGACTGGCGATTTTGGGTGTTAATGACTCTAGGCTTTGGCATCATTTAACATCTTCCCACATACAAGTAACAACAATTTGAATATTATGAGCAATTTCTCCTTTTGCCACAATGTTTTCAAAATTTGTCTACTTCCATATCCTGACAAAGGAAGAAATTGCTCAAAATGAGCAATTTCTCCTTTTGACACAATGTTTTCCACTTTTAGTCATAGTTTATCCATTCAATTATAGAGATTTTCCATCTTTTTACAAAACATGTTCAAAGTCGTCTGCTGCAGAATCGTTGTATGAGGGAAAGGTTAATGTTACAACTGGTGTAAAGCTTAGGTGACTACTCTTCTAGTTTTATTGTCGGATAAGGCTTTTAGATCTATAGAACATATAGGCAGACAGTGAAGGCTCTGGTTAGACTGTGTATAGACATACTCACATGTGTCTCCACTGTACAAAGATGCAATAAGTCCCCTTATCGCCAGACGATGGTCATATCTTCTCTGCTACATCCATTTGCTGGAGTTTTGAACCTCAGGATTTACTGCAAGTGTGTGATGCACTCTAATGGTCGAGTGGTTAGCATCGGAGATTTGGAACTGGGTGTCCTGGGTTCGGTCACCGGGCTACAGTCATGGTGGAGTGCCCATGGGCAAGGCACATTATCTAGCCTTGTACTGGTTTGTTTACCTAGAGATCATGCATAAGTGAACTGATGCCATGATATAACTGACATAATGTTGAAAACAGCTTTAAACTCTAATTTAAAAAAAGAAAAAAGAATCGTTTTCATATTTCTGTTATTTCGTTATTTACAGAACAGTAAGAAGGGTAAGCACTGTTTTGAAGTACGGACTCCGGAGAAGACATACCTGTTTGCAGCTGAGAGCGAAAGTGATATGGAAGATTGGATTCGGGTCCTCGATAAAGTTAGAACTGCTGCCGAAACATTATCTCAGATATCTTTTGATAGGGGCAAAGGTAAATGTCTTCTGATAACAATTTAGAATTGGCCTTTTTGATAAACTATTCAACTCATTAAAATAATTGAGATATAAAACAACCAAACATGAGCCATTTCTGCTTTTGCCACAATGTTTGTAAAAGTTGTCTGGTGCAGCGGCATCTGAAAGTGCCTGTATGAGGGAAATGGTTGAAGATCAAATAAGGATTTGTTACCATGAAATATAAACCTTACTTTAAGCTCTAAACTACGATAAAATTATGCAAGTCTTCATGCATAAAAAGTCAAGAATACAAATACCTCATATACAAGTCATGAATACAAATACCTCAAATACAAGTCAAAATATACAAATACATGTTCCTCAAATTGTTTAACCCTTTCCCTCATATAGACGCTTTCTGACGCCTTTGCAGCAGACAGCTTTTTGAAAACATAGTGACAAAAGAAGAAATTGCTCAAAACGAGCAATTTCTCCTTTTGCCAGAATGTTTTCCACTTTAAGTCCTATGTTATCCATTCAATTATTGAGATTTTCCAGTTTTTGACAAAATATGTTCAAAGTCGTCTGCTGCAGAATTGTCGTATGAGGGGAAGGGTTAAGAATGAAGTTTAGGCAAAAGTTATCTTTTAGGATATTTTGTTCCGTAGGATTTTTTATAAGCCTGATACAGAAGAGATCTGATGTAAGCTATACAATATTATTATATTTCAGATGAGATGTTTTCACCGGGTAAAATAGACGATAAGGCTATAGAGAGTACCACCCATCCAGAACTTCTTAAGGTAGGTCTGACATTCACCTGTTACTATCTCAGTATAACACAACAACATTGACCTGATGCTATCTTAATATAACACAACAACATTGACCTGATCTTAATCTCTGCAGGGTCCAAAATTATAAAACTCAGTGCTCAAAAATGAACTACATACTTCAAATAAGGCTTCTGATTGGTTAATTTGGAGAACAAATTTGCTTCTGACCAATCAGATACTTGAGAACATTTTGAGCACACATTGAACTTATATAGGTTAGGAGCTCAAGAATCTGATTGGTCAAAAGCAAATTCATTCTCGAAATTGACCAATCAAAAGTCTTATTTAGAGCATGGAGTTCATTTCTGAGCACGAAGAGCATTTTAAGGGTTTAATAGTTTCTTTCTCTGGGAAAAGATAACTTTTATTATGACATAAGAGAATTTTCATGATATTCAAACTGTTTGGAATTTAATCATAATTTTATTAAGCATTTCCCACTTGCAGCAAATCTGCAGCAATGAAACTTTAAATGTGGAAAATCATTATAAATGAAAATGCACGTATAATTGAAATGAATTGAAAATATTGTAGTGCAACGAGAAATTGCTAATAATGAGTAATTTTCTCCTTTTGTCACAATGTTTATAAATGATGTCTGCTGCAGATGCATGAAAAATGTGCCTTCAATTGGAAAAGGTTTAATTAAACAAATCATAAATTTGATGAAAAGATACATGTACAGACAAACTTGTGTTAGTGGTCACCTTGTATTAAGCAGCCACTTGAAGATTAACCAAAAAACCATTTTCTTCATTATTTAACTTGTATTAACCCTTACCCTCATATAGACACTTTCTGACGCCATTGCAGTAGACAGCTTTTTGAAAACATAGTGACAAAAGAAGAAATTGCTCAAAACGAGCAATTTCTTCTTTTGCCACAATGTTTTCCACTTTTAGTCATAGGTTATCCATTCAATAATAGAGATTTTCTATTTTTAGCTCACCTGAGCTTTGCTCAAGGTGAGTTATTGTGATCGCCTTTTGTCCGGCGTCCGGCGTGCGCCAACTTCTTCTCCTCAGTAACCAGTGGGTCAATTTGGATGAAACTTCACAGAAAGCATCCTCTCAATGACCTCACCAGAATTCCTTCAAATTTGTGTGATCCATGCAAAATTCTGGTTTCCATGGCAACGAAACCGAAAAAACTTCTTCTTCTCCCAAACTGGTTAGCAGATTTTCAAATAATTTTGTAGAAATGTTCCTTGGATGACCCTCTATCAGATTCCTTCAAGCCATGTTGATTGGTCGAAAAACATGGCCGCCAGGGGGGGCGGGGCTATTTTGCCTTATATGGCTTTAGTGACAACTTAAAAAATCTTCTCCTCCGAAAGTGTTAGGCCGATTTTCAAATAATTTTGTAGAAATGTTCCTTGGGTGACCCTCTATCAGATTCCTTCAAGCCATGTAGATTGGTCGAAAAACATGGCCGCCAGGGGGGGCGGGGCTATTTTGCCTTATATGACTATAGTGCAAACTTAAAAAATCTTCTCCTCCAAAAGTGTCAGGCCGATTTTCAAATAATTTTGTAGAAATGTTCCTTGGGTGATCCTCTATCAGATTCCTTCAAGCCATGTTGATTGGTCAAAAAACATGGCCGCCAGGGGGCGGAGCTATTTTGCCTTTTATGGCTATAGTGAAAACTTAAAAAATCTTCTCCTCCATAAGTGTCAGGCCGATTTTCAAATAATTTTGTAGAAATGTTCCTTGGGTGACCCTCTTACAGATTTCTTCAAGCCATGTTGATTGGTCGAAAACATGGCCGCCAGGGGGCGGGGCTATTTTGGCTTGTATGGCCAAAGTGAAAACTTAAAAAATCTTCAACATCTTCTCCTCAGTAACCAGTGGGTCAATTGGGATGAAACTTCACAAAAAGCATCCTCTCAATGACCTAACCAGAATTCCTTCAAATTTTTGGGATCCATGCAGAAAAAAACTTCAAAATTCTTCTTCTCCCTAACTGGTTGGCAGATTTTCAAATAATTTTGTAGAAATGTTCCTTGGATGACCGACCCTCTATCAGATGACTTCAAGCCATGTTGATTGGTCTAAAAACATGGCCGCCAGTGGGGCGGGGCTTTTTTGCCTTATTAGGCTATAGTGAAAACTTAAAAAATCTTCTCCGACAAAAAAGTCAGGCCGATTTTCAAATAATTTTGTAGAAATGTTCCTTAAGCGACCCACTATCAGATTCCTTCAAGCCATGTTGATTGGTCGAAAAACATGGCTGCCAGTGGGCGTGGCTTTTTTGCCTTATATGGCTATAGTGAAAACTTAAAAAATCTTCTCCACCAAAATTGTTAGGCCGATTTTCAAATAATTTTGTAGAAATGTTACTACGGTGATCCTCTATCAGATTCCTTCGAGCCAAGTTGATTGGTTGGAAACTATGGCCGCCAGGGGGCGGGGCTTATATGGCTAAAGTAAAAAAAAAAAAATCAGGTGAGCGATCCAGGGCCATCATGGTCCTCTTGTTTGACAAAATACGTTTAAAGTCGTCTGCTGCAGAATTGTTGTATGAGGGAAAGGGTTAAGGAGCCACCTATGTTCACCCAAATTTTGACTATCACCTGGATGACTGCTTAAGACAAGTTCGACTGCATATTATACCTGTAATGATATCTGAATATGTACAAAGGTCAGGATCAGGTTAATTTGGTCAAGCAATACCTGATACAGAATGCTTAGGATATCTGTATCATACTTCTACATGCCTGGTGGTTGCAGTTAACTCATTTCCTGTTGATACTTTTGCAAGTAGAGGACTTCAATAAAAACAAATCCGGGAAAAGGAGATAGTGCTCAAATATAGCTGTTTCACTTTATCCCGCAATGTTTTCAACTCTGTATTGAAATTATAAGCTGTCTGCTACAGATGTGTTTCAATGTGTCAGCATGTGGGAATGGGTTAAGTGTTTAACCCTTTCCCACATACAACAAATCTGCAGCAGAAGACTTTGAAAAAATAGTGACAAAGACCTGAAAAATCTCCATAAAAGATAGCTTAATTGTTAAATAAAAATGAAAACATTGTGGCCATAGGAGAAATGGCTCATTATGGGCAATTTCACCTTCGGTCACAATGTTTTCAAAATTCGTCTGCTGATATAGCGTCAAATTGCGTCTGCAGGTAAACACTTTCGGACACCTCTACAGCAGACGGCTTTTTGAAAACATAGTGACAAAAGAAGAAATTGCACAAAACGTGCAATTCCTCCTTTTGCCACAATGTTTTCCACTTTTAGTCATAGGTTATCCATTTAATTATGGAGATTTTCTATGTTTTGACAAAATACGTTCAAAGTCGTCTGCTGCAGAATTGTCGTATGAGGGAAAGGGTTAAAAACATATTTCATTTTTAGAGGTGAGTTTGTGATAATTTTAGATTCATTAGTGTCACTATATAAAACAAGGAAAGAGCACTTTTTGCTTGTTACCCTCTTAATTGGTCTGGTATATCCAATGTTTTTAGCTCTACTGGCCAAAGGCCAGAAGGGCTTATGTCGTGGCGATGTGTCCGTCGTCCGTGCGTGCGTGCGTCCGTGCGTCCGTGCGTCCGTAAACAATTTCTTGTTAACACAATACAGTCTTCACTTTTGATTGTATCTCAACCAAACTTATACAGTAGTTAGATATCCATGAGAGCTCGGTTCCTTTCGAAAACCAGCCAGATCCGCCCATGCATGACTGGATTATGGCCCTTGAAATGGTCAAAATTGCTATAAAAGAGCTTGTTAACACGATACAATCTTCTTTTTTGATTGTATCTCAACCAAACTTATACAGTAGTTAGATATCCATGAGAGCTCGGTTCTTTTCGAAAACCAGCCAGATCCGCCCATGCATGACTGGATTATGACCCTTGAAATGGTCAAAATTGCCATAAAAGAGCTTGTTAACACGATACAGTCTTCACGTTTGATTGTATCTCAACCAAACTTATACAGTAGTTAGATATCCATGAGAGCTCGGTTCCTTTCGAAAACCAGCCAGATCCGCCCATGCATGACTGGATTATGGCCCTTAAAATGGTCAAAATTGCTATAAAAGAGCTTGTTAACACGATACAGTCTTCACTTTTAATTGTATCTCAACCAAACTTATACAGTAGTTAGATATTCATGAGAGCTCGGTTCCTTTCGAAAACCAGCCAGATCCGCCCATGCATGACTGGATTATGGCCCTTGAAATGGTCAAAATTGCTATAAAAGAACTTTTTAACACGATAGTCTTCACTTTTGATTGTATCTCAACCAAACTTATACAGTAGTAAGATATCCATGAGAGCTCGGTTCCTTTCCTAAACCAGCCAGATCCGCCCATGCAAGACTGGATTATGGCCCTTGAAATTGTCCAAATTGCTATAATTGAGCATGTGAACACAATAGAGGCTCCATTTACTATCTGATCTTCACCAAACTTAGATAGTAGTTAAATATTGATGAGAGCTTGGTTCCTTTTGAAAACCAGCTAGATCCGCCCATGCAAGACTGGATTATGGCCCATGAAATTGTAAAAATTGCTATAATACAGCTTGTGAACACAAAAGAGCCTCCATTTACTATCCGATCTTCACCATACATACATGCTCTGGATTGAAAATGACCAAAGAACCATACCAGTAGAGCATAGGCCCTCATGGGCCTCTTGTTTGAGAAATGTTTTTTGGGTAAATAATTGTGTAATGTATTTATAGCTTTGCTGAATATATAAAGAGCTAAATGATTTATGAATCTAGTTTTTTGCTAAAGATGTGAGGGTGAATATGTTGTTTTGCTTAACCATTTCCTATTGAAAATGAATTTGCAAACATTTTGGCAAAAGGAGAAACTCCTCATTGTGAGAAACTTCTCCATTTGCCATAATAAATTTTTTGTTTCATCTGCTGCAGATGTGTCAAAATGCCTCCGTTTGAGGGAAGGAGTTTTCTATCAGATTATTCTATTAAGTTCCGTAAGCTTGAGAAATATTTGACTTTGGGATGCATTAACCCTTTCCCACTTGCAGAAGTATTCTGACCAATCTGCAGCAGACATCTTTTGAAAACGTTATGGCAAATGTAGAGTTCTCCATATATTTGCTTTAATAGATGATTTTAAAGTTATCTTCTGCAGATTAAAAATATATTGAAGTAAAACTATTTGGGCTCAACTTCATAATCCAATAAGGTCTAAACTACACTAACATTTTCGCACATACAACAAGTTTGCAGCAGACCAGTTTGAAACCATTTAGTCATAAACATGGAAAATCTCTAAAAAAGAAAAAAAAGCTTTTTATACGCCTTCAAAAACGGGACGTATTATAGGTTTTCCTGCGGGGGATGGGCGGGCGGCATCCAGTATGTTGTCCGCTCAATAACTTGAGAAGCCTTTGTCCAATCATTACCATATCGCTCCAGTCATTCGAGAGTTATCACCCTTTAATGACAGAAATTACCTCAAATCAGTCTTGTCCGATCAATAACTTTTGAAGCCTTTTTCCAATCATCACCAAATTTAGTCAGAATGTGTATGGGCATAATATCTCGGACAAGTTCTTTAATCAGCCATATGGCTTTAGTCATTTTATTTGATCATCACCAAATTTAGACAATATGTTGATGGGCAGAATATCTTGGTCAGGTTCGATAACTAACCACGTTATCTTAGTCACTCCACACCTCGAAATAACCAAAACTATATTAACAGTGTTCCCTCTAAATTTGCCTAACGTACAACCAATAATCACTATACTTGGTCTCAAATAAACAGGACGGCCGTATTTTGTGACAGTTGGCGCTCTTGTTTTTAATAAAATTGAAAACATTGTGGCAAAAGGAAAAATTGCTCATTTTGAGCAATTTCTCCTTTAGTCACAATGTTTTCAAAAGTCATCTGCTGCAGAGGCATCAGAATCCGTCTATTCTGTGGGAAAGGGTTAAGACTGGTAAGGCTCTGCTCTGCTCAAATTATAGTTTTGAGATCCAATGATTAAACTGACAAATATGTTTGATTCTGATTGTTTCAGATTAAAAAATAAAATTACATAAGAAAATATTTGTGTCCCAAACCCACGTATAGATGCATTTGGATGCATCTGAAGCAGATGACTTTTATAAACATTGTTACAAAAGAAGAAATTGTTAATGATGAGCAATTTCTCCTTTTGTCACCATTTTTCAACTCTTTTCAATAATTAAAATATCATTTTTTAGAGATTTTCCCTATGTACATCTTTGATGTCTTCAACATGATTGGCTATAGATTTGCTGTTTGTAGGAAAGAGTTAATTGATGTAATGTAACAATATAACTTTATTGCCTTTATTACAGTATGCCAAGGAATCTGAGACGTTAATAAACAGAGCGAGACATGAGGGCAGACAGAATGTGTTCAGTGTATATTCCAGTATGGCAGTAAGTGGGGAATTTTAGGATCTAAAGAATATGTTTCCAATCATAATTCCCACATAAAGACCCAATTTGATGCCTCTGTAGCAGAAAACTTTTGACATTGTGGCATGAACAATTTCTCGTTTTAGCACAATGTTTTTAACTCTATTCATTATCTTACTTTCATTTAACCCTTTCTGTCATATAGAGGCTTTCTGACGCCTCTGCAGCAGACGGCTTTTTGAAAACATAGTGACTAAAGAAGAAATTGCTCAAAACGAGCAATTTCTCCTTTTGCCACAATGTTTTCCACTTTTAGTCATAGGTTATCCATTCAATTAAAGAGATTTTCTATTTTTTGACAAAATATGTTCAAAGTCGTCTGCTGCAGAATTGTCGTATGATGTAAAGGGTTAAGAATATGTTTCCAATCATAATTCCAACATAAAGACCCAATTTGATGCCTCTGCAGCAGAGTTTTTTGACATTGTGGCATGAACAATTTCTCGTTTTAGGACAATGTTTTTAACTTGATTCATTTATTTTACTTTCATGTAAATGTATAAAGATTTTCCATACATTTGCTTATAAGTCAAATGTCTTGTATGTGGAAAGGATTAAACCTTTTCAACATGTATACTTACTTGGAGTAATTTACAAATACTAACCGTTTCCCTCATACAACAATTCTGCAGCAGACGACTTTGAACATATTTTGTCAAGAGATAAAAAATCTCGATAATGGAATGGATAACCAACCCATGACTAAAAGTGGAAAATATTGTGGCAAAAGGAGAAATTGCTCTTTTTGAGCAATTTCTTCTTTTGTCACTATGTTTTCAAAAAGCCGTCTGCTGCAGAGGCGTCAGAAAGCCTCTATATGACAGAAAGGGTCTATATGAGGGAAAGGGTTAAACTAGCTTTCAACTACATACAAAGATAGTAGATCTACAGTTACATTCAGAATTCTAAAACATGTAATTAAAAAATAATTGAGTGTTTAGAATAGTTTTGTTAACTGTATCATTATACTTAAACATGATAACCATAGTGAATTTAATAATAATATAATTATGTCTCCCCCTGTATACAGGGGAGATATATTGTTTTTGTCCTTGATGTCTGTCTGTCTGTCTGTCTGTTCGTCCCCAAAATCTTGTCCGATCCATATCTCCCAGACGGCTTGAAGGATTTTCATGAAACTTGGGTCACATGTTCACCTCATCAAGGCGACGTGCAGAACCCGCGTCTCGACAATATAGGGTCAAGGTCAAGGTCACGCTTGAAGGTCAAAGGTTTGAGGCTTTATTTCGTGTCCGCTCCATATCTCCCAGACGGCTTGAAGGATTTTCATGAAACTTGGGTCACATGTTCACCTCATCAAGGCGACGTGCAGAACCCGCGTCTCGACAATATAGGGTCAAGGTCACGCTTGAAGGTCAAAGGTTTGAGGCTTTATTTGGTGTCCGCTCCATATCTCCGAGACGGCTTGAAGGATTTTCATGAAACTTAGGTCACATGTTCACCTCATCAAGGCGACGTGCAGAACCTGCGTCTCGACAATATAGGGTCAAGGTCAAGGTCACGCTTGAAGGTCAAAGGTTTGAGGCTTTATTTCGTGTCCGCTCCATATCTCCGAGACGGCTTGAAGGATTTTCATGAAACTTGGGTCACATGTTCACCTCATCAAGGCGACGTGCAGAACCCGCGTCTCGACAATATAGGGTCGATGTCAAGGTCACGCTTGAAGGTCAAAGGATTGAGGCTTTATTTCGTGTCCGCTCCATATCTCCCAGACGGCTTGAAGGATTTTCATGAAACTTGGGTCACATGTTCACCTCATCAAGGTGACGTGCAGAACTTGCGTCTCGACAATATAGGGTCAATGTCAAGGTCACGCTTGAAGGTCAAAGGTTTGAGGCTTTATTTTGTGTCCGCTCCATATCTCCCAGACAGCTTGAAGGATTTTAATGAAACTTTGGTCACATGTTCACCTCATCAAGGCGACGTGCAGAACCCGTGTCTCGACAATAAAGGGTCAAAGTCAAGGTCACGCTTGAAGGTCAAAGGTTTGAGGCTTTATTTCGTGTCCGCTCCATATCTCCAAGACGGCTTGAAAGATTTTCATGAAACTTGGGTCACATGTTCACCTCATCAAGGCGACGTGCATAACCCGCGTCTCGACCATACCGGGTCAAGGTCAAGGTCACGTTTGAAGGTCAAAGGTTTGAGGCTTTATTTTGTGTCAACTCCATATCTCCAAGACGGTTTGAAGTATTTTCATGAAACTTGGGTCAGATGTTCACCTCATCAAGGCGACGTGCAGAACCCGCGTCTCGACCATACTGGGTCAAGGTCACGCTTGAAGGTCAAAGGTTTGAGGCTTTATTTTGTGTCCACTCCATATCTCCTTAAAGGATTTTCATGATACGTGGGTCACATGTTCACCTCATCAAGGCGACGTGCAGAACCCGCGTCTCGACCATACCGGTTCAAGGTCAAGGTCACGCTTGAAGGTCAAAGGTTTTAGGCTTTATTTCGTGTCCACTCAATATCTCCAAGACGGCTTGAAGGATTTTCATGAAACTTGGGTCAGATGTTCACCTCGTCAAGGCGACGTGCAGAACCCGTGTCTCGACCATACTGGGTCAAGGTCAAGGTCACGCTTGAAGGTCAAATGTTTGAGGCTTTATTTTGTGTCCGCTCCATATCTCCTTAAAGGATTTTCATGAAACTTGGGTCACATGTTCACCTCATCAAGGCGACGTGCAGAACCCGCGTCTCCACCATACCGGTTAAAGGTCAAGGTCACGCTTGAAAGTCAAAGGTTTTAGGCTTTATTTCGTGTCCAGTCAATATCTCCAAGACGGCTTGAAGGATTTTCATGAAAATTTGGTCACATGTTCACCTCATCAAGGCGACGTGCAGAACCCGCGTCTCGAACATACTGGGTCAAGGTCAAGGTCACGCTTGAAGGTCAAAGGTTTGAGGCTTTATTTTGTGCCGCTCCATATCTCCAAAACAGCTTAAAGAATTTTCATGAAACTTGGGTCACATGTTCACCTCATCAAGGCGACGTGCAGAACCCGCGTCTCGACCATACCGGTTCAAGGTCAAGGTCACGCTTGAAGCTCAAAGGTTTTAGGCTTTATTTCCTGTCCACTCAATATCTCCAAGACGGCTTGAAGGATTTTCATGAAACTTGGGTCACATGTTCACCTCACCAAGGCGACGTGCACAACTTGCGTCTCGACAATATAGGTTCAAGGTCAAGGTCACGCTTGAAGGTCAAAGGTTTGAGGCTTAATTTCGTGTCCGCTCCATATCTCTAAGACGAGCAATTTCTCCTTTTGCCACACTGTTTTCAACTCTTTTTAATAATCAAACTTCATTTATCAAGATTGTTCACGTTTTTGTACATAGGTTTTCAAAGTCGTCTGCTGCATATTTGCTATATTCGGGAAAGGGTTATCATGTATTGCTCATGCCTTCTATATAGTGTTCATTGTCAACTATAGAACCTTACCTTGGAGAAAAAACAGTGTAAAGTTAACTGTCAACTATATAATGTATTGTCAGAGAAAAAAACCGGTGCTAAGTTAATTGTCAACAATAGAATCTTGGCCTACCTAAGAAAGAAAACCATGATAAGTTAACTGTGAACTTTATAAAGTTTTGTCGGAGAAAAAAACCCAATGTTAAGTTAACTCTCAACTATTGTAATTAGAATGTAACTTTAGTCAGTATGCAGAACCAAGACTGGAACAGTGCAACCCCTTTACATCTGATCAGACTGATTGGAATCTCCTGTAGCAAACATTTATCTACAGCACATACAAGTACATTTTGAAACATTGTACATAATATTTCAAACCTTTTACATATCGATGGCTTCATGCAAAACGGTTGTAACTACATCTTGTAAGAAGATGTAGTTACAACCGTTTTGCATGAAGCCCAGGATATGTAGGTAGCCAACTTGGTATGGTTTGTGAAATATCATAATGATAATTGATGATATTTATCATAAGCAACAATTTTAGTTTTTATTTGCCATTGCTTATGTTTAGCAACAGTTGTTAACTGTTTTGAAGAATACTTCAGTCTTGAATGTTACAGCTGCAGTAAAAATATGTGTTTCTGTAAACCATTTGAAATCATGTCCACTTTGTACCAGGTCAAGACAAAACATTAGTAATTAAAAATTGAGTACTGTCCAACTTGGTCAAATTTTTGTTTGTCTGCTTTATAGGTTGGAATGTTTTGAGAGATTTTGACAGATATTTGAGGGGGAGACATATGTTTTTGTCAAAACAATTCTAGTTAATTAAACCTTTCCCTTGTAAAGAGGCTTTCTGATGCCTCTGCAGCAGACGGCTTTTTGAAAACATTGTGACAAAAGAAGAAATTGCTCAAAACAAACAATTTCTCCTTTTGTCACCATGTTTTCAACTCTATTCAAGTATTGTATTTTCATTTAAAGGGAGTTTCCCAATGTTTTCGGGTATGTTTTCAAAGTCGTCTGCTATAGATTTGTTGTATGTGGGAAAGGGTTAATAATCTATAGCCAATCGGTTTTATAAATCTATCATCAATATTAATTTTTATACCCCCAGATACGTAGTATATGGGGGACTATATAGGAGTCACGCTTGTTGGTCGGTCCGTTGGTCTGTAGACATTTCTAGTGAACACTATTTCTCAGCAACCCTTGGTCAGAGTTCAATATAACTTCACAAGAGTGATTGATACCAAGCCTTGTTATGCATATTGTCGGCATGTTGCACTGGAATTATTTTTAAATGAGTTATGGCCCCTTGAATTTCTCATACATATGTATAATGTCAGGCACCAGCTTGGGGTATTCATCACCTTCAGTGATATTTCTAGTTCTTTCTTATTCCTAACAATAGAAATAACTGAGATATTGTGGGGGGATAAGTCCAGTTTACCCGTTCTAATTTTGACATTTTGGATATATTTTTATTTTACACAGAGGTATATAGAGGATGACGAAGAGGACATTATTGAATCGGAGGTGGACGTTTATCCGAAACAGTTTGGAGAAAGGTTCATGCTACGCCTGATAGACTTTAAAATGAAGTTACAGTTTAATCTAGCTGATGAAGGAATGGGAATACAAAAATACTGCAATGTAAGTGAACAAAATTGAACATAAAAGAAATTAATTTATGCAGGGTGTTATCCCTTTCCCTCATAGGGAAGACAGCTTTTTAGCTCGACTATTCGAAGAATATGAGAGCTTTACTACTCGCCCCAGCGTCGGCGTCTCCATCGGCGTCCGGTTAAAGTTTTAGGGCAAGTTGGGATTTTCATTCATAAGTATTTGTGCTAGGGCTTTCATATTTGTAATATAGTTACATCTTATACCTTTCTTCACATTGAATGCTAAAGATGCTGAGTGTTACCTTCCTTTTGTGAAAAAATAACATGATTTTCGGGGGTTAAAGTTTTAGGGCAAGTTGGATTTTTTTTTTTTTTTTTTTTTTCTCAATAAGTACTTGTGCTAGGGCTTTCATATTTGGAATATAATAACATCTAATACCTTTCTTTATATTGTATGCTGAAGATTCTGAGTTTTACCTTCTTTTTGGGGTAAAAGACATGATTTTGGGTGGTTAAAGTTTTAGGGCAAGTTGGCATTTTCATTTAATTTTTATAATTTTCTCTATAAGAATTTGTGCTAGGGCTTTAATATTTAGAATATAGTTACATCTTATACCTTTCTTCACATTGAATGCTGAAGATGCTGAGTGTGACCTGCTTTTTGGGGTAAAAAACATGATTTTCGGTGGTTAAAGATTTGGGGCAAGTAGGATTTTATTTTATTTTTTTAACTTTTTCTGAATAAGTACTTGTGCTAGGGCTTTCATATTTGGAAAATAATTACATTTAATACATTTCTTCATATTATATGCTGAAGATGCTGAGTGTGACCTTCTGTTTGCGGTAAAACACATGCTTTTGGGTGGTTAAAGTTTTAGGGCAAGTTGGCTTTTTCATTTAATTTTCTAGGAATCCGCTGTGGTCGAGTGGTTAGCGTCGGGGATTTCGAAACCGGGTGTCCCGGGTTCGATCCCCAGTCGCGGCACTACAGTCATGGTGGAGTGCCCTTGGGCAAGGCACATTTTCTAGCCTAGTACTGGTTTGTTTACCCAGGGATCATGAATAATTAAAAAATTTAATTGCGTGCTAAATGACCTTAGCTGTCGATGCGCCATAAAACAATATACATTCAATTCAATTCAATTCATTTAATTTTCTAATTTTTCTAAATAAGTACTTGTGTTAGGGCTTCCATATTTGGAATATAATTACATGTAATACCTGTCTTCACATTGTATGTTGAAGATGCTGAGTGTGACTTTTAGGGGGTAAAAAACATGATTTTTGTTTGATTTTGAGATTTTTAGATAAATTCTTAATTTTTGGTTACATTTCTTTCTAATTGTGATCATTTATTTATCAAGTATAATTCTTCAACATATCAAACGGGTTTTGCATGGTGTCAAACATTACGAAAACCTTTTTTTAAGGTTTTGCTAATTTTGGACTCGGTCAGTTTTAACATTTGCGTTTAGCTCAACGTTAAAGTTACATCATTCAAATAACTTCATACTTCACATATTTGTATAGGACCATCGTACAATTAGGTTAGATAACTCCATTGTATCCTAAATATGGAGTAATGGCCCTTGATTGACTTAGGAAATTTTATTTTTAAATTACATTTAAATGTATGTATATCTATTCGGTTGCTTTTACATATAGAGTATATAATATGATTTAATAGTACTTAAGTGCAATATAATGAAATAGTGCTTTATGTGAATAAGCGGCATGTAGTTGAGCGCGCTGTCCTCCGACAGCTCTTGTTATAAACATAGTGACAAAACGTGCAATTTCTCCTTTTGCCACAATGTTTTCCACTTTTTGTCATAGGTTATCCATTCAATTATGGAGATATTCTATGTTTTGACAAAATATGTTCAAAGTCGTCTGCTGCAGAATTGTTGTATGAGGGAAAGGGTTATATTGAAACAGATTCACAGACCTACAGATCACTAGATAAGGGGCGTTTTTTCAAGTTTAAAAATTCTTATTTTACCCTCTAACCCTATGTTGTGGGTTCTCAAAACAATCGTCTCATTGAGCTGATTCTTTTGAGTACCCACATCATAGGGTTTGGTTGGATGTTATGAGAGATATTGTGGGTAAAAGAGCTGTATACTCCTCCTTATCTGGACCGCTGGACCTACTTTGTCTTCCAGGCTTGGTGAAACTTAGGGATTACTTATTTGTTGTCTGTCTGTCAGGCTTTGATTCAATTTGTGTATTCCTGTGTTATAACATGAATTTACCATTTCCAATATTTGACAATTCTGCAGCCGACAACTTTGAAAACATCTAGGTAAAAATATGGAAAATCTCTGTAACTGAAAATATAATCATTGAAAACATTGTTGTGAAAGAAGAATTTTCTTTATTATGAACAGTTCTTCCGGTCGTTATAATGTTTTTAACCAGGTTTTCCAAAGGAAAACTCTGGTTATTAGTTTGGCGAAGTCGGCGGTTTGGCGGGCGGGCGTCAACTTTCCTTGTCCGGACCATAACTTTGCCATGCATAGAGATATTTTCAAATAACTTGGCACAAACATGCACCATATCAAGACGATGTGCCAAATGCAAAACTTTTGTCTGTTGCTTCAAGGTCAAGGTCACAGTGACAACAAATAGACATCAGTTGAACTTTTCTTGTCCGGACAATAACTTTTTCATCCATAGAGATATTTTCAAATAGCTTGGAGCAGATATACACCATATCAAGACGCTGTGTCATATGCACAATTTATGTGTTTAGCTTCCAGGTCAAGGTCTTTAGCTTCCAGGTCAAGGTCACAGTGACAGAAAATATACTTTACTTGAACTTTTTTTGTTCAGACCACCACTTTACCATGCATATAGATATTTTCAAAATTGAATTTTTTTTTTGAATAATCAAATCTATAACATTCTATAAGCAAACAGAGCAGACCCTGATCAGAAAGCTCCTACAGAAGCTGTCTGATCTGGGTCCGAGGTCATGAAACTTACTCAATTTGAGCATGTTAACATAATTATTACTATTGTAGTTACACACTTAGATTACAAGGCTAGGAAATTTGCTCGTTTGCAAAGTAGATTTCAGTTACAAACTAAAAGTAGATTTTTTTTTTTTCCAAACTTTGTCCTCAAGCTAACAGAGCTTTTTTAGTTTGAGCATCATGCTCAACTTTAGCATCATGCTCAAACTAAAAATGCTTCATAACCATGGAGACAAACTCCAAACATGGATTTTATTCTCATCGTTGGTTTGTAATTTCACCCTATTTTGCAATGAGCATATTTCATAAACTTGTAACTCAAGCATCTAACTTCAACAACAATATTTCTATTACATGCTCAAATTGAGTAAGTTTCATAACCTCGGGCCCTGGATCTAGTCTGTTTGCAAAGGCATAAACGTGTTACTATCAATTAAAGGGTTAAGGCAGATCACTGATTATCAACCTGGCATTAGGGATCCTAAAATGTGGCTGCTTACAACAAAAGGTTGCTTAATATCTGTTATCAATTATATGTTCTTAATAAATGAGGCCATCAACACACGATTGACTGTATTGAACTGATATTTGTTAGATAAAATTGTGATATATTTAATTGACAAAGTAATTATGATTATTCATCAATAGAAATATTCCCTGTTACTTGAGTTACTAGCTTTGATTAACTATTAACAGAAAGATTTGACAGATCTGTTAATTCTTAATCAAACACCTTCCATTATAGAAAACCTGGTTTCATTGAATTTCCATGTCTTGTTAAAAAGTACTCTGCTGCAAATGCGTCAAAATGCGTATGCAAGTATGAAAGGGTCTAATGCAATTTGTAATGCCGATATTACAATTAACTAATTCTCTCACATTCCCCTACAGCCGGAGCCATTCTTCCTTACATTTGCCCTGTATGATGCAAAAGACGGCAACAAGATTTCAGAGGATTTTCACATGGATATGAATGAGGAAGAGATAGGAAAGATGATCCCTGCTGATCTGATAACTGCATCTGACCGACTTCACACGGTGGAAGGAAGGTCGACGGCACCTGACCTGAACGGACTTGAGGATAAATGGATCCTTACAAAGAATAGAACTGTACTTACTTTTAACCCTTTCCCTCATACAACAATTCTGCAGCAGACGACTTTGAACATATTTTGACAAAGAATAGAAAATCTCTATAATTAAATGGATTACCTATGACTAAAAGTGGAAAACATTGTGGCAAAAGGAGAAATTGCTCGTTTTGAGCAATTTCTTGTTTTGTCACTTTGTTTTCCCAAAGCCGTCTGCTGCAGAGGCGTCAGAAAGTGTCTATATGAGGGAAAGGGTTAATTGGTTTAACTTTATAAAGTGCTTGTCTAAAGGAGTTAGCTGGAATGTTCCAAAGGAGACCCCTTACAAAGTCTGTTCAAATTATTTTGATAGGTTAAAAAGAAGCATTGCCCCTAGGGATTGGGACATGTTGCAATTATAATGCAGTTTTTCTTTAAATTGGAAAACATTAAGTTGAATTGATTAAAATAATTTAGTTTAATTAATGATTTTTAGTTTGTCTGTTTTTCAAAGAAAAAAAGTTGGGAGGTATTGTGCTACCATTGGCGTTGTTTTCGTCAGTGTCATCACAGAACTTTAACCTTATTTCATAAGTCAGAAACTGTTCAATATTTTCAAATGAAACTTGGTACATATGTTCCTGGGAACATCACACATGTCAATATCAAGTCACATAACTCTTAGAGCTTTAATAATTATTCACTAATTCTCCTTTTTTTACTTAGAAAAAAACCAGACAAGCGTTGGCATTCGTTTGGGGTCCTCTTGCTTTGAGTACCAACAACATAGATTTTAAAAGCAAAACCTCTTTACTCATCCTTATCTAGTTCTCTGGTTAATCTGTTTGAAATATTTGGTGTCCAGATACTGGGTAATGTGTTTACAGAAAATAGTTCAATATCAATTGAATTGCCCTTCAACCCTTTCTCACAAACAAAAAAATTGCAGCAGACGTCTTTGAAAACATGTTGGCAACAGATAAGGAAAGTCTCTATAAATGAACATTAAGAGCATAAATAAATTAGAAAACAGTGTGGCAAGAGGGGAAATTTCTTGTTTAGCTCAATTTCTTCTATTGCCACACTGTTTTCAAATTCCATCTGCTGCAGTTAACTAAATCAACATTCATTTATATGTGGGAAAGGTTATTTGAATGAGTAAACTGAAGGCAATGTAATACAAATGTAGTTTTACAGGTAGTAAACATATTAAGTTGCAGCTCAAAGGTTGCATAAAGTCTAAAATCATATATACATGTACTATGTTTTAACTTTTCAGGGCATTTTTTCTGTGATAAGACGTCATTCTGAGATATATTTGTATGTAAAGATAGAGAAAGTCCTTCAGGGGCCAGTCTCCCAGGCAGTGGAACCTTACATTAAGGGGACTGACCCTAAAACTGGCCTCAAAGTCCACAAGCAGATGAAACAGTTCTGCTCTAATATAGGTCATCACAGAATGCCATTTGCTTGGTCTGCAAGGTTAGTTGTACTCATCTTAAATAAACCTGATCTTAACTATGAAGAATTCAGTAATTAGTGTTTTTGATTGAAAATACATATAAAGATGAAGATACTATATCTTATGAAATATATTTTTGGAGTCTTTCCTAAACAGTATTATATATATTGAACTAACTTTTTAAATGAAAAGTACTTTGCAATTTGGATTAATAAAATATGTCAATTTTAAACATTTAAAAAAATGAAACTTCAGTAGAAAAAATCACTAAAAAAGTTGGAAACATCAGGAGAAGAGAAAAATACATATTCTTATGAGTTAATTCTCCTTAACAATTTCCCACATACAGACACTTTCTGACACCCTTGCAGCAGACGACTTTTGAAAACGTTGTAGCAAATGGAGAAATTGCTAATTTTGAACAATTTCGCCTTTTGCAACAATGTTTTCAACTCTATTTTATAATTGAACTCTTATTTATAGAGATTTTTCATATTTTCACCAAGATATTTTCAAAGTCGTCTGCTGTAGATTTGTTGTATGTGGGAAAGGTTTAATATTGTTTTTAAGAAATATTAGTTGTTAGTTGTAGAGGTGACAAAGTTGTGTCTGCTGTAAGAATTAATTCTTTCCTTCTTACAAATATGCTTAGAAGCCTTTCCTATGCTACAGATGGTTTTTGAATACATTGAGCATGAGAACATTTCTAAATCATATATCAAAAAACAACAATTTTAACTTTTGAATAAACACACCTAAATCCGTTTCTCAACCTTAACCCTTTCCCTCATATAGACGCTTTCTGACGCCTCTGCAGCAGGCGGCTTTTTGAAAACATAGTGACAAAAGAAGAAATTGCACAAAACGTGCAATTTCTCTTTTTGCCACAATGTTTTCCACTTTTTGTCATAGGTTATCCATTCAATTATAGAGATTTTCTACTTTTTGACAAAATATGTTCAAAGTCGTCTGCTTCAGAATTGTCGTATGTGGGAAAGGATTAAGCTAGATTATATACTCTATAAGACACAATATATTTTAAGTAAAACCTTCAATTGCCTTCCAGACCCCTTGCTACAAGCAGTCATGGGCCCTATGAGATGCCAATTTATAAACAAGAAAGCTCAAAATTATCACACGATGAAATCATCAAACATTTACAGGATCTCAAAAGGTAAGACTTGAATTCTGTTCTCATTCTGCCTGCTCTGGTCTATATTTCAACTCTTTCCCATATACAGTAAATCTTCAGCAGACAACTTTGAAAACATCTTGGCAAAAACACAGCTAATGAATATAAATGAAAGTATAGTTACTGCAAAGAGTTGAAAACATTTTGGCAAAAGGTGAAAAATTCTCGAATTCAGCAATTCTCCTTCTGTCAAAATGATTTCAAAAGACATCTGCTGCAGAGGTGTCAGAAGGCGTCAATATGTGGGAAAGGGTTAATTTTGCTTTTCTTACTGTTTGTCAGAAGTAGCAGATACAAAAATGAGTTGTTTATATGAAAAATATTGTTGATAGGTGAACTTACCACCGTCATAATTTTTTTTTGAAAAACCTTGAAAATAGCATTCAACTCCAAACAATCAATCACTTTGGTAGGGTCCATGCTCATTTGACTGGATTATTTAGAGAGGTTTTCCCTAGTACTGCCTAGATGTTTTTGAAATTGCCTGCTGCAGGTTTGTTGTATGATGGAAGGCATCAAATCATGAGGCTTGAGCTTTACTTCTAAGCATAAATATTATAACCCTTTCCCTCACATAGACAATTTCAGATTCCTCTGCAGCAAACTTCATTCGAAATCATTTTGGCAAAAAGTGATTTTGTTCATAATGAGCAATTTTCCCATTTGCAACAATGATTTCAACAACTCTTTTCAATGATCATACTATAATTATCCCCCGCCTGATTTATCAGGGAGGAAAATATTGAAATGGCGTTGTCGTCCGTCCGTCTGTGCGTGTGTGCGTCCGTCACGTCCGTCCTCACCTATTTTTTTGGATTGGTCAATTTTCCTAAGAGTTATTGCGCTTGATATATTGAAAAATCCACGTCCGCAGCCATTTCTCAGTAACTAGCTGGTAGAATTTCATGAAACTTGAAATAAATATGAACCAGCGTACTGGGATGATGCCCGTCCATTGTTTTTTTTTATTGGTCAATTTTCCTTAGAGTTATTGCCCTTGATATATTGAAAAATCCACGTCAACAGCTATTTCTCAGTAACTAGCTGGTAGAATTTCACGAAACTTGAAATAAATATGAACCAGCATACTGGGATGATGCCCGTCCATTGTTTTTTTTTTATTGGTCAATTTTCCTTAGAGTTATTGCCCTTGATATATTGAAAAAATCCACGTCCACAGCCATTTCTCAGTAACTAGCTCGTAGAATTTCATGAAATTTGAAATAAATATGAACCAGCATACTGGGATGATGCCCGTCCATTGTTTTTTTGGATTGGTCAATTTTCCTTAGAGTTATTGCCCTTGATATATTGAAAAATCCACGTCCGCAGCCATTTCTCAGTAACTAGCTGGTAGAATTTCATGAAATGTGAATTAAATATGAACCAGCATACTGGGATGATGCCCGTCCATTGTTTTTTTTGGATTGGTCAATTTTCCTTAGAGTTATTGCCCTTGATATATTGAAAAATCCACGTCCGCAGCCATTTCTCAGTAACTAGCTGGTAGAATTTCATGAAACTTGAAATAAATATGAACCAACATACTGGGATGATGCCCGTCCATTGTTTTTTTGGATTGGTCAATTTTAAAGAGTTATTGCCTTTGATTTAAGGAAAGAAATTGAATAAAGGGAATAAAGGGAGCTATTGCACTTGTGTCACTGTTGGTTAAAGTAGCAAAAACTTGTTTTCACATTTTCCTTTGGGATTTAATTATGAAAAAATGTCTTTAATTCACACTCTTAGTTTAATAAAAATGTTTATAAAACCAGTGTCGTTATTTTATTATTTCAGGAAGAATATGTTTATCTGTCTCAATTTCTGTTCATACCCCTTGTTCTTGTGTGAATAAGTTGAAATAATTTTGCAGGTCAATTGCACATTCAACGTAAAGGCCTTCATTTACAAACAAGCCATCAATCACAAACAAGCCATCATTGGCGGGGGATATCAATTCAGCGAAATTGCTTCTTTATAGAGATTTTCTATTATTTTCACTAAATAATTTCAAAGCCATCTGCTGCAGATGTATTGTATGTGGGAAAGAGTTAATAGAAAACAGTAAATTGGTAATTATACTTATGATATTTTTCACAAGTAATGTATCTGAAATTTATTTATAAATGTAATACCATAAT
Source organism: Serripes groenlandicus (assembly GCA_031761405.1). Lineage (NCBI taxonomy): Eukaryota > Metazoa > Mollusca > Bivalvia > Cardiida > Cardiidae > Serripes > Serripes groenlandicus. The sequence goes on along the minus strand of JASEVX010000008.1, from coordinate 26,034,607 downwards.
ATGAAAATATGTTACATTTGATATTTTTTAGACCAGAGAAACAGAGTAAATGGCAGACTGTACCCGGTGTTTTAAAGATAACTCTTCATTCCATTTGCGCAGATCAACCGCTAGAAAGTAAGTCAGTTTTAGCTTTTCTCTAATACAGATAACTTTTCCACTATGGTTAAAAAATATTATCAGAAATCGAGAAGTTATGCATTTTAGCTTATCTGTTTTTGTGAATCAACAATCATTGTCGATGTCCATGTTGAAATCTTGGTTAAGTTTTAAACTAAGGTCCACTTTTCTCGAAAACTAGAGAATTTGAAACTTGGAATATATAAATCATCATATGGCGGCTTTATATGGCAAGGGCCATAACTCTGCCATGCATTTTTACTGAACTATGGGCCTTTTGAGACTGAGAATTTTGGTGAAGTTTTGTGTTACCGTAGGTCATAAGGAAACACTTAATTCTGGATGCTGGTTTTGAGTAATTTGCATCATTCTCCTTATTTGGTTGAACGTGTAATCCCTTTCCCACCTGTAGACGCATCTGCAGCAGACTACTTTTGAAAACATTGTGGCAAAAGAAGAAATTGATCAAAACGAGCAATTTCTCCTTTTGCCACAATGTTTTCGACTCTTTTTAATAGTTAAACTACTCTCATTTATGAACTCTCATTTATGGAGATTTTTCACGTTTTTGTATAAAGGTTTTCAAAGTCGTCTGCTGCAGATTTGTTGTATGTGGGAAAGGGTCAAGAGGCTCTCATTGAGACATATATGCCTGGACAGTACCCTAAACATAATGTTTGGTAGAGAAATCTCGTCCACAGTTCTTTGACATGTCTGCAACAGATATCTTTGAAAACATAATGGCAAATGGAGATATTGTACATGATATGCAATTTCTCAACTAGGCATAATGTTTTCAAATATTATTCTTTCTTAACCCATTACTTCACACAGACGACATTTGACACCTGCCATTGAACATTACTTTTGAAAGCATTGCAAGGTGAAATTGCTCATAATGAGGAATTTCACCTTTTATTGCAATATTTTCACCTCTTTATCAATATAAATCTTTCAGTATTCTAGGTTGTTGAAATCGTTTCTCTGATGATTGTAAAGCAGACAATGTAATGGGTTAAATATATATATACATACAGATTTCCCATATTTTTGCCTTGATGTATTTCAAAGTGGTCTGCTGCATATTTAGTCTATTTTGTAAAGGATTAAAATGAATCTTTCATTATACCCCCGCAAACGTAGTTTGAAGGGGGTATACTGGAATCAGCCCGTCGGTCGGTCTGCCCGCAAAATCTGTTCCGTTGTACTCCTCCTTCAGTTTCAACCTGATTTACTTCATACTTGGCATGAATGTTAATCAGGAGTAGTAGATGTGCAACACGCAAATGTCATGTCCCTGTGACCTTGACCTCTGACCTTGAAATAGGATTTTTTTTTTTTGTTAAGATCTAATATGTTGTTCTCCTCCTTCAGTTTCAACCTGATTTACTTCATACTTGGCATAAATGTTAATCAGGAGTAGTAGATTTGCAAGACGCAAATTTCATGTCCCTGTGACCTTCACCTCTGACCTTGAAATAGGATTTTTTTTCTTAAAATCTAATCTGGTGCGACATACTCCTCCTTCAATTTCAACTGGATTTACTTGAAACATGGCAAAATGGAGCCGTTTTGTGTGGCATCAGCCTGTGTGTCGGTCCAGATAAAAGGAGCCGTTTTGTGTTTGATATCATCTTAGTATTTTTTTTTGATACTGATATTCAAATTGTCTGTCTGAGTCAAAGATAATACTTAGAGATATAATATGTGTCAGGGGTTGGGGCGGGGGTATTAATCACCTTTAGTGATAGTTCTAGTTTTTAGCTCTACTGGCCAAAGGCCAGAAGGGCTTATGTCGTGGCGATTTGTCCGTCGTGCGTGCGTCCGTCCGTCCGTAAACAATTTCTTGTTAACACGATACAGTCTTCACTTTTGATTGTAAGATCCGCCCATGCATGACTGGATTATGGCCCTTGAAATGGTCAAAATTGCTATAAAAGAGCTTGTTAACACGATACAGTCTTCACTTTTTATTGTATCTCAACCAAACTTATACAGTAGTTAGATATCCATTAGAGCTCAGTTCCTTTCGTAAACCAGCCAGATCCGCCCATGCAAGACTGGATTATGGCCCTTGAAATTGTCCAAATTGCTATAAATGAGCATGTGAACACAATAGAGGCTCCATTTACTATCTGATCTTCACCAAACTTAGATAGTAGTTAAATATTGATGAGAGCTTGGTTCCTTTTGAAAATCAGCCAGATCCGCCCATGCAAGACTGGATTATGGTCCATGAAATTGTAAAAATTGCTATAATACAGCTTGTGAACACAAAAGAGCCTCCATTTACTATCCGATCTTCACCATACATACATGCTCTGGATTGAAAATGACCAAAGAACCATACCAGTAGAGCATAGGCCCTCATGGGCCTCTTGTTTCTAGAGCTGTGTACATGTAGTTGTTTAGATACATGTTATAAGGTCAAACTTTCAATAAGAATCTTATTATTATATTTCAGACCTAAGTAAGTGTTCAATTGACTCCCCTTCTATTCTTACACTGTGTGCTCACTCTGTGTGTTTTCAGGACACTGTTTGTATTTTTAAGACACTGGCACAGTTTGTGTGCTTTCAAGTCACTGTTTTGTGTTAAAAACTGTATGTATGCGTCCTTAATCCTTTCCCACATACATCAGCTTTCCGATATATCCATATATTTGACTTAATTAATTTAAAGCTGTCTGCTACAGATTTGTTGTATTTGGGAAAAGGTTAACCATTTCCCTGAAATACTTGCAGACACTATTTTTCTCTTTTGAAAACATCATGGAAAAAAAAGTATTATAAGTCGCAGAACAAGCAATTTCTCTTTTCCCACATTGGCTCAAAGTTGCTTTCCCAAATTTCCAGATTAATATAAAAATGTCATTATAGGTGAAGGGATAATGCTAGAAAACGTTTAACCCTTTCCCTCATATAGACGCTTTCTGACGCCTCTGCAGCAGACAGCTTTTTGAAAACATAGTGACAAAAGAAGAAATTGCTCAAAACGAGCAATTTCTCCTTTTGCCACAATGTTTTCCACTTTTAGTCATAGGTTATCCATTCAATTATAGAGATTTTCTATTTTTTGACAGAATAAGATCGAAGTCGTCTGCTGCAGATTTGTCGTATGAGGGAACCCTTTCCCACATGCAACATATCTGCCACAGACAACTTTGAAATTATGGAAAAATCTTTATAAAATGATTGTATAATTATTGATTATACATGTAGTAAAAAACTATGAGATCAATTACTTCTAATGCTACATTGTTTTCAAAAGTTGTCTGCTGCAGATGTGTCGAAATGAATCTGTCTTTGGGAAAGAAAGGCTATTATGAAACCATAACATTGTGATTTCTCCTTATTCAAATCAGGGATGAAGATAACCTTATTTACATTCCTGTTTAAATGAACACTTTCCCACTTAAAACCCTCTTTCAATATGACAGTAAAACACTTCCTCCTATCACCAAAATGATACATATATCAACTCTATCCAAATATAATTAAAATCATGTTTTTCCACCATTTACCATCTTTCCTGCCGAAGGCTAGAGGCTTTCAATTCATAAATAAAGTAGACAGGGCCGACTGACACATATAACTTAACTTTTTCCCACATACAGACACTATCTGACACCTCCGTAGCAGATGATTCATTATGAGCAAATTTTACTTTTGCCACAATGTTTTCAATTGTATTCAAGACATCTGCTGCGGACTTGTTGTATGTGGCAAAGGGTTAATTGTTCTGGTAACTTAACCCTTTCCTACCTGCAGACGCATTTTGACGCTATAGCAGCAGACGACTTTTGAAAACATTGTGGACAAAGGAGAAATTGCTCATGATGAGCAATTCCTCCTTTGGCCACAATGTTTTCAACTTTATTTAACAATTAAGCTATCTTTTAAGGAGATTTTTCAGGTTTTTGTCACTATGTTTTCAAAGTCGTCTGCTGCAGATTTGGTGTATGTGGGAAAGGGTTAATTGTTCTGGTAACTTAACACACTATAAATATATATTGTTCTTGATAGGAAGTAGTTTAGCCCTCATTCTGCTGTATGCAACCTTGACCCTTTCCCACATATATGCGCTTTCTGACGCCTCTTCAGCAGACGACTTTTGAAATCATTGTGGCAAATCGAGAAATTGCTCGTAACGAGCAATTTCTCCATTTGCCACAATGATTTCAGCACTATTAAATGAAAAGAGTATCATTTATAGAGATTTTCTAGATTTTGGAGTCTGCTGCAGATTTATTTTATGTCAGGCGCGAAGGCTGACTGTACGTAAAATACGCAGCTGCGTACACATTGTCTCCAATACTTTGATTTTAAAAAGATCGAATTTGCAATAAAAACTTGACATGTGGTAGGCGTAAGTATAAAACAACCGATCTGACTCGATAGATTTAACGAAAAATTACAAATGCATCACATTTTACTATCTCAAAATTTCCTAGAAAATATGTTTATTTCACCATCAAGATCAGTCATATTTTGCTACTGAAATGCTCCCAGAAGTCACCACAGACGATATAGAGGAGTAAATAATTCCTGGGAGAGCATGCCACCGGACCCCTCTAAAAATATTGCGTATACACTCTGTATACCCTAGCTATGCCCCTGTATGTGGAAAAGATGCAGAATAATACTCTTGCAACAATAGATGAATTTTCAAAACATTGTAACAAAAGGAGAAATTGATATAAAAAATTCAACTCTATTAAATAACATTTTCAATTAAGGTGTTTTCCATAATATTGCATAGATGTATTAATCCCCCTTTCCATCAAACAACAAATCTGTAGCATACATATTTGAAAACATCTATTCAGAAATAAAGAAAATCGCTATAAATGAAAGTTTGATTTTTTAAACCATTGTGACAAAGGTAGAAATTGATCATCATGAGTAATTTCTTCTTTTGCCACTATGTTTTCAGAAGTTGTCTGCTGTAAATGCATCAAAATGCGTCTGCAAGTTGGAAATGTCTTTCTATGAAAGATACAATTTTGATAATATTTCGTCCATTTCTGCAAACGACATACAAAAAACGTTCAAAAACAGTGTAATCAGCTTTCTTATCCTTTAACCCTTTCCCTCATATAGACGCCTCTGCAGCAGACGGCTTTTTGAAAACATAGTGACAAAAGAAGAAATTGCACAAAACGTGTAATTTCTCCTTTTGCCACAATGTTTTCCACTTTTTGTCATAGGTTATCCATTCAATTATGGAGATTTTTATATTTTTTGACAACAAACGTTCAAAGTCGTCTGCTGCAGAATTGTCATATGAGGGAAAGGGTTAACCCTCTCTAAGATCATCTGATTGTTAGATAGAGGTATAATATTAACCCTTTCCCTCATACGGCAATTCTGCAGCAGGCGACTTTGAACATATTTTGTCAAAAAATAGAAAATCTCTATACTTGAATGGATAACCTATGACTAAAAGTGGAAAACATTGTGACAAAAGAGAAATTGCTTTTGTCACTTGGTTTTCAAAAAGCCGTCTGCTGCTGAGGCGTTAGAAATCGTCTATATGAGGGAAAGGGTTAACCCTAAATATGCAGCAGAGGCCCTTGATAAGATAAATCAAAAATATTAAAAAACCTCTAAAATCGAGAGTTTATTCATAAATAAAGAGTTGAAAATATTGTGGTTTCGGGAGAAATTACTTATTATGAGCAATATGTCCTTTTGTTGAATGTTTTCAAGATGCGTCGAAATGTGTCTGTATCTGAAAAATGTTGAGAAAGGTATGGGATTGTCCTGTAAATTAACTTTTAATTGAAATGTTTTCATTGTAGATAGTATAACTTTAGTTAGTTATTGGAGTGACCAGTAGAGAAAACTGACGTACTAACACTGCCATTAATTTAGTTAACACTTTTCCACATACAACAAATCTGCAGCAGATGACTGAAAACATTAAAGCAATACTATGGAAAATCTCTATAAATATTAGGTGAAATATTGATTAAATTTGAAAATGATGTGACAATTATCAATATGAGCATTCTTTTGTCACCCTGCGTAGCATGGTAGGCACATAGGGATTCCTTTTTGTTTTGTCCGGCGTCTGTCTGTCTGTCTGTCCATCACATTTTCTTTTTGTCCGGCGTCTGTCTGTCTGTCTGTCCATCACACTTTTTTGTCACACTTTTAATGAGCAGGTGCAGGTGACACACCATGCTCCGCGGAGCACTCCATTCTAGTCTTCCTTAGACACTATGTTTTCAAAAATTGTCTGCTGTAGATGTGTTAGAATGTGTCTGCAAGTGGGAAAGGGTTAATTATCGTTAATCAACCCCTTCAAATCTTAGCAAATGGATACCAGTATATTACATACAGGTCTCTGTGTGGTAAATTCTAGTATTTAACACATTGTTAGCAATAGATGAGTTCAACTCATTAATATTTATTCTTCTTTTATCTGTAAATGAATTAACTTTTGGATAAGTGAACCATTGATCAGAATTGAACTGTTCATAATAAGTATATACTTATAATATCATTAGCCCTTAAAGCAAACCTGCAGCAGACAACTTTGAAGACACTTAGTCAACAATATGGAAACTCTATAAATAAAGAACAGTTGTTTAAATGAAGTTTAAAACATTGTGTCATAATGAGCAATTTCTCCTTTTGTCACAATGTTTTTTTAAAGTCGTCTGCTGCAGAGGCGTCAGAAAGGGTCTATCATCAATCATTATTTGATCCATGTCACAGTAAGCCAATATTCTCAAGTTTTAAAATTCATGGAAATCATGATAAGCCCTTTGACACATACAACAAATCTGCAGCAGACGAAATCATCGTTGCAAAAGTATGAACAATTTGTTTAAAAGAAAGTATTATTTTTGAATAGTGTTAAAAAAACAGAGTGACAAAAGTAGAAATTGCTCTTTATGAGCAATTTTTTCTTTTGTCTCATGTTTTCAAAATAAGTGTGCTGCAGAGGCATCAGAAAGCATCTGTATGTGGAAGAGGGCTTATTTGTTCCATATTTAGTCTTTTACAGTCTCAAGAGGCTTCCAAGATGCTGCTATAATAGCAAACATGAAACAGCAGATTATCATGATCAGACTATGCAGAGAAACAGACAGATCTGGATCTTCACTGGTCACAAAATCTAGAAAGTTAATTTTCATGTGTTACAACCAATTCGTAAGATCAAACTTTGAACCATGATTGAAATTTCTAGTATTGGGAATCATCAAATACTAACCATTTAAATCCCTGTTTACAGATACCATTACCTCCTCCTATGTGCCAGTCAAACCATTCCCGGACCCGCCCACCAACCCTCCAGCTATAGAGATTGAAGAGTTTGTCCCAGAAAAAGGACAGCTCACAAGTCCATTCAACTCCTATGTGAATACTCTGTATGTGTACCCAATCAGTCTGAAGTTTGACAGTCAAAAGTCTTTCACAAAGGTAAGGCATCATGGTTTTATCACTTTTTGTTAGCTTTTTGTTAACCCTTTCCAACATGTAGATGCACTTTGATATCTCTGTAGCAGATCTTTGAAAACACTCACTGAAATTTCTCATGATGAGCAATATCCCCTTAAGCCTTTCCCTCATATAGATGCTTTCTGACGCCTCTGCAGCAGACGGCTTTTTGAAAACATAGTGACAAAAGAAGAAATTGCTCAAAACGAGCAATTTCTTCTTTTGCCACAATGTTTTCCACTTTTCGTCATAGGTTATCCATTCAATTATAGAGATTTTCTATTTTTTGTCAAAATATGTTCAAAGTCGTCTGCTGCAGAATTGTCGTATGAGGGAAAGGGTTAAGCAACAATTTGTTCTACTATATTCATTATATATACTTTTTTTAATAGAGATTTTCTATATTGTCCAATGTGTTTTCAATGTTGTCTGCTTTATATTGGTTGTACGTTGTATTATGAAATATTTGTGCATCATGGAATCACATAGGGATCACCGTGCATTCTCCATATCTCAGTAAATATCAACGAGAGCTATCAGTCCAAGGGTTGTACTTTGAACTCCAGCTCAACCATTGATTCTTTCCGATGATTGACATAAGACAATGTGACTAGAGTAATTAGTGTTCCACCAATGGTCTAAATAAAGACTTTAAAAATGGTAATAGTGGCTGCTCTCCTTGGCGCTCAGGGTTGCAGGGTTAGCATTACGTCTGACTGACTGGTATCAGGATAAATGGACCAGTATTACTGGTAACTTACCCAGGAAACGCCTTGATATAACTGATTTTTTTTTTTTAATGCGGCGTTAATCACCAAGCAATAAATGGTCTAAAAAGTCTATGTGAAGGTTGCTAGTTGTGTTGAGTAATGTTGAGAGGAAGCCAGGAAACACAGTCATGTCAGGTGAACTGGCTGCAGTGATTTAACTGAAATACTAATGAAAACCCGGTTAAACTTAATCCTTTCCCACATACAACAAATGTGCAGCAGACAACTTTGAAAACATCTGAAAAGTAATATGGAAAATCTCCCTAAATGAATAGAAAAACATTGTGTCAAAAGGAGAAATTGCCTGTTTTGAGCAATTTCTTCTTTTGTCACAAAGTTTTCAAAAGTCCTCTGTTGCAGAGGCTTCAGAAAGTGTCTATATGTGGGAAAGGATTAAATCAATCTTCTCCATCACCTGTTAGTCTATCTGTTTGTTACGCTTTCATCTACAAATTTATATGCAGTTTAGAATTGACCGCTTTGTAAGTTCTCAGGGAAAATTCTCTTAACAGTGAATTTTGAAAGTACATGTTTAGCTTTTTTGTTTTTCTCTTTTTCCCACAATGTTTTTATTAGTCATCTATAAAGCACTAATAACGTATATCCACTAGGATATTTTCTGTTGTCTGCTTTGAGGATAAATTAGTATAGATTTCAAGCAGATTTGAAAACATTCACAGTTTTCTGTTGCAAACACGGACTGGTGAGCAAGAATGCAATCAAATCATAATGTCTATCATTGCAAAATATCTGCAAGTCAATTTTGTCATTGTGACTCAAATGATTCTGTGTTTCAATTTTCAGGCCAGAAACATAGCATGCTGTGTTGAAATAAGAGACACAGACGATGATGGGGCAATACCCTTAAAGGTAAGATATTGTTTATAACATATATTGTGAAGATTTATTGAAATATCTTGGGATGAGAAAAATCATAGTATCGTAGTCTAGAAGCCTATTTAATTTCAAGGTCATAGGTTAAAGGTCAAGGTCAAAATTGGACTTTGAATACCGAGGGGATGCATCCGCTTAGCGGTGCCCTTGTTCTTCACATGTTACATCATAGACATGTGTGGAAGACAGTTGTGCAGTGGTAGACCAAAGGTCCCGGGTTCGAATCCTGTGATGAGCGGGTTCTGCCTTTGATATTTTTCCACACAAACGGCACAAGTACAGGTTAAGTGATTAATATAAGCTGAAAGCTTGTTTCGCAATCGATGTAGAATAAATAAGTTTATGATTTAAACATCATAGACAAGTATTTGATAAAATTGTATTTCAGGGGTATTACAGGAAACACTGATTCGTGTAGAGCACCCTAAGACATTTAATTTTCTTCTTATACTACATTATTGCCAAGTTCGGGGAAAAAATGTGTGAGGAATCCGCCAAGGCCCAATGGTTAGCGACGGGGATTTGTAACTAGTTTGATCCCCAGTTGCGGTGCAACGATTATGTCAGAGTGTCCTTGGACAAGACACATTTCCTCTAGCCAAGTACTGGTTTGTTTACCCAGGGATCATGAATTAGTGAACTGTCACCTTGATATAACTGAAATAATGTTGAAAATGGCGTAAAACCCCAATAAAACAAACAAAATCTATTTCTTGAGATTATTATGTTGTCATAGTTATTAATGATTCAAGACAAACTAAGTTATTATAAATGAAATATTTTGAATCATACAATAAGCCTCCAAAGCTAAAATTAGAAAAAAGAAATCGGCAACATCTCCTAATCATGTTCTGTATGTGGTGGCTATCTAACAAAACTGCTAAAACCATTCTGCTTTACAGAAGTTTCTTGAAATCTTCTATGATTAATTGTCAAACAGCATAGGGCCAGATTAGATTGCATTGATGTGCTGGCTGATCTGGAACTATGCTGATCGCAAATGCCTTACTGTTGGTTTTTGTAGAGCACAGCTGAAGTTCGGAAATCCTGTATTTAACATCAAAGTACAAGGTCAACAATAGCCCTGTTATCTATGTAAATAAAGGTCAAACTTCTACATATTTTTTTATATATTTCAGTGTATTTATGCAAGGTCAGGACCGTCTGTATTTACAACTGTAGCCAGTACAACAGTGTTACATCATACACAAGTACCCGAATATGTGGAGGAGGTATGTATATAACACTTTCACACAATTAGCAAATCTGCAGCAGACGACTTTTTAATCATCTGGTTAACAATATGGTAAACCTCTATAAATGAAACTTAAATCGTTGAATAGAGTTGAAAACATTGCGACAAAAGGAGAAATTGCTCATCATGAGCAATTTCTTCTTTTGTCACAATGTTTTCAAATGTCATCTACTGTAGATGTATCAGAAAGTGTCTATGATTGGGAATGGGTTAAATTTTAATGTTATTACAAATCGTGTCTCATTATGAACAGAATACAAAAAGTAAAATGAAAGCATCATTACTTATTTGAGCACTTTATTTAGCAATCTAAATGTGCAATCCTCCTAAGAAGGATCTTTAGATTTATGACCAAAAACTGAAGGATGTAATTTGATCATTGTAACCAGTAATTGAGAGGTGCTCCAGAAAAACCAACATAAGCATAATGATTAACCCTTTCCCTCATACGACAATTCTTCAGCAGACGACTTTGTACATATTTTGTCAAAAAATGGTAAATCTCTATAATTGAATGGATAACCTATGACGAAAAGTGGAATTTTTCTTGAAAACATTTTATGATTAATCAGTGAACAGTGCAGAGCCATATCATACTGTGCTGATGTGCTGGTTGATCTTGATCTACACTTGTTGCAAATTCTTTACTGTTGGTTTTCGCAGTGCCCTACACAATTTCAAAATTTGGTTTCCATATGACATGAATCATTATACCCCCTACAAACAAGTTTTAGGGGGGGTATATAGGAATCACCCTGTCTGTCCATATGTCTTGTAAGCGCAACTCCTCCTTAATGGCTGGACCGATTTTGATAAAACTTTACACAGTTGACCTGAGGATGTGCATGAAGTAAGATTATTCCGGTTGGAAATATATCTGTCCGTCTGTATGAGCCGTGTTTGATTTTTAAAACAGGTGAAGATGTCACTGCCAGCAATACTGCACGAAAAGCATCACATTTTGTTCCGATTCTACCATGTCAGTTGTGAAGGGTCTAAGTCAGGGTCGACAAAGAGAAAGGATGGTATTGAGATGCCTGTTGGGTATGCTTGGATACCGCTTTTACATGCAACAGGAAGGTATGTGATAGAAGATTAAAAATCTTTATTCAATTTACATGATATTAACCCTTTCCCTCAAACGACTTTGAACATATTTTGTCAAAACATAGAAAATCTCCATAATTGAATGGATAACCTATGACAACAAGTGGAAAACATTGTGGCAAAAGGAGAAATTGCACGTTTTGTGCAATTTCTTCTTTTGTCACTATCTTTTCAAATAGCCGTCTGCTGCAGAGGCGTCAGAAAGCGTCTATATGAGGGAAAGGGTTAAAGGGTTTAATGTATGTTTGGTGCAGTTATAAGAATATAACCCGAAATTGCAAAATTACTCAGCAAATAATGACCTTCGTTCATTATGTCAGCTGTGTAATTTTGCAATTTCGTGTTATACTCTTATAACTGCACCAAAACATACATTTAACCCTTATAATTGCAGTTGAAGGGGATAAAGTTATTTTTCACCAAATAATTATTTGAACGGGGAAATATAAATTGAAATTTGGGATATCTTCTTTTATGTTCAAAGTAGTTTTGTGACTTGGTCCTGTGGTCTGCAGCAAATACTTAAAAATGTAACTGCATGTGGGAAAGGTATAATGCCAAACTATTGAAAATCTTTATAAATGAAGATATAGCTATTTAACAAAACTAGAATGTGGCAAAATGGTCTGCTGCAGAAGTGTGTCTGTGTCAAATATGCTCAAAAAGGTTAAAAGATTACTTTTAAAAAAAGGGATTTAGTTGCCTTGGAAGAATATTCTAAGGTGAAAGAACCCAGAAAAATCTGTATAAGATTTATATAAGTCAAAGGACAAATATTTGAGATTCAAGAATAACTGTTTTTTTAACCCTTTCCCTCATACGACAATTCTACAGCAGACGACTTTGAACGTATTTTGTCAAAAAATAGAAAATCTCCATAATTGAATGGATAACCTATGACAAAAAGTGGAAAACATTGTGGCAAAAGGAGAAATTGCACGTTTTGTGCAATTTCTTCTTTTGTCACTATGTTTTCTAAAAGCTGTCTGCTGCAGAGGCGTCAGAAAGCGTCTATATGAGGGAAAGGGTTGAACTGTATTAATCTGTATTTCATACTTGTGTATATTCATTGTAGGGTTGACGTTGGTGAGAAGTGTATACAAGTAGCAGGCAATCTACCTGCTAGATATCTCGCTTTTGAACAACACAGTAGAAATGTAAGTAAATGTCTATTTTTCAATGTTTATCCATCTGTCTGTCTGTATGTCTTTTTGACTTAATTTGTTCTTGAACGTGTCATATGATGTACGGCTGGTTTCCATTTTTAGGGCATCTGACTTTTTGAGAATAAAGATGAGCTATTGTTGTCACTTGACCTTGGCTTGCCTCTGCAATTTGGGTTAACTCTTGAACCAGTACTACTTGTAACTTACCCTATAACTGAAAAAAAATTGAAAGCTTTGTCAAACGTCAAACAATCAAACAGTTATATACCGCACGCATCAAAACACAACCAGGAATTTAGCTAGGATTATGACCTTTTTTCGCCTTAACATTTTGGCTATGTGTTGCTTATGGGTAAGTTTTCTTCTAAGCTATACAAGTAATGGCTATCAAACTTATTAAACATCATAACGCAACTATATACTGAATTATGTCCCTTTTGAGACTTTTGGAATTTCATAAATCATATGAGTTATGGAATCTGCTTGCAGTGCTCTTGTCTATGTCATGACAGAAAACCAGTACCAGAATATCATATTAAAGAAATATTGTAAAGAAATATTGTTAAAGTATGTCACTAGTATATTGTAAAACAATATCAAGAAATATCAAAGTATGAAAAGATAGAGAGCTGGGAACAAAACAACCATTCAATATCCTCTTCACCCTTTCAGTCGTCCGCCCCTGATGTGAAATTAGTTGACAGTGGTAAACCCATCTTCAAGGTTAATCTTCATCTCAACTCCACTGTCTACACTAAAGATCAACATCTACACAGCTTCTTCTTCCACTGTCAGAAAATGATGGGGTCGTCCTCGCCAGGCACTGATATAGAAAATCTTAACAAATTAAAGGTAGGTTACTCTGATTTATATGTATGTTAAACCTTTTCACACTTACAGACCCTTTCTTCAGCAGACGAATAGTAAAATTATTGTCGGAATTCCTTTATTTGACAAAATGAATTCAACTTTATTCAATAATCAAACTTTCATTCATTGAAATTTTGTATATTTTTGCACATAAATCCAGACACTTCGTCTCAACTTTAGCCCTTTCTCACATTTACTTATTAAACAGAGTTGAAAACATTGTGGTAGAAGGTGAAATTGCTCAGTTTTTAGCAATTTCTCCTTTTGTCACAATTGTTTTTAAAAGTCGTCTGCTTCAGAGCTGTCAGAAAGCTTCTGTATGTGGTAAAGGGTTAACCCTTTCCCTCATACGACAATTCTGCAGCAGACGACTTTGAACGTATTTTGTCAAAACATAGAAGATCTACATAATTGAATGGATAACCTATGACAAAAAGTGGAAAACATTGTGGGAAAAGGAGAAATTGCACGTTTTGTGCAATTTCTTCTTTTGTCACTATGTTTTCAAAAAGTCGTCTGCTTCAGAGGCATCAGAAAGCATCTGTATGTGGTAAAGGATTAAAGATAGATAACTTGTATCAGCACATCAATCCAGAATCTTTGTCTAAACTTTAGATCCCAATTTTGATCTCGAACATCATTCATAATAGTACTCAAAATAGCAGTAGGGAATCTGTAAATTGTATGGGGTTTACCCTGTCCAACATACAACAAATCTGCAGCAGACAACATCGAGAAAAAATGTATAAATTTCTCTATAAATGAAAGTACATGTATAATTATTGAAGAGGGTTGAAAATTTATCCTTTTGCAACAATGTTTTCAAAGGTCGTCTGCTGCAGATGCATCAAAATGCGTCTGCAATTGGGACATGGTAAAATAATCCCCATATTTAATTGGGATAAGAATCGTGAATTGTATTCATTTGGTGGAGATTTAGCCAGAATTAACTTATGTCACTTCAAGTCTTTCGAAAATGGCTTGTTATCATTCCTGACTTAGAGGTTCATTTTTTGTAAAAAAACAAAAGTCAGGCTAGATCAACTCGTTCCTGCATGCCATAAATCTGCAGCAGACTACTGTGTAAACTTCTTTGCAAAAATACTCTAGAAATGAAATGATAATTACCAAAAATATTGAAAACGATGCTACAAAAGGAGAAATTACTCGTTTTGAGCAATTTCTTCTTTTTCAACAATGTTTTCAAAAAAAATTATCTGCCGAAGAGGTGTCAACAAGGTGTCTACATGTGGGTTATAAGCACATGTGGGAATGACTTCTGATTACAAAAGCTTGGATTTACTATAAAATGCATGCCACACATATTCTGTATGACAACTACTGCAACAATTCTTCTTGACTTCCTTGTTACATCTCTATATATAACTTAATTTTCATAAATTTTAAGGGTCTTTCCTCTGATGTATATCACTTTTGGCACAGCTATATGGTTAAAGTTTTAAATGTACAAATTTTGTAAAATGTAAAGAAGTTTTGAAAAGATAATCTGATTAAAGTCACTATTGTAATAAACGTCATGTTTGGGTTAATTAAACAATTACCTCGGTAGAACTAACATTTGATTCAAGCGCAAATCATCAGCAAGAAACCAATAGCTTCAATTTCTCATTTGTCATTGTTTTGCATACTTGATCACATATGTGTGCTTATAATTGTCCATATTTCATCAATATAAGTCTTTAACCCTTTCCCTCATATAGACGCTTTCTGACGCGTCTGCATCAGACGGCTATTTGAAAACATAGTGACAAAAGAAGAAATTGCACAAAACGTGCAATTTCTCCTTTTGCCACAATGTTTTCAACTTTTAGTCATAGGTTATTCATTCAATTATAAAGATTTTCTATTTTTTGGCAAAACGTGTTCAAAGTCGTCTGCTGCTGAATTGTCGTATGAGGGAAAGGGTTAATAGCATATCATGCAGTCCGATTAAATATATTGAACTAAAATGATTGTTCAACCATTTCCCACATACAGCTAAATCTGCAGCATATGACTTTGAAAATATACACACAAAAATTTGGAAAATCTCTTCAAATGAAGTATAATTAGTATTGAATAGAGTTGAAAAAATTGTGGTAAATCGAGAAACTGCTCAGCATGAGGAATTACTCCATTTACCACAATGTTTTCAAAAGTTGTCTGCTGCAAAGGCGCCAGAAATCATCTGTATGTTGGAAAGGGTGAAGGTGTGTCTGTTGTCAGTCTGTTGACTGTGTTGCATGCACTTCTAATAGTTTCTGTATATTGTAAATTTAGCTTCTTGCTGCTGCTTTTCAGTGGAATTCAGTGATTTGATTTCAGATTTATTCCACTTCAGAATAGACTTTAAATCAATAACAAATATGAAATTATTTAACTTGAGTGACACTTGTTTCCATGCATTCAAAGTTTTAGACATTTACCCTTTCCCTCATACAACAAATCTGCAGCAGACGACTTTGAATATATTTTGTCAAAAAATAGAAAATCTCTTTAATTGAATGGATACCTATGACTAAAAGTGGAAAACATTGTTGCAAAAGGAGAAATTGCTCGTTTTGAGCAATTTCTTCTTTTGTAACTATGTTTTCAAAAAGCCGTCTGCTGCAGAGGCGTCTGAAAGCGTCTATATGAGGGAAAGGGTTAACTACTGAAAGTTTTATTAGTCCCCTACCGGCGTGCTACCGGCGTCCCGAAGGGGACTCTTAGGTTTGCACTCCGTCCGTCAGTCAGTCCGTCAGTCCGTCAGTCAGTCAGTCCGGCAAATCAGTTTTCCGCACTTTTTTTCTACATGCTTTGAGGTATTGAGCTGAAATTTTGTATATGCCTTTGTAATCATGTGTCACAGATCAAGTTCGCGTTTCCTGGGATTTCGTCAATTTTTTAATGAGTTATGCCCCTTTTTGGACTTAGAATATTCGTTTTCCGCACTTTTTTTCTACATGCTTTGAGGTATTGAGCTGAAATTTTGTATATGCCTTTGTAATCATGTGTCACAGATCAAGTTCGCGTTTCCTGGGATTTCGTCAATTTTTTAATGAGTTATGCCCCTTTTTGGACTTAGTGCAAACCGGTAGGGGACTATGGTATTGCTTGCAATCCAGTTACTTGTTTAAGTTGTTTCCTAATTTATGACCCTACAGCAGGTTTTTAGATCACCTGAGCTGAAGGCGAAGACTTCAGGTGATCTAGTTAGAGCACTCTCTGTCCATCATTAACTTTTAGCTATAAACAACATCTTCTAAACCACATTCAACCAAACTTCACAGGAATGTCTCTTTTGCTGTCCTCGTTCGAATTTGTTTAAATATTTAAATTCGTTGTTCGTTGCATCAAAAAGCTGGGAAAATGACAAAACCTTTCCTCTAAATCTGCTTGTCTGATTTCAATATCATATAGTAGAAATGTTTCTTAAGTGATCCTCTACAAAATATTTTCTTATTGATTGTTTGAAAATCATGCAGGGTTGTCAAAATGAGAAAAGTAACCAATCACGCTGGGGGTGGCCCAGGGGAACGAAACTAACAGATCAAAGGGCGATTTTAACAGATCATTTTGATCAGCAATCGGTTAATTTTGACAACCCTGATCATGGCTGCCAGAAAAGGGGTAAAATGACAAAATTTGAAAGTAAAACAATACTTCTCTAAAAAGTAATTGTTGGGTTTCAAGATTATTCAGCTTAAATGTTACCTAGAAGACACTCTAAGCATATTGATTGGTTGAAAAATCATGGAACCCACTCTAAGCATATTGATTGGTTGAATAATCATGGCATGGCACCCAGGGGCTCTGGTTAGCTCCTTTTGTTATTTTCCTGTGTACCTTTAATTAACTTTCTGTGGCTTGTTTAGAATGCCTTATTAACAAGAAAGCTGTATAACTTATAGTGTCAACTCATTGCAATCTCTTTCCAAAATTTGTAACATTTTCCCAAGTATTTGCTGTTACACATTTCTTACCATACCATTACTCAGGTGATCGATTTTGGGTAATCCTGGCCCATTTGTTAAGGTTTTTTATCTTAGTACAATAAGATAATCAATTACTAGAATGTAATCTATGTCTATCAGGTGTTTGAATCAATTACTCGAATGTAATCTATGTCTATCAGGTGTTTGAAAAAGTGTCCAGAGTGGCGAGCACTGTGGAACAACAATATGTGTTGAATGCTGTCAAGGTAACACTTTATATAACCACAGATACATCACATCATCAACATATAATCACATTTAACCCTTTCCCTCATATAGACGCTTTCTGACACCTCTGCAGCAGACGGCTTTTGAAAACATAGTGACAAAAGGTTTTGCCACAATGTTTTCCACTTTTAGTCATAGGTTATCCATTCAATATAGAGATTTTCTATTTTTTGACAAAATATGTTCAAAGTCGTCTGCTGCAGAATTGTTGTATGAGGGAAAGGGATAATCACATTTAATAGTCATCATTTGGTCATCAACAGTTTCACCATCAGATATTATTTGTTCATATTTATCAGAGCTCTAGACGAGGTGAATATTTCACATTCTTATAACCTTATTTGACCCTTAACCCTTTCCCACATATAGACACTTTCGGATGCCTCTGCAGCATACGGCTTTTAAAAACTTTTGGCAAAATGAGAAATTGCTCATGATGAGCAATTTCTCCTTTTGTCACAATGGTTTCAACTTTCATCTATAAATGTTCTTTCATTCAATGAAAGTTTTCAAATATTTGACTAAATGATTTCATAGTTGTCTGCTGTAGATTTGTTGAATGCGGGAAACGGTTAAACTCCTTGTTGTGGGTACTTAAAAGAATCTTCTCACTGAGGTGATTCTATTTGCGTACCCACATCATAGGGTTTTGACAGTTGATAAGTGAGATGATGTGTGGAAAAGATCAGCTGGTCTATGTCTCTGTTTCTTTACAATTTAAGGATTATGCAGCATCTTGGTGGAGATGGGGAACCTTTTTCTTTCCATTTTATTAGCTCTACTGGCCAAAGGCCAGAAGAGCTTAAGCCATGGCCTTGTGTCCGTCGTCTGTGTGTGCATGTGAATGTGATAAAGTCTTCAGTTTTGATTGTATCTCAATCAAACTTATACAGTAGTTAGATATCCATGAGAGCTCGTTCCTTTCGCTAACCAGCCAGATCCGCCTATGCAAGACTGGATTATGGCCCTTGAAATTGTCAAAATTGCTATAATAGAGCTTGTGAACACAAAAGAGGCTCCATTTACTTTCTGATCTTCACCACACTAAGATAGTAGTTAAATATTAATGAGAGTTATGTTTCTTTCGAAAACCAGCCAGATTTGCTCTTGCATGACAGGATTATGGCCCTTGAATTTGTCAAAATTGCTTTAATACAGCTTGTGAATGCGATAAAGTCAGCAGTTTTGATTGTATCTCCATCAAACTTATACAGTAGTTACATATCCATGAGAGCAAACCAGCCAGATCCGCTTATACAAGACTGGAATATGGGCATTGAAATTGGCAGAATTGGTATAATACAGCTTATGAACTATTCGATCTTCACCAAACTTAGATAGTAGTTAAATATTGATGAGAGCTTGGTCCCTTTTGCAAACCAGCCAGATCCGCCCATGCAAGGCTGGATTATGGCCTTGAAGTTGTCAAAATTGCTATAATACAGCATGTGAATGCGATAAAGTCTTCAGTTTTGATTGTTAGCTCACCTAAGCACGAAGTGCAAGGTGAGCTTTTGGGATCACTCACCGTCCGGCGTTCGGTGTCGTCATTGGTGTCTGTTAACAATTTCCTACAAATGACTTCTCCTACTAAACCAACGGACAGATTTCAAAATAACTTCACAGGAATGGTCCTTAGGTGGTCCTCTTTCAAAGTTGTTCAAAGAAATTAATTCCAATGAAATTAATTCCAAGTAGAACTTTGGTTGCTGTGGCATCAGAAAAGGGGAAAATTGCCAAATCTTAAAAAATCTTCTTGTCCAAAAGTACTGGCCCGATTTGAATATTGTTTTGCACAAATGTTCCTTGGGTTACCCTCTACCAAGATTGTTCAAATATTTCCGATCAGTTGAAAAACATGGCCGCCAGGGGGCGGACCTTATTTTCCTTATATGTGCATTGTTAAAACTTTAAAAATCTTCTTGTCCAAAAGTACTGGCCCGATTTGAAAATTATTTTTCACAAATGTTCCTTGGGGCACTCTTTACCAAGATTGTTCAAATATTTCCAATCCGTTGAAAAACATGGCCGCCAGGGGGCGGAGCTTGTTTTCCTTATATGTGCCTTGTTAAAACTTTGAAAAATCTTCTTGTCCAAAAGAACTGGCCCTATTTGAAAATTATTTTGCACAAATGTTCCTTGGGGTACCCTTTACCAAGATTGTTCAAATATTTCCGATCCGTTGAAAAACATGGCCGCCAGGGGGCGGAGCTTGTTTTCCTTATATGTGCATTGTTAAAACTTTAAAAATCTTCTAGTCCAAAAGTATTAGCCCGATTTGAAAATTATTTTGCACAAATGTTCCTTGGGTCACCCTTTACCAAGATTGTTAAAATATTTCCGATCCGTTGCAAAACATGGCCGGCAGGGGGCGGAGCTTGTTTTCCTTATATGTGCATTGTAAAATCTTTAAAAATGTTCTTGTCAAAAAGTACTGGCATGATTTAAAGATAATTTGACACAAATCTTCCTTGGGGGACCTTCTATCAAAATTGTTCAAATTAATCCAATCCATTGAAAAACATGGCCACCAGGGGCGGGGCTTGTTTTCCTTATATGTGCATTGTAAAATCTTTAAAAATCTTCTTGTCCAAAAGCACCTGCCTGATTTAAAAATTATTTGGCACAAATGCTCCTTAGTTAACCTTCTACCAAGGTTGTTCAAATTAATCCGATCCGTTGAAAAACATGGCCACCAGGGGGTTGCTTGTTTTCCTTTATGTATAGAGTAAAAAACTTTGAAACTATTGAAGTTCTATTAAATCAGGTGAGCGATATAGGGCCATCATGGCCCTCTTGTATCTCCATCAAACTTATACAGTAGTTAGATATCCATCAGAGCTTGGTTCCTTTCGCTAACCAGCTATTTCCCCTATGCAAGACTGGATTATGGCCCTTGAAATTGTCAAAATTGCTATAATACAGCTTGTGAACACAATAGAGCCTCCATTTACTATCCAATCTTCACCATACATACATGCTCTGGATTGAAAATGACCAAAGAATCATCCCAGTAGAGCATAGGCCCTCATGGTCCTCTTGTTTAATTATGTTTTACTTGTAGACAAAGAGGTTAATTGAGATATGAATGACGAGCTAGACAATGGTATAAAAGATTATATTCAGAAAGGATGAAATTTTAAACTTTTTTCTAATACAAATATTTGTCGATACTTATCCAGCAGAAAAACACCAGAAAATATTGTGGGAAAATGTCATCTACATCCATTATCCTTGCCCATTCGAAAATAAAGTTCACATCATCATCATCATCATCACCATCAGTATTATCCAGAATCAGATAGTTATATCCAGATATTTACTACTCAATCCTCATAACACAGTTAACCATTTCCCACACACAGATGCGTCTGCAGCAGATGAATTTTGAAAACATTGTGTTAAAAGGAGAAATTGACCATACTGAGAATTTTCTTCTTTTGTCGCTATGTTTTCAACTCAACACATATTAAGAAATTGTCCATACTTTTGCATAGGTTTCGAAGTCGTCTGCTGCAGATGTATTATATGTGGAAAAGGATTCAATAATATACAGATAAAGAACTAATTTGTGTTTTATATGTATTGAAATAAGCCACTTCAAATGAGGATATGTTCTTTCTGCATACAGATGTTTTCTGACTCCTCTGCAGCAGCCGTCTTTTGAAAACATTGTGAAAAATGAAGAAATTGCTCATGATGAGCAATTTCTCCATTTGTCACAATGTTTTCAACTGTTATAAATAGTTATACAGTACTTTCATTTAACCCTTTTCTGCAATTAACGACAATTCTGCAGCAAACGACTTTGAACATATTTTGTCAAAAAATAGAAAATCTCTACAATTGAATGGATAACCTATGACTAAAAGTGGAAAACATTGTGGCAAAAGGAGAAATTGCTCGCTTTGAAGCGATTTTAAATATTATTGCCCAGAAAATTTCAAAGTCGTCTGCTTTGTTGTATATGGAATAGGATTAATGATGATTAAAAAGTACTTTTGCTTGTATTCTAGGCTAGTCATTCTATTCATCAACAAAACTGCTACTTTAATGAATTTTAAAATTATTGTTCTGCAATAGAAATTTGGTGATAGTTGTTGTGCTAATTTATAGTTCTGCAATAGAAATTTGGTGATAGTTGTTGTGCTAATTTATTGTTCTGCAATAGAAATTTGGTGATAGATGTTTTGCTAATTCATTGGTCTGCAATAGATATTTGGTGATAGTTGTTGTGCTAATTTATTGTTCTGCAATAGAAATTTGGTGAAAGTTGTAGTGCAAATGAAGGTTAACCCTTTCCCTCATATAGACGCTTTCTGACGCCTCTGCAGCAGACAGCTTTTTGAAAACATAGCGACAAAAGAAGAAATTGCTCAAAACGAGCAATTTCTCCTTTTGCCACAAGGTTTTCCACTTTTAGTCACAGTAACGTTATCCATTCAATTATAGAGATTTTCTATTTGTTGACAAAATATGTTCAAAGTCGTCTGCTGCATAATTGTGGTATGAGGGAAAGGGTTAATATTATATAGTTGAACCCTTTCCTACATACAACACATCTGCACTCTGCAGCAGATGAATCTGAAAACATCTTGACAAAAACACACACAATATCGCTATAAATGATGGAATGATTACTGAAAAAAGTTGAAAACATTGAGGCAAAAGGAGAAATATTTTTGAATGTTTGGTTTAAGTTTTGGTAATGGTTTGGATGTTTTTGTTTCTGCATGCAAATAACATTCTTGAATTGTGCAGGTTTATGTAAATATGGTAAATTAATTACTTTCTGTTATTCATTTTGAAAAATTAAAAAGACATACCATCTACTTTGTTTCTTTTTAAATTAATTTCTTTCACTTTGTTCTGATTGGTTTAACCCTTTCCCTCATACGACAATTCTGCAGCAGACGAAAGGAGAAACTGCTCATTTTGACTGAAAATATCAAATCTGTCTTACTTGTCATTTTGTCTGTGTTTTAAGGTGTAATATATATATATATATGATAACAGAAAAGACCAGTACCGTCAAGAGGGTTTGTATTATTTTACTCTGAGCGTGGGTAAACTGACATTTCACTTGACCTTTGGCATGCACCTCGTTGTACAAAATATAGTGAAGTAATTTTCCCTACATGTCAGCTACTGATTGAATTATTCTGAATTAAAATATGCAGGAAAAATACATTTGTGACATGTTATTAGAAAATAAGATAAACAGATATTTACATGCAAACAGATATTTAACTCTTTCCCATTCTGAAGCCTCTGCAGCAGAAGACTTGAAAATATTGTGGCAAAAAAGCTAAATTGGAATATCTCAATAAATTCAAGAGTTTATTTTTTTAATTAAAGTTGAAAACATTGTGGCAAATGAAGCAATTTCTCATCATGAGCAATTTCTCCTTTTTGCCACAATGTTTTCAAAAGTCGTCTGCTGCAGAGGCATCAAAAAACATATACATGTATATATGTGTGAAAGGGTTAATCCCCTTACAGAGACTAAATAAGATATTTTTGGAATATCAAATATGCATGTTATCTAGAGCACTTATTAACCCTTTCCCTCATACGACAATTCTGCAGCAGACGGCTTTGAACATATTTTGTCAAATAATGGAAAATCTCTATAATTGAATGGATAATCTATAACTAAAAGTGGAAAACATTGTGACAAAAGGAGAAATTGCACATTTTGTGCAATTTCTTCTTTTGTCACTATGTTTTCAAAAAGCAGTCTGCTGCAGAGGCGTCAGAAAGCGTCTATATGAGGGAAAGGGTTAAATTAACAGTCTAGTTTTATTTTTGTCACTTCAGTCATTACATGCGGTGGATGTGAGTACATACATCAAGTTTTTACCCACAATATTGAATCAGCTCTTTAAGCTTATTGCTAACACACAGAGTGAAGACATCTCCATGAACTCCGTCAGGTAAGCTGGATTATTGATTGATTGAGATTTAACCCTTTTCCTGATATAGACGCTTTCTGACGCCTCTACAGCAGATGGCTTTTTGAAAACATAGTGACAAAAGAAGAAATTGCACAAAATGTGCAATTTCTCCATTTGCCACAATGTTTTCCACTTTTTGTCATAGGTTTACCGTTATCCATTCAATTATGGAGATTTTCTATGTTTTGACAAAATACATTCAAAGTCGTCTGCTGCAGAATTGCTGTATGAGCGAAAGGGGTTAATGCTATTTTCAACAATTTTTTAAGTCATATCATTTCTGCCAGTTCACCTATCCTTGTGTTTCTTGGCTTTAACACATGAGCACTCCATACAACAGTCTTTCGAAGTAACTGGCTGATTGCTAAATAAACTGTTAGCCTATTGGTGGAGGCAAATATGAGGCTTGTAGCTTTGATATTTGTCAGACGTCGGAAGGAATGTTGGCCAAGTTTTGTTTCGAGCTCACAATTCCTGGATTGACTGCCGGCATTGTTACAAACTGAGCTAACTGGGCTCAGCTTCTTAATGAGAACCTAAGCTTCGTTTTGAATTTGATATGAATATTAACCCTTTCCATACCATATCAAAAATCTGCAGCAGACGACTTTGAAAACATACCTGAAAACATTTGGGAACTCCCTTTTAATGAAAGTACAATAATTGAATAGAGTTGAAAACATGGTGACAAAAGGAGAAATTGCTTGTTTTGAGCAATTTCTTCTTTTGTTGCCATGTTTTTAAAAAGCCGCCTGCTGCAGAGGCGTCAGAAAGCGTCTGTAAGTGGGAAAGGGTTAAAAGGATTTATAATAAAGTCAGACTGGAGTCCCCATAACTAATCGGTAATTGACACTTCTAAATAATATCCTTATGAATAGTCTCATTGAAAGCAAGGCTAATGTAGTATATGAATGTAGTATGATAATTGAATACTGGCAGGCCAACACCCAGAACACTTGTGACTGCAGATTCGAGATTAGGCTGGAGTAATCTGACCCTACCTGTACATTATCTGGTCAGGCATATGCTAATAATGGTAGCAACCCAAAAACTATAGAGACAAACTTTTTGTAGACCAAACTGGTTGAACCTTTCAAACTCAAAACATAGTTAGCTTCATTTTTATACCCCCAGATACAAAGTATATTGGGGCTATATAGGAGTCAGGCTTGTCGGTCGGTCGGTTTGTCAATCGGTTAATTGGTCTGTGGACATTTCTTGTGAACACTATTTCTCAGCAACCCTTGGTCAGAATTCAATATAACTTCACAAGAATGATCGATACCAAGCCTAGTTGTGCATATTGTCGGCGTGTTGCATTGAAATATATTAAATGAGTTATGGCCCCTTGAGTTTCTCATGCATATGTATATTGTCAGGCACCAGCTGGGGGTATTCATCACCTTCAGTGATATTTCTAGTTATTTATGTAAAGATTTTAAATATAAAGTTGTTCAGGTCCACTGTAGAGTTTAATAAAATTAATTGTATATTTACTAATTTTCAATATATGCAATACCTTTATATAGTCTCTGACACAACATAAGTAATGTATCTGTTGACTATTTTCAGAGTGGTGATTCATATCCTGTCTGAAGTACAGGAGGTGGACAAGAATGATCTGCTGGAGAAATATGTCAAAGTAAGTCAACTTTGTGTGAAATATGTCAAAGTAAGTACACTCTGTGTGAAATATGTCAAAGTAAGTAAGTCAATTTGTGTGAAATATGTCAAAGTAAGTCAACTTTGTGTGAACTATGTCAAAGTAAGTAAGTTAACTTTGTGTGAACTATGTCAAAGTAAATATGTTAACTTTGTGTGAACTATGTCGAAGTAAATATGTTAACTTTGTGTGAACTATGTCAAAGTAAGTAAGTTAACTTTGTGTGAACTATGTCAAAGTAAGACAACTTAAAGGATCAATGTGCCGATAACTGTTTTTGTTTCCCACTTGCAGACATGTGACATGTGGATTTATTGTATTCGGGATAAAAGGTTATTATTTTTGTGTTTATATCTATATTTCAGTATATATTTAGAGCTGAGCGCATGGAGAAGGGCAGTAAAAAGAAGACAGTCCATGAGGAATTAGCCAAAAGCTTGACCATGATACTGAGACCCGCCAACGCTGACCTAGTCGTGGTCACTAAGTTCCTCAACAACTGTTGGTTCTTCTTTGAGATTATTGTTAAAAGCATGACGCAGTTCTTGATTGACGGAGACAGGGTTAAGGTTAGCCTTTTTATAGCACATTGTGGAAATATAACTACCTCAATGCAAGAAAATAGAATTTTGGATGTTGGTGAACAACGTAGATCCTGATCAGCCTGTGTATATGGACACTATTATCAGTATTTCGAGGGCTTGGCGTGAAACGGTTGTAACTAAAATTGGTATTTTTTTACCAAGGTTATTTACCTCGCCATAAAGTCTTTATAAGCGTTAAATCATTTTTCTTGGTAAACAATGGAAATTTAGGTGCCATTGCTCGTTCTGAGCAATGGCACCTAAATTTGCATTGTTCACAAAAGGGTCAAAATTGCCCCTAATGCAGGGTTTTCAAAATAGGTTTTGAGTTACAACCGTTTACACCAAGCCCTCGAATTCTGCACTGCTCATTATCAAGTCAATAGACCATCAAAGAATCATTAAGTAATTACTTGAAACATAGATCAGACTAGGATTGTAAGTCTGATCTTAATCTGCACTAGGAGCCTAGCCCAAAAATTAAAATGTAATATCTGATGGAAACAAATTGTCAAAGTTTTATCTTATTAAGATGGCAAGATGGGTATTTGTAAATAAGAAGTATTTTCTAATTGTGAGCATTTTCTCGCTTCTGTGAAAATATGTCCGTTTGAGAGAAATGAGAGATTTCCAGTTACCATCAGTATAAAATATGAATTTCCAGATGCCCAAGTAATAGG
Source organism: Serripes groenlandicus (assembly GCA_031761405.1). Classification (NCBI taxonomy): domain Eukaryota; kingdom Metazoa; phylum Mollusca; class Bivalvia; order Cardiida; family Cardiidae; genus Serripes; species Serripes groenlandicus. The sequence continues at coordinate 26,007,885 of JASEVX010000008.1, read as the reverse complement.
AGATTTAGCAGTGGCTATCAGTATAAATTATGTATTTGAGATGCCAAGTACCGTATATCCGCGGCCATAAGTCGACTTCGGCCATTAGTCGAGGGTCCAGTTTGACCCCAATTTCGGCGGTTTTGAGGTTACTCCCAGCCATAAGTCGGGGGTCGACTTTTTAAAAATTTAGGCAAAAAATTCAAAAAAACATGGTTCTCGATGTAAAACTGGATAATAATACATTATGATAATAATGCACAAACCTGATTTTATAAATCCAAATAAGCTAAACCAACTAACTAGTCCAAATTTCTTAATATATGTTTTAATCTATAAAAATAAAAGCGCGAAACTCGAACAAAGGGTTTTGTCGATGTCAACCCTTAAGACACATTTGTCCGATTTCACACATGAAAATTAATCCTTTCAATGTTTTCAAAAAATGATTAGTTAAAAGTAAAACAAACACAGGAATGAGTTATTGCATTGACGAAGTTTATTAAAAGTGTGTGTAATTCACAGAGAGGTGAAGACAAGGGTTGTAAAGGTCTATGGAAAGAAGTTTGGACTCTATAGTTACATGCAAACGGTTGTAATTTCCCCTGGAACAGGCTGTAGTTACAACCGACTTGCATTAACCCTATAACTAAACTGTTTGTCGTGTGAAAAACACAGGGCTCAAATAAATGACGTTACTAATTTACCAGCTGGGATTGAGACGCGACAAATGAAAAACACCCATATAAATTAATGTTAAATCTACGATCCTATTAGCTTAGTAATACTTGTGTGATTAAACTGCACGTACTCTTTTTTTATGACGTAGCTCATTTGTTGGGGAAAATGGTTTGCGGAAATAAAGGTCTATATAGATTTCACTCTTACCCATTTTCACATGCATTTATACGCATCTGCAGCAGACTTCTCTTGATAGAGCTGTGACAAAAGGAGAAATTACTACATTTTTTTTAAATTGGACAAATTAACTTTGAATTAAAAAGGATTTTAAAGGGTATGATATTTATTTTTCCTTTGTTTACGGCTTTGAAACTAGATAAAAAAAAATGTAAGGAAAGGATGCATCGCTGATAAAAAGCAGTATCTCTATTTCTCACAATGTTTTCCAACACTGTCTGCTACATCTGCATTAAAGTTACAAATACGTGGTAGTAACTGTACTGTACACACAATTTACAATGAGGTACCTCTGGACAACTCGATGGTTATATGCAAAACGGATGTAATTTCTCCTGGAATAGGCTGTAGTTACAACCGACTTGCATTAGCCCTAAAACTGTTTGTCACGTGTAAGATATAGCCTTAGGAGAGATTGTCATTCAGTCATAAGTCGAGTCCCTGCTTCAACACCAAAATTTGAGTCTCAAAAATTCGACTTATGGCCGCGGATATACGGTAATAGGAGATTCACCAGTGACTATCAATATAAATTATGTATTTCAGATGCCAAGGAACGAGAGAATCAGTATAAATTATGTATTTCAGAATGCCAAGTAATAGGAGATTTCGCAGTGACTATCAATATAAATTATGTGTTTCAGATGCCAAGGAATGAAAGATTTACCAGTGACTATCAGTATGAATAACTGTATGTATTTCAGATGCCAAGTAATAGGAGATTTACCAGTGGCTATCAGTAAAAATAATGTATTTCAGATGCTAAGGAATGATAGATTTATCAGCGTCTATCAGTATAAAACATGTTTTTCAGATGCCAATAATTGAAAGAAATTCCAGTGACTATCAGTTTAAATAACTGCATATATTTCAGATGCCAAGGAATGAGAGGTTCACCAGTGACTATCAGTATAAATTGCAGACATTACTTAATACCATCACTCCATACATCATTAGTAAATTCAAAGATTCTCAGAGAGAAACGAGGAATGCTAATTACAGTATTGCCTTCTTTGTCAAGGTAGGTTCTCCCTCCCTTTCGCACATACAGATCTGCAGAAGATGACTTTCAGGAAAAAATATGGAAAATCTCTATAAATGATTGTACATTTATTGAATAGAGTGGAAAACATTTTGGCAAAAACAGTTAGAAGTTACTGCCCCATTATGATCATTTTCTGCTTTTACAACAATGTTTTCAAAGGTTGACTTCATCTGATGCATCAAAAAGCATCTGTATTTGTTAAATGGTTTATTTATTAATGTATGTCAGAATATACTAAATTCTTTCGTCTTTTGTTTCAATGGAACTTCAGACCTCAATTATAGTACTTTAATCCATTGTCCCAGCTGTCACACATATCTTACTCAAAAGTGTTACCTGTCAGCTTTAAATAAAATCCAATAAAAATAAATGGTAGAATTTAACCCTTTCCCTCATACGACAATTCTGCAGCAGACGACTTTGAACATATTTTCTCAAAACATAGAAAATCTCTTTAATTGAATGGACAACCTATGACTAAAAGTAGAAAACGTTGTGGTAAAAGGAGAAATTGCTAGTTTTGAGCAATTTCTTCTTTGTCACTATGTTTTCAAAAAGCCGTCTGCTGCAGAGGCGTCAGAAAGCGTTAATATGAGGGAAAGGGTTATTTAAGAAAGAATATGCCACTTAAAATGGATATGAGTTGCAAAAAAGACGGCCAATTTGCCCTGCAATCGCACATGCTCCTTTGGAGTCTTATTGACTCTGTTTTGCATCGTTAAAAGTAACACTGGGGTAATACTAGTGGGGCTACACTTCATGTTCTTGTCTCAAAAGATGCATCTAGGTTTAATAATCATAAAGGCAGACAATGAAGGCGGTAATGAGGATGTGCCCATGCATAGACTCACCTGAGTCTTCACTGTTTGCAAGTACAACAATTCCCCATTTTGCGAGGTGCATCTCACATATTTTCTTTTATCTTTTTCAGATGTGTTTTACGCTAATGGACAGAGGATTGGTGTTCCAGTTTGTATCTCAGCATTTACACAACTTTAGTGTTGTAGAACACAGGGTAAGAATCCCCCCATGTATCTGTCTGGCGTGAAAGGGTAAAAATCCACCCATGTATCTGTTTGACGTGAAAGGGTAAGAATCCGCCCATGTATCTGTCTGACGTGAAAGGTTAAGAATCCCCCATGTATCTGTCTGACGTGAAAGGGTAAGAATCCGCCCATGTATCTGTCTGACGTGAAAGGGTAAGAATCCGCCCATGTATCTGTCTGACGTGAAAGGGTAATAATCCGCCCATGTATCTGTCTGACGTGAAAGGGTAAGAATCCGCCCATGTATCTGTCTGACGTGAAATAAGAGGCATTAACCCTTTCCTAGCTGCTGCAGAAAAGATGACTTTTTGGATCACCATGGGCAGTTTCTCTTTTTGCCACACATTTCACAATGTTTTTAGCTCACCTATGCACGAAGTGCAAGGTGAGCTATTGGGATCACATTTTGTCCGGCGTCCGTCCGTCGTGCGTCGTCAACATTTGAGCTTGTTAACACTCTACAGGCTACATTTTGCATCCAATCTTCATGAAAGTTTATCAGAACGTTCATCTCCATAAAATCTTGGACAAGTTCGAAACTGGGCTTTATGAGGTCAAAAACTAGGTCACTAGGTCGAATTGAAGGGAAATCTTAACACTCTGGAAGCCACATTTTCAACTTGAGCATGTTGATACTTTATCAGAATGTTTGTCTTAATGATATGTAGGTCAAGTTCGAACATGGGTCACGTCGGGTCAAAAAGTAGGTCACAGGGCAAATTGAAGGAAAATCTTGTTATCACTCCAGAGGCCGCAATTTTTGCTTAAGCAGTTTGAAATGTTGTCAGAATGTTTGTCTTAAAAATATCTAGGTCAAGTTCGAATATGGGTTATGCCGGGTCAAAAACTAGGTCACTAGGTCAAATTGAAGGAAAATCTTATTAACACTTTGGATGCCGCATTTTTTGCTTCAGCAACTTGAAATTTGTTCAGAATGTTGAGCTGAATGATATCTAGGCCAAGTTCGAATATGGGTCATGCCGGGTCAAAAACTAGGTCACTAGGCCAAATTGAGGGAAAATCTTGTTAACTCTGTAGAAGCCGCATATTTTGCTTCAGAATGTTTGTCTTAAAGATATCTAGGTCAAGTTTAAATATTGGTCATATTGGATCAGAAACTAGGTCACTAGGCCAAATTAAGGGAAAATCTTGTTAACTCTGTAGAAGCCGCATGTTTTGCTTCAGTGGCTTGAAATTTTGTCAGAATGTTGAGCTGAATGATATTTAGGCCAAGTTCGAATATGGGTCATGCCGGGTCAAAAACTAGGTCACTAGGCCAAATTGAAGGAAAATCTTGTTAACACTTTGGATGCCGCATTTTTTGCTTCAGCAGCTTGAAATTTTGTCAGAATGTTTGTCTTAAAGATATCTAGGTCAAGTTTAAATATGGGTCATATTGGATCAGAAACTAGGTCACAAGGCCAAATTAAGGGAATATCTTGTTAACTCTGTAGAAGCCGCATGTTTTGCTTCAGTGGCTTGAAATTTGGTCAGAATGTTGAGCTTAATGATATTCAGGCCAAGTTCGAATATGGGTCATGCAGGGTCAAAAACTAGGTCACTAGGTCAAATTGAAGGAAAATCTTGTTAACACATTGGATGCCGCATTTTTTGCTTCAGCAGCTTGAAATTTGGTCAGAATGTTTGTCTAAATGATATCTAAGCCAAGTTCGGATATGGGTCATGCCGGGTTGAAAACTAGGTCACTAGGCCAAATTGAAGGGTAATCTTGTTAACACTCTGGATACTGAATTTTAAATTTCAGCATGATGAAACTTTATCAGAATGTTTTTCTTGATGATATGTAGGCCAAGTTCGAATATGGGTCATGCTGGGTCAAAAACTAGGTCACTAGATCAAATTGAAGGAAAATCTTGTGAACTCTTTGGATGCCACATTTTTTGCTTCAGCAGCTTGAAATTTGGTCCGAATGTTTGTCTGAATTATATCTAGGTCAAGTTTGAATATGGGTCATATTGGATCAGAAACTAGGTCAATAAAGGAAAATATGGTTCAAACTCCGGAGGCCGCATTTTTACTTTGAGCAAGTTGAAACGTAAGAATGCTGTCTTGATGATATCTAGTCCATGTTGGAATATGGGTCATATCAGGTAAACAAAATATAGATCACTAGGCCAAATGAAGGAAAATATTGTTAGCACTGTGCATTCAGAATAATTGTCTTGATGTGTTTTGCATTGCAGTACATTGTATAATTAAGGTGAGCGATCCAGGGCCATCATGGCCCTCTTGTTATAAGATGTCGGCTGCAATTGCGTTGCAATTCATCTGCAGAAAGGGTCAAAGTTTATAACAATTCAGGTCATATTGCATTCTTTCACAGTCAAACTTTTGAGGCTATAGGAATGTTTCCAGTTGATTCAACAAGACCGTACCACAATACTATAAAACTCTGAAAACGTTCTCTGTGCTCTGGAAGGAACTTATGCTCCAAAGCAGAATGATGCAATATTGGTCAATTTTGAGAATGAATGTGCTTCTGACAAATCAGATACTTGGCAACAAATTCTGAGCACAGAGTATAGTTTTTATACCAGCTGTGACGTCTTCAGCTGACTTTGAAAAATTTGAAAAAGTTAGCTATTTGCTCAAATCTTTTTTTCTATTCACAATTTTTGTTCTGTATCCAGAAGTAACATTTTATTCCTCAGATGTTTTCAAAGTTCGAGGACTCTTGATCCTTTTTCACTTGCAGACGTAATCTGATACATATGAAGCAGATGACTTTTGAAAACATTGTGGCAAAAGGAGAAATTGCATCATGTTGAGACAATTTTTCCTTTTGCCACTATGACTTTAACCCTTTCCTGCATATAGACGCATAAAGAGCAGTTCACCCTTTGGCCACAATGTTTTCAACTTAATTCAATAGTTATACATGTATTTACAGAGATTTTCCATATCTATCTATCGCTAGATGCTTTTAAAGTCGTCTGCTGCAGATTTGTTGTATGTGGGAAATCGTTAATTAACTCAATAGTTATGCTTTCATTGAAGAGATTAAACAAATTTCAACTGAGATATTTTCAATGTCATCTGCTGCAGATTTGTTGTACGTGCACAAATTGTTTAAACTCACGTGTCAAGTTTTCTTGGGTTGAATTTTGAGGTATAATATATTCTATGTTTCAGATTCTCCATGAGTATAAGTTTGAATTTTTACGGATAGTCTGCAGCCATGAACACTACATCCCCTTGTCTTTACCGTTAATGAGGAAAGGACTCATCAAGTCTTACAAAGGTACTGTCAAATTTTAGTGATAATAAGTATTGGCTACAGGGTACATATACTATAAACTGATAAAAATCCATTGTCACTTTGATTATCAAGGAATGCATTTTAATTGTTTACCCATTTCACACCTGCAGATTCATTTTAACCCTTTCCCTCATGTAGATGCTTTCTGACACCTCTGCAGCAGATGGCTTTTTGAAAACATAGTGACAAAAGAAGAAATTGCACAAAACGTGCAATTTCTCCTTTTGCCACAATGTTTTTCCACTTTTTGTCATAGGTTATCCATTCAATTATAGAGATTTTCTATGTTTTAAAGTTAAAGTTCAAAGTCGTCTGCTGCAGAATTGTTGTATGAGGGAAAGGGTTAAAGCATTTACAGCAGACCACAATGGATAACATAATGGCAAAAGAACAAATTGCTCATAATGATCAATTTCTCCTTTTGCCAGAATGTTTTCAACTTTTTTCAATCATTACACTCAGATTTATAGAAAGTGTCCCATATTTTTTCCGAGATATTTTCAAAGTCACCTGCTGCTGAATTGTTGTGTGTGGGAAAAGGGTTAAATGCAAAATAATGAAGGAACTACACCGTATAACAATATTTTGCTTGAATTTTTTTAACATTTTATCTCAATGAATGAAACTGAGTTGAAAAGAGTTGTAGCAAGACTGAAGAGGAAAAATTGCTTATTTATGAGCCAATTGCTCCTTTTTGCCAAAATGTTTTCATAAGTAGTCAAAATACTCATGTAATTGAGAAAAATGATTATCAAAGATCTAGGTCCATATTCCTGCTTCTTTTATATTCCTATTTCTTTTATTCTGAAAAATAACCAAAGGTTTATCTAGTTTCTTAGTGACATTGGATTAAATGAATGAAAAAAGAGAAGTTATTTGGAAGGGTGTTCTTAATATTATTTATTGATTACTCATATTGATTTTTATCAGATTGTTCGTCTTTCTTGGTGGTGGGGTTAAATCATTTCTTAACCCTATCTTGCTTACAGACACATTTTGATTCATCTTCAGCAGACAACTTTTGAAAACATTGAAATATGGCTCACAATGATTTCAACTCTATTCATGAATGAAAAGTCCAGTAATTGAGATTTTCCATACTTTTTCCCAGACGTTTTCCAAGTCGTCTGCTGCAGATATGTCATACCTGTATTTTGGAAAAGGTTAAAAGAGAAAATAAAGTCGTCTGCTGCAGATGCATCAAACGTGTGTGAATAAGGGGGGTAAGAAAGATCTGCTTCGATAGCATGTGATGCAAAATAAATTCAGCATCTGAAAATTAGAACTATAATTTTTGATAATTTCACCAAAATATTTTGCTATGTTGTCAGCTGCAAAGGTGTCCAAATTTGAAAAATGAATAATTTATCAATTGATTTGATTGTCAAATGAAAAATAAATTGTTTTTGTTCTTCTTTATGCTGTTTTTGCTCACAGAAAAATATGAACATTGACAAAAAAAATGCTATTTTACAAAATTTTAATGTGTCTTTAGTTTCCCGCAGCTTTTTAAATGTTCAGCAAGTTTTGATATTGTTCTTTTTATATGCAAACAGCGAATCAACTTGTTGCTATATTTTTTTGCATATTATAAATTTATTACTGTAGCACTAACTCATCACAATATCAACTTCCCAAACATGTCATTGTCATTTATCATTCCCAACAAATTTGCAGCAGACGACTTTGAAAACATCAAAACTAAAATATGAAAAATCTCAATGATTAAAACATATTGTTTTCAAAAGTCGTCTGCTGCAGAGGTTTGAGGGAAAGGGTTTAATTTTCATTTTACCTCATAGATCTTATTGTGTTTCTCATAAAAACCAAATATAACCCTTTTCCATTTGCAGATGCATTTTGATGCATTTACATCATAAGACTTTTGAAAACATTGTGGCATAAAGTGCAAATAGAAATGAACACAAGCATTTGTACCTTTTGCCACAATGTATTCAACTCTTTTTAATAGTTTTACTTTCCTTGGACAGAGATTTTTAATATTTTTGCCTAAATATATTCAAAGTTGTTCATATTCAAAGTCATCTGAAGGAATCCGCTGTGGTCGAGTGGTTAGCGTTGGGTATTTTGAAACCGGTTGTCCCGGGTTCGATCCCCAGTCTCTGCACTACGGTCATGGTGGAGTGACCTTGGGCAAGGCACATTTTCTAGCCTAGTACTGGTTTGTTTACCCAGGACCCATGAATAAATGAACTGTCGCCGTGATATAACTGAAATATTGTTGAAAGCGGCGTAAAGCCCCAATAAATAAATAAATAAACAAAGTCATCTGCTGCTGATTTGTTGTTTGTGGAAGAAGGTTAAACAAACAAAAAAGTTTGAATGATTCAAGCAGGAGGAAATGCAAAAAATGTAAATGGAAAATAACATTTTTGAAAACATTGTGACAAAAGAAGACATTGTTCAAAACGAGCAATTTCACCTTTTGCCACAATGATTTCATCCGATCATTGATCGAGTTTTTCTATATTTTATACAGTCGTCTGCTGCAGATTTATTGGATGTGGGAAAAGGGTTAATGCAAAATTAAGCAGCCAATGCAATATTCAGCTTTCATCTATATCAGCAGTGAAGATTGTGTTTTGAAAACCAATTTGTTCCACATGCCTTAATATTTCATATCTATAGTAGTAACAAGTATTAAACAAATAACTTGAGTCATATATCTTGCCAAATTGATACAATATGCCTGACAGATAATGCATTAGAATGAAGAATATCTTGATTGTAACAATATATATGCCATGTAATTATACCTATGTTTCATATAATATATGACTCCTTTGTGGAAATATAAAACTGCAACTTCATTTCCATAAGGATTTGCGGGCCAAAATATTTTGATATGATAGTGATCTTTGCAGACTAAATCATACTGAAAAAAATGCTCTGCATTTGCATTTTGTATAAAATATATATTTAACCCTTTCCCACTAGCAATCACATTTTGACACATCTGAAGCAGACGACTTTTTATCTTTTCGAAATTGTCTGTTGCAGATTTAAAGTAAGTAGAAAAGGGTTAATACACAAAGAATGCAGATTGAAGTATATAATTGATATGCTCAATATGATCAATCTTGAACCTTTCCCACATACAGCAAATTTGTATCAGACGACTTTGAAGACATCAAGGCAAAAACAAAAATATAAATGAAAATATAATTATTAAATATGAGAAATTTCTCCTTTTGCTATATTGGTTTCAAATGTTGTCTGCTTCATAGTCAAGGAAAAGAATCTCAGTTATCTTGATGTATGGCTTTCATTCACTTTTTTCTAAATTTCTAAGAAACATAATTTCTTTTTGACTAAGCCCTGTTGTAATTATGTTACTATGAAAAATTGAAATTAATAATATATTTCAAAGGCATTTGATGTATTTAATTAAATTATCTTTGCATTTTTTCAAAGTTGTCCATTAGTCTATTGTTTTTTATCTTCCAAATTTGACAGGAAAAATGTGACAACTTTATTAATTGTGTGCCTGTCTTGGATCGGTAATGGACTATTATCATATTATCATAACATTGTCATTAGAATTTCATTTTCTTTATCACGCAGGTTGCTCTGTGATCATTTATATATTATTTTGCTTATTATTTCATGTGTTATTATATTCACCCTAACAGACATCAAGTTAGAAGGTAAAGACTAAAACACTGATCAAATAGTTGTTGTCGTCTTGGCTTTATTTATTAAATAGATGGCTTTATATCACAGCACTGTCAAAGCTAAAATAATTCATTGATTGGTCTGTTTAACAAAATATCATTATCGTGATAAAATCAGAACTTAGTATCGTTATGATTTTGTTTATGTTGCTGTTGTTGCTGTTGTAAGACTGCTGCTTATTTTTATCCTTTACAAGATACGGATGACATTTGATTCCATTGCAGCAGATGAATTTTAAAAAAAATGTCATGGAAAAGAGAAATTACTTGAATTGAGAAATTTCATCTTTCCCCAATCAATGTTTCAAAGACCGTCTGCTGAGAAGGTTTCAAAATGAGTGAAATGTTGTCTGTATCAGGGATAAGCTGAAATTACTGACCTACAATGTGATACACTTAATTAACGGTAGATGACATCTTAAAGCAATATGTCGCATAGTGAATGGTTTAAAGCTTGACATGCACATGCCTTTAATGCTTTAAATGCTGAATTTTTAAAATGGACTTGTTCAGCTTTGGGATCTGGAAGAGTTCATTGCCAATTTTAGTTTAGGAATATCAAGAATAACCCTTTCCCACGTATAGACGCTTTCTGACACGTCTGCAGCAGACGACTTTTGAAAACATCTTGGCAAAAGGAGAAATTGCTTAAAACAAGCAATTTCTCCTTTTGACACAATGTTTTCAACACTGTCAAAAAATAGAAAATCTCTATAATTGAATGGATAACCTATGTCAGACTAAAAGTGGTAAACATTGTGGCAAAAGGAGAAATTGCTTGTTTTGAGCAATTTCTTCTTTTGTCACAATGTTTTCAAAAAGTTGTCTGCTTCAGAGGCGTCAGAAAGCGTCTATATGAGGGAAAGGGTCAAAACATCATACATAAGAAAATGACATCGATGATGTTGGAAAAGTAGTGTTGCATCAGTATGATTTATGATATTATACTACAATATTCCATCAAGCAATGTTGTTGTTTTTTAATCCGAAAATTGCAGAACTGGATAGACATTGATTGAAGGATGTTTTGACTTAAATGCTTTTACTGAATACATTGAAAATCTGTTCAAAAGTTATTGACATTGATATCAAATATTTTTACAAATGTGTTCAGTTTTTCAAAAACGAAAAGAAGTAGACAGCTGTGAAAATGTATAAACATAAATATTTGAAAATATCTGAAAATGAAAGTATAGTTATTGAATAGAATTGAAAACGCTGTGCAATGAGCAATTTCTCCATTAACTGCTATGTTTTCAAAGTCGTCTGCCCAAGATTCATCAAATTGCTACTGCATGTTAAAAAGGCGTAAAGAGATGCCCTAAATAACTTTTTTTGCAGCTGACAGCTTTTGAAAGCAATGATTGAAAAAAGATAACAAGAAGATAGCAATAACTGCAAGGGTTTTTAGTCCTTTATATAAAAGGGTTCTCACCCTAGTCCAAACAATTTTTTGCAGGCCATTAAATAAAGTCCTACAAAAGAAATAAAGACACTGATTAAATTATTTCTGCTTTGTATGAAGTGCTGTTAATTTGATGATACTTGTACATTTTGTATTCTCTGTGCTAATAGATCATTGCCATTTAAGGACTTAACCCTTTCCCTCATATAGACGCTTTCTGGTGCCTCTGTAGCAGACAGCTTTTTGAAAACATAGTGACAAAAGAAGAAATTGCTCAAAACAAGCAATTTCTCCTTTTGACACAATGTTTTCCACTTTTAGTCATAGGTTATCCATTCAATTATAAAGATTTTCTTATTTTTTGACAAAATATGTTCAAAGTCGTCTGCTGTCGTATGAGGGTTAACCCTTTCGCACTTATAGAAAATATGCAGCAGAAGACATACATACAAAACTAGGGTATTGTCTGTAAATGCAGGTATGATTATCGAATATTGTGGCAAAGGTTGTCTGAGGTAGATGCATCAAAATGTGTCTGTAAGTTGGAAAGGGTTAATTAACCAAATTATATCATATGCTATTTTTAGGATCTTTAAACTTTGAATATGAAAATGAAAGTTTATATCTAATAGGTGGAAAGCATTTGATAAAACTGCATTAGGCATTTATTTTGTATTTTAGGAACAAACAATTGCTCTTTTTGTATTTTGTTTGTTACTTAAGTTTTACAAAAATCCTTTCAGATTCTTTCCATTCAAAAGATCACAAAATAGCATATAATATGTTACAGGTTATAACAATATTCAGTGTTAAATAAGCACTAGACTGAACATTTGTGGAAATGAATCTTTACTATACATATCTCGGTGACACATAAGTGGAAAGGTTGTTCTCTGGAACTCAAGATTTCAAAAAGTTGTGAGGCACTGACTCAAGATTTCGAAAAGTTGTGAGTCACTGACTCAAGATTTTGAAAAGTTGTTGGTCACTGGATCTCAAGATTTTGAACAGTTGTGAGTCACTGGATCTCAAGACTTTGAAAAGTTGTGAGTCACTGGAACTCAAGATTTTGAAAAGTTGTTGGTCACTGGATCTCAAGATTTTGAACAGTTGTGAGTCACTGGATCTCAAGACTTTGAAAAGTTGTGAGTCACTGGAACTCAAGATTTTGAAAAGTTGTGGGTCACTGGAACTTAAGATTTTAACTTTATAAGAACACAGTGTGCCATTGGGACTCCGTCAAAAGTATGTTTTTGAGTCCTGAGGATGCACACGAAAATTGTAAAGATGGCATTGGCTGAAGATTAAATTGTTCAATGCCAATTTCAGTAATTTATGTATTACTATGTCTTGTGAATCGCCCTTTTTCCAAATGTTCAGAATTCATAGGCTGCTTTTAGGTTAGATAGTATCACTGATATGTATTCTTTACACAAAGTTATATAAACAGGGTCTCTCTCTCTCTCTCTCTTTCTCACAGTCCACTACCTATTTGAATGATAACCTTTACATAATGCTCACGTTTGTGTTTTGTTATTGTGAGCCAAGTTATCCCTTTAACCCTTTCCCTCATACGACAATTCTGCAGCAGACGACTTTGAACGTATTTTGTCAAAACATAGAAAATCTCTATAATTGAATGGATAAGCTATGACTAAAAGTTGAAAACATTGTTGGCAAAAGGAGAAATTGCTTGTTTTGAGCAATTTCTTCTTTTGTCATTATGTTTTCAAAAAGCCGTCTGCTGCAGAGGCGTCAGAAAGCGTCTATATGAGGGAAAGGGTTAATTCAGTAGTTGGATGATACTTCCAAATCTTATTAGATATTGCATTTCTTCATAGCAGATATCTCATTTTGCAAAAGCAAAATTGTTTTTCCCAAAATGTTTTATAATATTGTCTGCTGCAGAGATGTCAAATATAATAATAAGTCTATCAGTAAAATAAAGTTAGTATATTATTTGCATTCATTTCCATAGAAACAGATGCATGCAAGGAAGGCCTTGACCCCCGCAAGACTAAAGATGTTATTGCATGTAATTATAGTTGTCATAATTTCTACTTTGTGATCAAGTTATGTACATTTTGTTTTTATTCTGTTTTTTTCTTTTTCCCGAATTTTGCTTTGATACTTTCTGTTGAAGTACTTTTGATTCACATTCCAACCCCCCCCCCCCCCCCCCCCACCCAATTAGCTTTGTTGTTATTTTAGATCTTAAATGATGTTGCACAGATTTGCTTGCATGCATAGAAATGCCATTACTTCATATGATTATACATGTATACGACTATTTTTCTGTACTTGTTTGCGTATTCCATTCTAAGTTTGAAACAGTTTCAATATTAATCCATTTTTTTCTTTCAGAGATTGTAGTATTGTATGCAGTTTTTACCATTGAATAAACCATAGTGGGAAAAGAAGCTTTTTACTCATTGCAAGTAGTTCTGATGTAGAAAAAAAGTTTCTCTTCGTTGTAAGCTCAACGTGCTGTCAAATAGATAGCAACCTCTCAATGTCCTCTCCTAAAGTTCTTCAAGTACTTAAGATGTGTGTAAAATTCTGATTTCATTGATAACCAAAGGACAAATCTTCTCCTTCCTAACTGGTTGACCAACTTTAAAATGACTTTCTAGAAATATCAGATTCCTTCAAGCCATATAAATTGGTCAAAATACATGGTTCTGATTTGTTTATATGAGTGAATACTTTAAAAATCTTCTCCAAAGGTATGAATCTGATTTTCAAATTATTTTGTATAAATGTTCATTGGGTGGCCCTGTATCAGATTCCTTGAAGCCATATTGATTGGTTGAAAAATATGGCCTCCAGTTGGATGGGGCTCTTTTGCATTATATGGCAATAGTGAGTTAATTTTGCCTAATGAAGCAATGCAGGACCTCTTGGGCCTCTTGTTTGCATAAAGTCACACAAATACATTCCCCTGGTTTATGATTTTTTTTACATAAAATATGCCTTAAACTTAGATAGAAAATTATGAGTAGTTGCATTCTGGATAAAACACTCTGAATGTTTTTGTGGCAATCATAGGTTACATCTACATGCGCGTCTTTGCTTCATGATACATGTACATGTATATATCGAGGGCTTGCTGTGAAAGGTTGTAACTAAAACTGGTATTTTTTTACCAAGGTTAATCACCACGCCATAAATCTTAATGAACAATGGCACCTAAATTTGCATTGTTTTACAAAGGGGTCAATATTGCCCCTAAACCAGGGTTTTCAAAATAGGTTTTTAGTTACTAGCCATTTCTTGAGACTTTCTCTGACTGAATTTGCTAACTTTGGAGATGTGGATCAGGCTGACTGATTGTGCAGTGTGATCTGGTTTTACAGTGTTCATAAATGCCTTATGGTTGGTTGGCTCTCCTGGAGCACAGCTGCAATAAGGATTTACAGGTATTTGTTTAACCCTTTCCCACTTACATCAAATCTGCAGCAGACGCCTTTGAAAATATCTACTCAAGATTTGGTAAATATCTGGAATTGAAGGTATTTTTACTGTAAAAACTTGTAAACATTGTGGCAAAAGGAGAAATTTCTTGTTTTCAACAATTTCTCCTTTTGTCATAATGTTTACAAAAGCCTTCTGCTGAAGATGTGTCAAGACGCTTCTATAGTTAGGAAAGGGTTAAGTAACAAATAAACAAAGGTATATATTTTATCCTCTACAGGATGTTACATTTGTATAAGAAATGACAAAAGAACTAAACGTATAACATTATTTTGTCCCTGTTCCCGTTCTAGGGTTTTCCCAATATTTCCAGAGAGAAGAAGAAGGTGATATGTCTCTACATGTCCTCACACGACACTCCTCACAATACACACTTAACCCTTTCCCTCATATAGACGCTTTCTGACGCCTCTGCAGCAGACGGCTATTTGAAAACATAGTGACAAAAGAAGAAATTGCACAAAACGTGCAATTTCTCCTTTTGCCACAATGTTTTCCACTTTTAGTCATAGGTTATCCTTTCAATTATAGATTTTCTACTTTTTTACAAAATATGTTCAAAGTCGTCTGCTGCAGAATTTTCGTATGAGGGAAAGGGTTATCAAAGCTTTGGTTCATGCTTTATTCAATTGCCTTGACCTTCGACAATATCAAATTCTAAGAAATGATACCTGGTGCCTTGTTTCTTTCATTTATGATTGAGGAGATGAAACTGATAAATTTTTAAACTTGCTAACTCACAAATTGCTCTTGTTCTTCATCAAGGTTCTTGTAAAACTTAACCCCTTCCCTCATATAGACGCTTTCTGACGCCTCTGCAGCAGACGGCTTTTTGAAAACATAGTGACAAAAGAAAAAATTGCTCAAAACGAGCAATTTCTCCTTTTGCCACCATGTTTTCCACTTTTAGTCACAGGTTATCCATTTAATTATAGAGATTTTCCATTTTTGAACAAAATATGTTCAAAGTCGTCTGCTGCAGAATTGTCGTATGAGGGAAAGGGTTAAAATGACAAACCCATTCCCACATCTGCTGCAGACAACTTTTGAAAACGTTGTGACAAAAGGATACATTGCTCAATACAAAACATGTGTCTGCTGCAGACGGTCAAAACGCACCTGCATGTGGGAAATAGTTTAAACTTGATTGCTTTTCTTTTTCTTCTGTATTAACTCGTATCTTGGACTTTCATTACTGGTTGATTAGACTGAAGATCTTCAATATTCTAAACTTGTGTGCAACCCATCAATTTTTCAGCTATAGTACAGAGCATCTCGATAACTGGCGTCGTTTTTCATGTACTAAAATCCTTATTAGACATTCAAACCCTATGTGAGACGATTCTTTTGAGAACCCACAACATAGGATTGTGTTGAGTTACCAGAGAAATATTGTGGGGAAAAGACCCTGTTCACTCCCTCTTATCTAGTCCTCTGGGCTATATCAAAGACTTTTTGTACAATTTCAAAATAGTTTTAGGCTTACTCAAAAATATGTTTTAACATGAAAAGATCTTAAAAAATGACCCTAGTAAATGTTCTTTAACCCTTTCCCTCATATAGACGCTTTCTGACGCCTCTGCAGCAGACAGCTTTTTGAAAACAAAGTGACAAAAGAAGAAATTGCACAAAACGTGCAATTTCTCCTTTTGCCACAATGTTTTCCACTTTAAGTCATAGGTTATCCATTTAATTAAAGAGATTTTCCATGTTTTGACAAAATATGTTCAAAGTGGTCTGCTGCAGAATTGTCATATGAGGGAAAGGAATAACTGAATTAATATCGTATGTTAACATAATTGTCTTAGTGGCAGTCAGGTCAAACCACAGATTAAAATGTAAGTAGTGGCTTCTCTTCTTAGCACTCAGGTTAAGCATTACAATCGATGCCACTGTGTCCGGTCTCTATGATAGTAAAGTACCGTGAACACTCTGATAAAGTCCAACTTTGCAATGTTAAATTATTAAAACGGACTTGTCAAGCTTTTCATTTGGAAGAGTCCTTTGTCAATTTTAGGAATTTCAAGACAAAAATGATTAGTTGAGCAGCTACTTAACACTAATGATCCGGGTCAGATGTTGCAAATGCGGCGGCTTGGTTGATTCTATACTGTTGACACAGGATTCACAAAATTGCTTCCAGCAGTCGGAAGGTTTTAAAACAGTAAAATAAATGAAAGTGGTATTAAATGAATCATTTAATTAAAATATATTTATTTTTTGCATGGAAATATCTAGGTTCATTATTTAGTTCACTTAATCACTTAATATAATTTTTGCATTTTATTTTCAAATCTTTTTCTGAAACAGATGGCTTGTTTGTTTGAATAATGTTTTAACGCTCCTTACCATATTAAATGTATATCACATCAAGACAATTTACAATTTGATGCCGTTCCTGCAACCCTTTCCTTCAATGTTAAACTATGCGTTCCTCTATTTAACCCTTTCCCACTTGCAGATGACTTTTTGAAAACAGTGTGACATAATGAGAAATTGCCAATGATGAGCAATTTCTCTTCTACTATGATTGTTTTAATACCATTAATAATGTTTTTTGTCCATAAGTTTTTCAAAGTCATCTGCTGCAGATTTGTCATGCGTGGAAAAGGGTTGAATAACATAATTTTGTAGTACAAGGCGATACATATATATGTTACACAGATTGGCTAATGGCTGAAATTTCAGCCATTTCATGAAAAGCCTGAAATATTGAGCTATTTCATGAAATGACTGAGTGAATTGGTCATTTCACGAAAAGGCTAATTTTTTTAGCCATTTCATGAAATGGCTGATTTCACAGATTGACTGTAACATATGTATGATGATTTCACTTCCTTTATATATTACTTTATCTATGATTAAACCTGTAAAACCCTTTCCAACACACAACAAATCTGCAGCAGACGGCTAGAAAAAACATCTAAGCAAAAGTGAGAAAATCCCCTATAGATGAAAGAATTATAAGCAAATGCAGTTGAAAACATTGTGGCAAAAGGAATATTACTCATTATGAACAATTCATCCAATCGCCACAATGGTTTTAAGTGTTGTCTGCTGTAGATAAGTCAAAATGTGTCTGCATGTGGGAAAATGATGAGCAATTTCCTCTTCACCTTGAATGTTGTTGTTAGCATTTTGCTGCAAAGTTTTTCAACATTAACTGTATCTTAATGGTTTTGTCATGATTTAGCTATAATGATTATATTTTGTTATGTTTTTATGTTCCAATTTGCATGACCTTTAGCTATGTTTCTTAAACCTTTCCCACATACATCAATTCTGCAGCAGACGACTTGGAAAACATCCATGAAAACTTCAGGAAATTCTCTATAATGGAGAGTTTAATCATTGAAAAAAGTTGAAAACATTGTGGCAAAAGGAGAAATTGCTCGTTTTAAGCAATTTCTCCTTTTGTCATGTTGTTTTCAGAAGTCATCTGCTGCAGATGCATCAAAATGGGTCTATAGGTCGGAAATGGTTGAATTTAAGCCAATTGAACCCTTTCCCACATACAACAGATCTGCAGCAGACTACTTTGAAAGCATCTGGCTAAAAATATGGAATGTCTCTTTGAATAAAGTTACAAAATTGTGGGAAAAGGGGGAAATTGCGCATGATGAGCTATTGCTCTTTTGCCATGATGTTTTCAGAAGTCATATGCTGCAAATGTGTTAAAATGCTTCTGCATGTGGGAAAGTGTTAAGCAAGCAATACATTGTATCTCTTAATTTCATGTATTTCATTTTTCCTTTTACATGTATTTTTCCTTGTTTGTTTTGTTACCTTTTTTCCATGAATCTTTATCTCTTTTGAATCAAATGTTATCTATTTTTTTTGTGACCTCTGTGCATGTTATTGCTTTTACAATCATGTTTAGCCTGCCTATACTGAAAACTTATGAAAACCAAAATGTTACAAGAAGCTCTAGCATTGTTACTAGTAACACCATTATCGTTCTCAATATCCATTTTGAAAAATAGATTTCATCTACCATCAAACTTCTAATTCTGGAATTCTACCCTGGGTGTCATTTGTGCATGTTTAACACTTTTTCACATACAGATGCTTTCTGATGCCTCTGCAGCAGACGAATTTTGAAAACATTGTGACAAAAGCAGAAATTGCTCAAAACAAGCAATTTCTCCTTCTGCCACAATGTTTTCAACTCTTTCTCAGTAACATATTTTTATTTAGAGATATTCTCCATATCTTTTCCAATATGTATTAAAAGTCGTCTGCTGGACATTTGTTGTATGTGGGAAAGGGTTAATTAACAGACAAGAGTGTCTACATCAGTTTGTTATTTGCATGTAAAATCTTGAGAGATTGAATTCCGAGATCACAAGTCTGATGGCATACTAACTATACATTACATTTACACTTACCATCATTTCAAATTCATGCCATTTTTCATAACTAACGTATTATTTTGATAAAGTTTATGAACATCTATCCCAACATGAGTGGTGACATTATATTATTGTATCAATTCACAGCATCTAACAATGATATTTCACAAGAAGCAAAGCATCTGCTGCTTACACCTTTATAAAAACATTGTGAAAGGAGAAATAGAAATAGATATTTTCAAAGTTGTCTGCTGCTGACTTGTAATATTTGTTAAAAAGGTAAGATTGTTATTGTTGATATATATATATATATATTTATACATGCTTTAGATAAAAAATTAAAAAACGGTATCATCAAATTTTGGAGAAACAAAGAAGAAAAAACTCCTAGATATCTGTTTAAACCTGCATTCCTCATAATAAGTCCTAATCTGTTTCAGATCTTAAGTGCGATTACACGCTGTCGGAGGAATACAGGAAGACTCATTACCTACCCGGACTACTTTTACAGGAGCTGAAAATGGCTCTGAACGAATCCAAGGAGATCCGCAGATGTGCCATTAATGTTATTCGGGATCAGTTTGCCAAACATGCTTTTGATGATCGCTATCAGCATAGGGTAGGCATTAAATGAAATATTTCTTGGATTTCCATGTTTATGCATCTGCAGCGGTCGACTTTTGAAAACATTGTAGCAAAAGTAGAAATTGCTCATTATTTCATTCTAAGGTCAAAGTAACCTTGAACACAAAAGGCTTGTCTGATAGATGACTCTGCTTTGGCCTTATTTCCTCAAATTTGGCTGGGAGGTAGGGCATGACCAGAAGATGACCCCTTTTGCTTTTGAGGTCGTCTGGTCAAGTGAATTTGAATAGAGACGTCAGAAAGTATCTACATATGGGAAAGAGTTAAAACAATTTACCTGATATGTTTTTCCTGAAATTTGTTAAGTCATCTGCTGAGTAAAAATGTTTTTGCAGTTTTATTGATTCAGTTGAAACCATCATGGGAAAAAAAAACCTTCACTGTCCATCTACATGTAATTCATGTAACTTCAGACAGAAGAGAACTGCAATTGGGACTCCATCTCAGCTTGTATATTCAATTTTGAGCTTTGATGTTGTTCCTTGTCAAAACAAAGTTGTCTGCTGCATATTTGTTGTTCGTGGGAAAGTGTCAATCACACACTTAACTTTGATACAATCACATTAAAGTTCGACCTAACATTTGCTGCAGTAGTAAACATTCTTATAGACACAAACAAGATAGAGAAGCATGATGGCAGAGTGTTGGTTGTATGATACAATTTTATTCAACAGAAAAATAAGAACCTGCTTATTGATATTTAACCATTTCCCACTTCAGACGTGTTTCAACGCATCTGCAGCAGAAGACATTTGAAAACATTGTGGCAAATGGAGAAATTGCTCATAATGAGCAATTTCTCCATTTGCCACAATGTTTTCAACTCTTTTCAATTATTATTCTTTTGTTTATAAAGTTTTCCACATTTTAACCAAAATGAGTTCAAAGACGTCTGCTGTACATTTCTTTTATGTGGGAAAGGGTTAAATTTATATGGTCAATTTCTAGACACCTTTTATGCGATGTCGCCCAAACAAATATATGACCAGCAAAGAATTTTGACTTGATTTGAATGAGAATGGTCTTTTGTATTTTCTTCTGCAGAATCAACAGGGTAGAATAGCAGCTCTCTATCTACCTCTCATCTCCATAATACTCGAAAACAAACACCGCTTCTCAAAGTCAGACGATAAATCACCGTCCCACGCTCAGAGCTCTCAACCAGTTGTCAATGGCGACACTCCAAGTGGGAAATCAGAGAGCAGATCTGGATCAGCGAATCACACGCCGGTTCAAAAACAGAGGAGCACGGTCACCTTGCCCCTTGGGGGGGACCAACCGTCAAAGAGAGATTCCTCGGTGTTTGACATGATTGCTGGAACCAAAAGTGAGTGGAGTTTTTACAATGAATGTTTAACAAATCTTCTTTTTTAACAGTTTTTGATATTGATTGTTGCTGATCTTTTTTTATGTTGGTAAACATTAGCCCTTTCCCAGGTTCAACAAATTTGCAGCAGACAACTTTGAACATATCAAGACAAACATATGACAATTATTTATACATGAAAGTGTTATTATTGAATACAGTTGAAAACAATTTGACTAAAGAAGAAATTGCTCATCATGCGCAATTTCTCCTTTTGTAACAATAATTTCAAAAGCTGTCAGCTGCTGAGGCATCAAAAAGCATCTGTATAATCGGGAAAGGGTTAATCCATGTTGTAACTGGGTTTTAAGGTTTTTGAGTTGTGGCTGAACTTATCCCTTTCCCTCATACGACAATTCTGCAACAGACGACTTTGAACATACTTTGTCAAAAATTAGAAAAATCTCTATAATTGAATGGATAACCTATTATATGACTAAAAGTGGAAAACATTGTGGCCAAAGGAGAAATTGCTCATTTTGAGCAATTTCTTCTTTTGTCATTGTTTTCAAAAAGCTGTCTGCTGCAGAGGCGCCAGAAAGCGTCTATATGAGGGAAAGGGTTAAAAGATAAATTGAATCAGAATGTTGTAATTTAAATGAAGTGTGTTCGGTGTTGTAGATGTTTAATCTTTTGCTGTGTTAACAATTTTCAGCTAACCAGGACTGTTTCTAAGGAGAGCTTATTTTGTTACCTTTCTGTTGGCAGGTTTTGCGGAATGAAGTTTTGATTTTTCAAACGCGGCTATGCTGTCTTGCAACAACTCTTGTTAATTATAGAGATTTTATTTTCCTGGATTTCTTTTTTACCTTTTCTCACAATCAACAAATCTGCAGCAGATCACTATGAAAACATACAATCAAATCTGTGGTAAACCTCCGTAATAAAAGTATTGAGTTGAAAACATTGGGAAAAAGGGAAAAAGTGCTCATATTTTTTTCAAAAGTCTTCTGCTCCTTATGTGTTAAAAATGTGTCTGCAAGTAGGAAAGGGTTTATACTTATTAATACTGTTTATTTATTTTTGATCTTTCCTCATTGATTTTACCTGCATTGTAGCCTTTCCTATTATAGATGACATGCATGGTCACACTAACAAACAAAACAAAGACCCAATATTCAAGCAATGTTTTATTTGTAGATAAATAGTGCCAAAACAACAAAAAAACAACAGCATTCCTTCCTCTATAACCCTTTCTCACATACAACACATCTGCAGCAGATGACTTATAGTAAATCAATACAAATGAAAGCATAGTTATTGAATATATTTGAAAACATGTTGGCAAATAGAGAAATTGCTCATCATGAGCCATTTCTACTGTGGTCAAAACCATGTCTTCAAAAGTTATCTGCTGCAAGTGCTTCAAAATGTGTCTTCAGGGAGGAAAGAGTTAAAATGGATCTTGAATACAATTATTTAACCCTTTCCCACATAGAGACACTTTCTGCCTTTCCCACATAGAGACACTTTCTGACCCCTTTTGCAGCAGACGAATCTGGAAAACATTGTGACAAAAGGAGAAATTGCTCAAAATGAGCAATTTCTCCATTTGCCACAATGTTTTTATACGCCCGTTTTGAAAAAAACGGATTGTATTATAGTTTTACCTGCGGCGTACGGGCGGGCGGGCGGGCAGCCCAGTATGTTGTCGGCTCAATAACTTTAGAAGCCTTTGTCCAATCATCACCAAATTTAGTCAGAATGTGTATTGGGATAATATCTCGGACAAGTTCGATAACTAGCCATATCGCTTTAGTCAATCAAGAGTTATCGCCCTTTAATTATAGAAATTACCCAAAATTGGTCTTGTCAGCTCAATAACTTAAGAAGCCTTTGTCAAATGATCACCAAATTTGGTCAGAATGTGTATTGGGCTAATATCTCGGACAAGTTCGATAACTAGCCATATCGCTTTAGTCAATCAAAAGTTATTGCCCTTTTATTATAGAAATTACCCTAATTTGGTCTTGTCAGCTCAATAATTTAAGAAGCCTTTGTCCAATCATCACCAAATTTAGTCATAATGTGTATTGGGATAATATCTCGGACAAGTTCGATAATTAGCCATATCGCTTAAGTCAATCAAGAGTTATCGCCCTTTAATTATAGAAATTACCCAAAATTGGTCTTGTCAGCTCAATAACTTTAGACGCCTTTGCCCAATCATCACCAAATTTAGTCAGAATGTGTATTGGCATAATATCTCGGACAAGTTTGATAACTAGCCATATCGCTTAAGTCAATTGAGAGTTTTCGCCCTTTAATTATAGAAATTACCTAAAATTGGTCTTGTCAGCTCAATAACTTAAGAAGCCTTTATCCAATCATTACTAAATTTGGTCAGAATGTGTATTGGCATAATATCTCGGATAATTTTGATAACTAGCCATATCGCTTTAGTCAATTGAGAGTTATCCCTCTTTAATTATAGAAATTACCTAAAATTGGTCTTGTCAGCTCAATAACTTTGGGAGCTTTTGTCCAATCATCACCAAATTTAGACAGAATGTGTATTGGCGTAATATCTTGGACAAGTTCGATAACTAGCCATATTGCTCCAGTCGATAGAGAGTTATTGCCCTTTAATTATAGAAATTACCTAAAATTGGTCTTGTCAGCTAAATAACTTGTAAAGCCTTTATCCGATCATCACCAAATTTAGACAATATGTTTATGGGCAGAATATC
This sequence comes from Serripes groenlandicus, assembly GCA_031761405.1. NCBI lineage: Eukaryota > Metazoa > Mollusca > Bivalvia > Cardiida > Cardiidae > Serripes > Serripes groenlandicus. The sequence continues at coordinate 25,983,990 of JASEVX010000008.1, read as the reverse complement.
TTGGTTACGTTTGATAACTTACAACGTTATCTTAGTCACTACACAATTATGTCCCTCGAAATGCCCAAAACTGTACTAACAGTGTCCGCTCTCTAAGTTTGGCTGACGTACAACCAATTACCACTATACTTGGTCTCAAAAAAACAGGACGGGCGTATTTTGTGACATTTGGCGCTCTTGTTAACTTTCTACAGTGATTATAGAAATTGTTCACATTTTCGCCTACAATATTTCAAACCCATCTGCTGCAGAATTATTGAATGTGGAAAAGAGGTTAAAGAAGTATCGTCTAAGTTTAATGTTTGAATTGCAACATTTCGATCCAAGACTAAGAAATGATCAGAACTACAAATATCATTTACTTTATGACAACTTAGAAAAAATGTACGGTCCTTGAATTGAAACATTTCAACAAAAGAATTAGGTTTTCAGCATCTGAAATACAAATGAAATACAAATACCATTGAAATGCCTAATATTTGTATGATAGTGACATGTTAGATAACTGTATGAGCCTGGTATAAGAGACATTCAAACAATTGTAGCTTTGTAATTTAAAATTATCTTAACCCTTTCCCTCATATAAACGCTTTCTGACGCCTCTGAAGCAGACGGCTATTTGAAAACATAGTAACAAAAGAAGAAATTGCACAAAACGTGCAATTTCTCCTTTTGTCACAATGTTTTCCACTTTTTGTCATAGGTTATCCATTCAATTATGGAGATTTCCTATGTTTTGACATAATACGTTCAAAGTCGTCTGCTGCAGAATTGCCGTATGAGGGAAAGGGTTAATACAGCACATCTCATTCTCCACTTCTGTTGCGTCTTTTCAGTACCCTATGGCAAAGGTAGATTGCACAGTCAGTATTTGTTATTTCCGCTTAGTGAAAACTGTAATCACCCGTAATATAATGTACACTGTTTATCAGAGATCTATACAACGGATGTATTTCAAGCTAAATGCTTATATGATCTTAAAACCCTTTGTTGTAGGTACTCAACGGATGTTTAGATGAGACCATTAGACTCCCTACAACATAGGGTTTGGATTGGTCTTAACCCTTTCCCACATCTAACAAATCTGCAGCAGTTGACTACATAAACAGCTGGGCAAAACTATAGAAAATCTATATAAATGAAAGCACATGTATTACATAGAGTTGGAATCATTGTGGCAACAGGGTCATATTGAATAATTTCTTCTTTGGCCACAATGTTTTCAGAAATCGGCTTGTTACAAATGCGTCAAAACGAGTTTGCAGGTGACAAAGGATATATAGAATGATATTGTGTAGGAAAGTCCCGTTTACTTCTGTATAGATCTCTGCCAGTTTGTTATTCTATTCAATATTACCTAACCAACACATTATTCTAGCCAGGAGATGAGGTAACCCATTGCTTCTTAGCATTTTGTATTATACAGTATAATGTGGGCTTCATGCAAAATGATTCTAACTATGCCTTATTACAAGAAATAATAAATTGAAAACATTTGGTGAAAAGACAGAAAGTCTGGTCCAAATATTAAATGGATACCTTTAACCCTTTCCCATATACACTTTCTGATGCCTCTGCAACAGACAACTTTGAAAACATGGAAGATCTCTATAAAGGGTGGTATAATTACTGAAAAAAGTTGAAAACATTGTGGTAAAAGAAGAAATTGCGAGTTTTGAGCAATTTCTTCTTTTGTCATAATGTTTTCAAAAGTCGTCACAAAGCATCTATATGTTGGAAAGGGTTAATCTTGAGACAGTGAAGAAATTATTGTTGGCAGAGGAGAAGTCAAAAGTCTACTTTTATGCTTCATCATTGTCAAAAGTCATCTGCTGCAAATGCATCTTAAGTCATCTGAAAATCAGGAAAAAAGTTAATGCTTATTATCATTGCTATATAAAACAAGTTTAATTGATATATGCAGAATTAAAATACAGTCATGTACTATCATTGCTTAATACATGTACAAACGTATATTGCTAGTCAAGAATAGATTAGAATGCTACTTTAGAAATGATTGCAGAGAGATCTATAAATGTACAAGGTGGTGAGAGATGCTAGCTCTTATTTCTGAAGCTTATAATACCATATTTTGCAATTTATGCCTTCAAGTAATTTTGTTTATGGCACTTTCTTGAGGACAATATTGGGATGTAGGTGGTATATGATGTCATTTCATAACATCCAACAACTGATAATACCTCACGGGAATGATTTCCTATTATGATTTTTCTCATTCACATGTATTTCTATGAATCTTTGTACTATAGGTTAAGTAATATATAACGATTTGTAACAGGTAATCACACAAATGTAAAGTTTTAGCCATCTAAATTTGAAACAATTCAGCACTTTCCAACCTGCAACAAATCTGCAGCATATATGACTGCAAACAAGTAGACAAAATTATGGAAATTAAATTACTTTATTTTATAAAGATTTGAAAACAAGTGACAGAAGGTTTTCTCCATGTGGGAATGGGTTGATGATGCCCAAAGAAAAAGCTTGAAATATCCTTGCTAACTGAGAATTGTTATTGAATTGACGAATGCTTAACCCTTTCCCAATTGCTGATGCATTTGGACACAACCATAGCAGAGGACTTTTGAAACAGCAATTTCACCTTACCACATATTTTCAACTCTCTTCTATAAATATACTTTCATTTATAGAGATTTCCATAGTTTTGTCTTTATAAATTCAAAGTTATCTGCTGCAGATTTCTAGTTTGTTGGGAAAAGACATGAAAAAGTTGAATCTTTCCCTCATACAGATGCTTGTTGATGCCTCTGCAGCAGACAGCTTTTGAAATTGTTGTGAGTAATTCATCCATTTGCCACAGCATTTCAAAATTCTTTTCAATGATTACTTTAGAGATTTTCCGTAAAATTTGCCGAATTAATTTCAAAGTTGTCTGCTGCATATTTATGGTATGTGGGAAAGGGTAAAACTGACCCACTAATAGAAGCTTTTTGGTGGTTCTGCAGCAGATGACTTCTGATATCATTGTGGCAAAAGCAGAAATGCTCAAGATGAGCAATAACTCAATTTACCACAATGATTTCAACTCTATTCAATAATCATAAAATCATTTATATAGATTTTCTATATGTTGGACTTGATAATTTCAAAGTCGTCTGCTGCAGATTTACTGTATGTGGGAAAGGTTTAAGATGTGCATGAACCAAAGAGATGTTGTTATTCATTTAAGGTACATCAATGGAGAGTTTAACATCAATCGGGTCTATAGGCTCATCATCATGGGGTAGTTAGAAATCTCATCTGACATGCAATTAAATGCACCTGAATGCATATCTGAATGCATCTGAATGCATCTGACATGTATTTTCTTTACAGAAACCTATTAACCTGCTAAATAAGAATTTTTACGTATGAATGAAGTAAACCAATTGAATAAATTGATTGGCTATGTTATGCTTCTTTCACAAGTTGTCTGCTGCCAAATGCATCAGAAGTGTTTAATGAATATCAGGGATTGATTGATTGATTGGAGTTTTATTAAACGCCAATTAAAATGGAATTTGAGTTATATCATGGCGGCCAGTTCACCTTAAATGTATTTTCCTGGTTTTCATGCAGAAGTACTCCACGCTTCATTCTTCCTAGGCAACTGGCTGCCTTCCCAAATAAGCTACATGTATTTAATCCATTGGTTGAAGACAACTGAGACTAGTCCCAATAACTTTTCTCAATCATCAGAAAGGACGAATGACTTGAGCCGGGTTTCAGACTCAAGACCAAATATTAGGGAAAAGATAACTCAGTAACATATATACATTACATCTCATGAAACATTTGGCAGGTTATAGGGCAACTTTTGATTAGGTCTGAATCGTGCTTAAAATTGAAATGAATTTTACTAATACTTCATTTTCTTTTGCATTTATCTTGGCTTCTTAGCTTCTTTCTTGATCGTGAAATACTTTACAAAGTATTATAATCTTTCTTACAGTTGCAACAAAAGTTTTGCAAAACATTATACTCATATAATAGAATCTATTGCTAGATACATAAATTGATCAATATGTTTATTACGGAGATATGCCTACTTGATTCTGCAAATTATTATTAGCTTTACCTTTTCCATTCTGCTGACTTGTTTTAATGCATTGGATGTAGACGGCTTTTGTAACCTTTTTGGGGAAAGAAGGAAATTACTCCTTTTGCCCTTATGTTTTTTAACACTTTCCATTATTTATCCTTTCATCCTTCATTATAGAGATGAATCATCTTGGCAAAACAATGGATAAGTTCTTTAAATGAAAGTTTAAGTATTGAATAGAGTTGAAAACATTGTTGCAAAAGGGGAAATTGCTCATTATGAGCTATTTCACCTTTTGCCATAGTGTTTTCAGGAGTCGTCTGCTGCAAAGGAATCCGAAAGCATCTATATGTGCTAAACAGTTAACCCTTTCCCTCATATAGACGCTTTCCGACACCTCTGCAGCAGACGTTTTTTTGAAAACATGTCGACAAAAGAAGAAATTGCTCAAAACGAGCAATTTCTCCTTTTGTCGCCATGTTTTCAACTCTATTCATTTAAAGGGAGTTTCTATTATTTTTTTTCGTGGGATTTAAGGGATTATAATGGAAAAATAAAAAATGGCTGATGACAAGGAAAAAAACCAAGGGTATTGTCATTGTCGTCGTCTCCTGCTGCTGCGTCTGCGATATCACATTAAAGTAACCTCATAACTAAAAAAACTTTCAACATTTTCAAATGATACTGGGTAGTGGGTACACATGTTCCTGGGAACAATATGCATGTCTAAACCAAGTCACATAACTCTAGCTTTAATAATTATTCAGTAATGCCTGTTTTTCAACTTAGGAAAACGCAGATGAGCATTGTCGTTTGCTTGCGGCGCTCTTGTTTTTTCTTATAGCACAATATGTAAAGTTGTCTGTTGCTGAAGTTATCAAACAGTGTCTGTATCACATAAATGGTTTATATATTTTCTGCTTGATACATATTAAAAGTTTCAAGTGCATGGACTGGCCAATTATTTACATCTAGCATCAATATTTTATAGCATTGAATATTAAACAAGATTGACCTTTGTTTCAGGTAAACTAGCTTTAGGGTATTCGTGGGCAGTGTTCATGCAATTTGGGCTCTGCACTGTTCCCCAATTTGTCCCAGAATGTTTCATGAAACTTCAAGTTGGGCAGATTTGTTAGTTGATTTGGATCTACACTGCTTGTGAATGCTTTACAATGGGTTTTCCTAGAGCAGCTCTTAAAATTTAACCTTTCCTACCTGCAGACCCATTTTGATGCAATAGCAGCAGATGGCTTTTGAACACATTGTGGCAAAAGATGAAATTACTCGTGATGAGCAATTTCTTCTTTGGCCACAATGTTTTCAACTTTATTTAACAATCAAGCTATCTTTTATGGAGAATTTTCAGGTTTTTCTCGCCATGTTTTCAAAGTTGTCTGCTGCAGATTTTCTTTATGTGGGAAAGGGTCAATTAAATTATGTTGCTTTTGCGCTATACGCAGTCTGTAATCTGACTTCCTGGGTACTGGTGCCTGTTCTTGTTTACTATATATATATATATATATAGGATTTATTAGTACATACAGTTGAACTTGTGCGAAAGACAGCTTGGAATAGGAATTCCCTGTCTATAGCAACCACACTTTTAGTTTCCCAAATACTCATTTTCTGTATAAAGAGCCCTGCAATTAAAGACCACCTGTGAACAAAGACCAGACTGTTCACTTCCAATGGGTGGTCTTTAAACGCAGGTTTAACTGTATATCTAAAGTTTGAAGCCTTTTTGCAATTAACTTTTTAAAACATTGTTGGTAAAGAACAGATAACTTTTGAAGTCCCGGGAGCAAAAGACATTTAAAACATCGAAGCAAAAATATTGAAAATTTCTATAAATGACAGTCAAGTTATTGAATAGAAATGAATATGTTGCGACAAAAGAAGAAATTGCTCATCATGAGGAATTTCTCATTTTGCCATGTTTTTAAAAGATATATATAAGATAACTAGTACAAGATTCATTATGACTTTTTCACCTGTGTGTTTCACTTATGTTATAGCATGTTTCAACTTATCACAATGTATGTATTTCAAATGCTATTTATACAGTCTCCTATAGACTATAATATGAGTATAGGTGGTACCTATTTCGGGCAAACATTTATTAACTTTTGTAATCCATAAATCATCCTTCGTGATCTGCCCCTTGCTTGCAACATCAGTGGTTTGATTATAAGTTATTTACGAATATTTTCTACCATCCTAAGCAAATAAACTAAAAATCATCATCTGATTCAACTTGCCCTTCATAAATTACGGGACTGCATTTGTGACATGTCAAACTATTATTTCCTACAATTTCTATTGTTTTCCTTTCGGGTTTTTATTTATCATTTGCGTTACGATAATAGAATGACGTCATTTTATAGAAATTTGGATTTGTAACATCCAGTTAGTCAGTAAAACATTATCAGGTTTTTTTTTAACTCATTTTAAAAAGTGTTATTGCACACAAATTATCACATATCAATTACGTGTTTTCATTCCTTTATCGAGTACGTATTATCATATTTAATTATTTTCTCTATAAAAAAAATTTGTTTTGATATTTACTTTTCATCCAATCAAAACGTAGGAATATCATGACTGCAAAAAAATCCTCTCTGGATACAATGTGTGGATACATGGTATAGCAAAGTTGATACACACTACCTATGGACGGGAAAATATGGTCGTTTGTTCAAAATTGTCTGCTGCATATTTGTTGTGTGTGTAAAAGTGTTATAGATTTAAGATGTTGTACAAAGACTCTATACCATACCCTTTTCTTTCATCATTACAATTTAATTGACCTTAGCTGTCGATGCGCCATAAAACAATATACATTCATTCATTCATTCATTCATCATTACAAATTAAGCAAACAAATTTCCTACAGTCACTTTTGTTTTTGAATATTACATGTTGTGCATTTTTCACTGAAGGTCAATTTGGTTTTTTAAAATACCTTACATTTTGTCTTACTGTGTCAAGGTCGTCTTGGTCGTTTTGGTCGACTAATCTGAAATTTTATTTTATTTTCTCAAGGTCACCTTGGTTTTGAAGATCTGAAGAGCCAAATGAAGCCAACTGGGTCGTCCAGTTCACTGGTCAGTAGTGGGTCATCAACGGACACAAAGACAAGTAAAGACACATTTGAGAAAGGGCATACAAGGTATGACTTGTTGACCGGTACCTAAAATGATACAATTGTCAGCTGCTTTGAAAGGATCTTAACGATTTTAACTCTTTCCATCATACAACAATTCTGCAGCAGACGACTTTGAACATATTTTGTCAAAAAGATAGAAAATCTCTATAATTGAATGGATAACCTATGACTAAAAGTTGAAAACATTGTGGCAAAAGGAGAAATTGCTCGTTATACCCCCAAAAAACAAAGTTTTGGAGGGGTATATAGGAGTCACTGTGTCGGTCGGTCGGTCGGAAGCCATATTTTGTCTGGCCTATTTCTTACAAACCACTGGGTGGAATTCAATAAAATTTTACATGAAGCTTCTATACCAAGAGGAGATGTGCATTTCCTAAAGGGGTTACAATTGCATTATATTTTACAGAGTTATGGCCCTTTTACTTATTAAGTTGTTGGTCATATTTTGTCCAAAGTCATATTTTGTCCGTCCTATTTCTTACAAACCACTGGGTGGAATTCAATAACAATTTACATGAAGTTTCTATACCAAGAGGAGATGTGCATACCCTGAAGGTCTTACAATTGCATGTTATTTTACAGAGTTATGGCCCTTTTACTTATTAAGTTGTTGGTCATATTTTGTCCGAAGCCATATTTTGTCCGGCCTATTTCTTACAAACCACTGGGTGGAATTCAATAACATTTTACATGAAGCTTCTATACCAAGAGGAGATGTGCATATCATAAAGATTTTACAATTGCATGTTACTTTACAGAGTTATGGCCCTTTTGTTGGTCAGTCGGAAGCCATATTTTGAGTCAAGGTGCTGTTTTGGGGGTATTTATCACCTTCAGTGATATTTCTAGTTTTGAGCAATTTCTTCTTTTGTCACTATGTTTTCAAAAAGCTGTCTGCTGCAGAGGCGTCAGAAAGCGCCTATATGAGGGAAAAGGTAAATGGTATAGTTGTTATAGTTTGCTTCTTCTGAGTGGGAGACCAGGGTTCAAATGTTTTCTTTATCATGAGAAGTACAACACGCAGATACATTTTGACACAGCTGAAGAGGACATCTTTTGAAAACATTGTGGCAAGAGGATAAATGGCTCATAATGAACAAATTTCTCTTCTTTGGCACCATGTTTTCAACTACAGTGGAACCTGTGTATAAAGACCACCCATTAGAACACAACAACATGGTCTTTGTTCACGGGTGGTCTTTAATTACAGGGTTGTTTATGCAGAAAATGAGTATTTGGGAAATAAAAGTGTGGTTGCTATAGACAGGCAATCGCTATTCCAAAATGGTCTTTAGCACAGGTTTGACTGTATATTCAATATTAACTCTGTTTAATAATGTACTTTCATTTAACCCTTTCCCTCATATAGACGCTAGCAGACGCCTTTTTAAAAAAAAAGTGACAAAAGAACATATTTTGTCAAAAAATAGAAAATCTCTATAATTGCATGGATAACCTATGTCTAAAAGTGGAAAACATTGTGGCAAAAGGAGAAATTGCTCGTTTTGAGCAATTTCTTCTTTTGTCACTATGTTTTCAAAAAGTAGTCTGCTGTAGAGGCGTCAGAAAGCGTCTATATGAGGGAAAGGGTTAAGAGATTTTCCTGAATTTTGCCTAGGTATTTTCAATGTTGTGTCCTCTTGTTTGATGTACGTGGGAGAGCGTTAAATATAGAATTTTAATATGACTAGTGTGCATTTTTCATGATTTCTTTTTCAGACAAGGGTCACAGAGTACTGTCATACCATTATCATCAGGGGGTCAGACTACTACAAAAGTTTATCAATACCAAAGACTAGATGTTACAGAAATAAAAGATTTATTGGTGTGCTTTCTACAGATGCTCAAACACTTACCAGATGGTCAGTTCTAGCAATAGACATTTTGTTTCCATTACACCTAGAATTTATTATACCCCCAGATACATAGTATATGGAGGCTATATAGGAGTCACGCTTGTCGGTCGGTCCGTTGGTCTGTAGACATTTCTTGTGAACACTATTTCTCAGCAACCCTTGGTCAGAATTCAATATAACTTCACAAGAATGATCGATACCAAGCCTAGTTGTGCATATTGTCGGCGTGTTGCACTGGAATTATTTTTAAATGAGTTATGGCCCCCTTGAATTTCTCATACATATGTATATTGTCAGGCACCAGCTGGGGGTATTCATCACCTTCAGTGATATTTCTAGTTTGTTTAACCGTTTCCCACATATAAGCGCATTTTGACGCATCTGCAGAAGACGACTTTTGAAAACATTGTGTCAAAAGGAGGAATTGCTCAAAACGAGCAATATCTCCTTTTGACACAATGTTTTCAACTTTTTTACAGTAATTATACTTTCATTTCTAGAGATTTTCCATGTCATGAGTAAATGTTTTCAAAGTCGTCTGCTACAGATGTGTTGTATGTGGGAAAGGATTAAACAAAACAATCTAAGTACAAATTCTGCGCTTAATTGAAACTCAATATTGTTCCATTAAAAATATAGCGACATTTGTCTTCATCGTATGGGCTAACAGTCTATGTAAAAAAGCCAGGAAAGACATGAGTAGGAGAACTGGTCATCGTGATATGACATAACATTGGAGAACATGGTGTAATACATCAATCAAACAATCAACCATGAAAAACATCATTATGATAACACTCTCCCACATGCAGAAATATTGTGTTGCATCTCCAGCAGACGACTTTTAAAAACAGGGAGGCAAATTGAGAAATTTCTCATAACTTTTCACTTTTGCCAAAATGGTTTCATCTCTATTTGATATCTATACTGTAATTTATAGACATTTTCAATAATTTCGCTTTGATGTTTTTAAATTAGTCTGATGCAGAGTTGTAGGAAGTTGGAATACATTCATAATTTACATGATATAACATTTTAACCCTTTCTCAAATACAATATTTCTGCAGCAGGCGCTTTTGAAAACATTGAAAAGCTCTTTAAATGAAATATAAAATATATTGAATTGATTTGAAAGTATGGCTTTTAACGTAGTCTGCTGCAGAGGCATCAGAAAGCATCTATATCTTGGAAAGGGGGGTTAAGATTTGTCTGTTTTAAAAACATCTAATGAAATAAATATGATGTCAGGAAAATTAGAAACATTTTTTTTTATACAAGGTTGGAAATGTTGTAGGGAAGTGAGAAGTAAAGAAGAAGTGACTCATCAAGAGCAATTTCTCCTTTCTCACAATGATTTCAATTATCGTCTGCCGTGGTGGCATCAAAAGTAGGCTGTGTCAGGGAATGGGTTAACTTTTTCCCTCATGGAACAAATCTTTGACAGACAGCTTTGAAAACATATAGGCAAAAATGTAGAATATCTCTCTAAGTGAAATGGTTTTAAGTGACTAGGATTAAAAACATTGTGACAAAAGGAGAATTTGATCATTATGAGCTATTTCAACTTTTGTCAAAATGTTTTTAAAATTTCTCTTTGGTTAATAAGGGATAATAAATTCTCAGAAACTTTGTATGGTCACTATTGTTTCTATTTTTAGATATATTGCTTGGATGGTTTAACAATTCCTCGGAGTATGACATTGTGGACTTTTTCTCACTGTTGGAGTAAGTATATACTGGACCTTTTCCCACATACATATGTGTTATGACACCTCTACAGCAGATGACTTTTGAAAACATTGTGACTAAATGAGAAATTGCTCTAAACAAGCAATTTCTTCTTTTTGCCACAGTTTTTTCAGTTTTAATCAGTAATGATATCTTCATTAATTGAGATTTTCTATGTTTTTACCTAGATGTTTTTAAAGTCATCTGCCACAGATTTATCTATGTGGGAAAGGATTTAATATTAGTCCTTCACATGACTAATATCTTTTCCTCATATAGACACTTTCTTGCGTCACCGCAGCAGACAGCTTTTTGAAAACAGTCCGACAAAAGAAGAAATTCTTCTAAACAAGCAATTTCTCCTTTTGTCACCATGTTTTCAACTCTATTTAATTATTGTTTTTTCATTTAAAGGGATTTTCCGTGCTTTTGCCTAGACGTTATCAAAGTCGTCTGCTGCAGATTTGCTTATTACCCAGGAAAGAAAGAAGCAGTTACAATTTGAGTTACCCTTCCCAACATACAACAAATCTGCAATCAACTGAAAACATCCTGACAAAAATATGAAAATTAAAAAAATTAAAAATCTCCATAAATGAGAGTTTAATCAATAAATAGAGTTGAAAACATTGTAGCAAAAGGAGAAATTGCTCATCATGAGCAATTTCTACTTTTTTCTCAATGTTTTCAAAGTGGTCTAAATGTGTTTGCAACTGGTAAAGGTTTAACCCTGTCCAACTTACGACAAATCAGTAGCAGACAACTTCGAAAACAACTTCCATGTTATTTCTTTTTAACCTCTGTCTGTAAATGTAATCACTTTTTTTCCATATATTTTTATGATATTAATTTTCAACGCAGACAACTCATAAAATATCATAGATAGAAAGATAAAAATATCTTGTGGAAATAGGGCAAATATGCCTTATACACCTCATATATATGCATTAGCTTTAACAAAGTCAAATAGGGGACTCATGTAAAAAAATATGCTTCAAAATATAATTTTGTGTTCCTTTAACCTTTTTCATCATATAGAAGCTCTCTGCAGCAGACGGCTTTTTGAAAACATAGTGACAAAAGAAGAAATTGCTCAAAACGAGCAATTCCTCCTTTTGACACAATGTTTTCCACTTTTAGTCATAGGTTATCCATTCAATTATAGAGATTTTCTATTGTCTATTTTTTGACAAAATCTGTTTAAAGTTGTCTGCTGCAGAATTGTCATATTTTATAAATAGATATAGCATAGAATACTTCTTTACCTTGCAGGTTATGTCTAGATTATTTCAAGTACCAGGGTCGAAAGAGAATTATGACCTTCAGTGTAATTGGGGACAGCAGTATGGGGAGAAAAGGGGCATCTCTTCCAAATCAAAGGCGATCTAGTGCCCTGCCGACAGCCAATGGGAGCTTACCTTCGACATACCGAAGTATCAGTCAATATGGCGATGTTCCTCAAGAACCTATGTTCCACAGTAAGTTAAAAAAACCTAACACAATCACTAGGAACATGTTTAACCCTTTCCCACATACAGAAGATTTCTGACGCTCTGCAGCAGAAGACTTTTCAAAACAAAGTGACAAAAGGAGAAATTTCTCAAAATAAGCAATTTCTCCTTTTGCTACAATGTTCTCAGCTTTATTCTGTAATTATACCTTCATTTATAGAAATTTTTAACTTGATTTCTTTAAGAAAAGGCTAGCTATACTACTTGCCTCGGCGTCGGTGTCATACCTTGGTTAAATTTGTTGTACCAATTCACTTTTTTAGCTCAACTTTTCGAAGAAAAGGCTTGCTATACTACTCACGTTGGCGTCTGTGTCAGTGTTGGTGTCACACCTTGGTTAAGTTTTTTGTACCAATTCACTTTTGTGTCAAAGCCATTACAGATATTGCTTTGAAACTTACAACACTTATTCATTATCATTTCCTCCATCAACAGACAAAAGAAAATAACTCTTTTTCTTTTTTAAGAATTTTGGCCCTTTTTGCGATTTAGAATTTTGGTTAAGTTATTCATACCAAATAACAAAATAATCAAAACAATTAGAGATTTAGAGATATAGCTTAAACACTTACAAAATATTTTTAAAGTGCATAATTCAGTAAAGGTTTTTGTAAGAATTATGATCCTTTTCCGACTTATAAAGAACTTATAAATAATATGATAAAGTACCTGGTTATGTTTTCTGTACCACCCAAAAAAGTTTTATTTTATTGGCAAGCACAAAAAAGTTGAGCGCGCTATCCTCTGACAGCTCTTGTTTCAAGAGTACCTAACTATGTCAAGGTTTTTGTAAGACTTAAAATTTTGGTCAAGTTTTTCGTACCACCCCACTTTTTTCCAAAACTATTAGCGATATAGCTTAAAGCCTTACAATACTTATTTACCATGATCAACAGACAAGAGTACATATCTCAGTCAAGGTTTTTTTTGTATCACCCAAAAAAGTTTTGTTTTATTGGCAAGCACGAAAAAGTCGAGCATGCTGTCCTCTGACAGCTCTTGTTTTTCATGTTTTTGCCTGGATGTTTTTAAAGTTTTCTGCTGCAGATTTGTTGTAAATGTGGAAGGGTAACATTTTGCATTGTTTAGTGACAGCTCTTGTTATATGATGACATTTGAAAAGATTGTGGCAAAAGAAGAAATTGCTCAGGATGAGCAAATTCTTTTTTTTTTCCATAATGTTATCAACTCTATTTTATGGTATAAACTCTAATTTTATTGAGATTTTTCATGTTCTCACCACTATGCAGACGATTTCTAAAATTAGGCAATATATGAAAAATATCTATATATGAAGGTACATGTATAATTAATAATTTATAGAATAGGTTCAAAACATTGGCCAAAGGAAAGATTGCTCATCCTGAGCAATTTCTCCTTTGGCCTAAAACATTTCAAATGTCGTTTGCTGCAGAGGCGTCGCAAAGCGTCAGTATGAGGGAAAAGGGTTAATCTTGCCATCCGTTACATATATGATGGCACTATGGATAACTGCATGAAAGCATGTGCAAAAGGCATGGACAAATATTTTTGCGAATTTGGAAAAGTAGCAATGTACTAAGTTGCATTTCCTGTATTTTAAACTGAGTCAAATGAAAACTATTGATGATGAAAGACAATTTTTGTGTCACCTGCGTAGCATGGTAGGCACTTAGGGATTACTTTTTTTTTTGTCCGGCGTCTGTCTGTCCGTCACACTTTTTCGTCAAGTTTTCAAATAACTTTTTTTCTACTCAAAGGATTACATTGAAACTTCTGACAAATGTTTATATCAATGTGTGTGATTGGTTCACAAAAGGGGTATAATAAAAAAAAAAAAATCAGAGTTATTGCCCCTTTTCTGTCAAAGATTTAAATTTTCAAATTACTTTTTTTCTACTCAAAGGATTGGATTGAAACTTCTGACAAATGTTTTATATATCAATCTTTGTGATGTGTTCACAAAAGGGGGATAATCCAATTATTTTTTATATCAGAGTTATTGCCCCTTTTCTGTCAAAAATTAAACTAATTGGCTGTACATGATTAACCCATTAATTACTTCACATGATTTTTTTGCTTAACAATCACCAGACGAACAATTTTACCAATCTAGAAAACTGAAAGATTTATATTAATAAAGAGTTGAAAATATTGTTATAAAAGATTAAATTGCTTGTTTTGAGCAATTTCCCCTTTTATTTAAATGTTTTCACAAGTCATGTTCAATGGCAGGTGTCAAATGGAGTCTGTGTAAAGTAATGGATTAATAGACCTTAGAAAAGCATTTGATCTTGTAGACCATAACCTTCTTCTTAACCCTTCCCCACATATTAACGCCTACTGATGCCTCTGAAGCAGACAACTTTTAAAAACATTTTGACAAACGGTGAATTGCTCAAAACAAGCAATTTCTCCTTTTGCCACAAACTTTTCAACTCTTTTCAGTAATTATACTTCATTTTCAGAGATTTTCCATATTTCTTTCTAGATGTTTTCAAAGTCCTCCGCTGCAGATATGTTGTATGTGGGAAAGGGTTAAATAAATCATGTTTGTTTGTATTTTCCTGTCATGTATATTGTATGTATATGTATGTTTTTAGCTCGCCTGAGCTTTGCTCAAGGTGAGTTATTGTGATCGCCTTTTGTCCGGCGTCCGGCAACTTCTTTTCCTCAGTAGCCAATGGGTCAATTGGGATGAAACTTCACAGAAAGCATCCTCTCAATGACCTCACCAGATTTCCTTCAAATTGTTGGGATCCATGCAGAATTCTGGTTTCCATGGCAACAAAATGAAAAAAACTTCAAAATTCTTCTTCTCCCAAACTGGTTGGAAGACTTTCAAATAATTTTGTTGAAATGTTCCTTGGATGACCCTCTATTCCTTCAAGCCATGTTGATTGGTAGAAAAACATGGCCGCCAGGGGGGGCGGGGCTATTTTGCTTTATATGGCTATAGTGAAAACTTAAAAAATCTTCTCCTCCGAAAGTGTCGAGCCAATTTTCAAATAATTTTGTAGAAATGTTCCTTGGATGACCCTCTATCAGATTCCTTCAAGCCACGTGATTGGTCAAAAAACATGGCCGCCAGGGTGGCGGGGCTATTTTGACTTATAATTATGGCTATAGTGAAAACTTCTTCTCTGAAAGTGTCAGGCCGATTTTCAAATAATTTTGTAGAAATGTTCCTTAAGTTGACCCACTATCAGATTCCTTCAAGCCATGTTGATTGGTCGAAAAAAATGGCCGCCAGTGGGCAGGGCTATTTTGCATTATATGGCTATAGTGAAAACTTAAAAAATCTTCTTCCCCAAAAGTGTCAGGCCGATTTTCAAAAAATGTTGTAGAAATGTTCCTAGGGTGACCCTCTATCATATTCCTTTAAGCCAAGTTGATTGGTAGGAAACTATGGCCGCCACGGGGCTGGGCTTATATAGCTAAAGTGAACACAAAAAAATCAGGTGAGCGATCCAGGGCCATCATTGCCCTCTTGTTTAGACAATGTACTTTGTATACGTCAACAATAAAATGTTCTGTCTGTCTTGTCTGTCTATTAAAAAGTTAAAATGTTACAAGTTTGGCACTACATTCTTGTCATGATTACGTTCCTACCGATTCAATAGAATGCAACACATTTCCATAATCACTCAGACCATGTAATCATATCATTATGTCTCCCCCCATACATGGGGGTGACATATTGTTTTTGCCCGTTCCGTCTGTCTGTCACACTTGTTTCCGCTCAATAACTGAAGAACGCTTGGGCGTAGGAACTTCATACTTGGTATGCTGGTTGGTCATGACTAGTAGCTGTCCCCTATTGATTTTGATGTCAGAAAGTCAAAGGTCAAGGTCAAGGTGACCTTGTGAGGTAAAAAGTGGTTTCCGCTCAATAACTGAAGAAGGCTTGGGCCGAGGAACTCCATACTTGGTATGCAGGTTGGCCATGCCCAGTAGAAGACCCCTATTGATTTTGAGGTCAGTACGTTTAAAGTCAAGGTCACCGTGACCTTGAGCTGAAAGGTCACAGTGACAATGAGCTGAAAAATTGTTTTTGTCTGGGCCCCGGAACTTCATACTTGATGTGCAGGTTGGTCACTACCAGCAAATGACCTCTATTGATTTTGAGATCATTAGGTCAAAGGTCAAGGTCACAGTGGTCAAAGTCACGTCCATCACACTTGTTTCCGCTCAATAACTGAAGAACAGTTAGGCGTAGGAACTTCATACTTGGTATGCAGGTTCGTCATGACCAGTAGATGACCCCTATTGATTTTGATGTCAGAAGGTCAAAGGTCAAGGTCATGGTGACCTTGTGAGGTAAAAAATTGTTTCCGCTCAATAACTGAAGAACGCTTTGGCCGAAGAACTCCTTACTTGGTATGAAGGTTTGCCATGCCCAGTAGAAGACCCCTATTTATTTTGAGGTCAGTACATCTAAAGTCAAGGTCACACTCACTTTGAGCTGAAAGGTCACAGTGACAATAAAGAATGCTTATGTCGAGGAACTTCATACCTGGTGTGCAGGTTAGTCCTAACCAGTAGATGACCCTTATTGATTTTGTTTGATTTTGAGGTCACAAGGTCAAAGGTCAAGGGCACATTTTAAAACAATGAGCTGAGAAATAGTTTTTGTTTAATAACTGTAGAATGCTTTGGCCATGGAAGTTAATACTTGGTGTGCAAGTTGGTCACCACTAGCAGATGACCCCTATTGATTTTGAGGTCACTAGGTCATGGTAACCTCCAGCTGAAAAAATGGTTTCCGCTCAATAACTAAAGAATGCTTATGTCAAGGAACTTCATACCTGGTGTGCAGGTTGGTCCTAACCAGTAGATGAACCTTATTGATTTTATTTGATTTTGAGGTCACAAGGTCAAAGGTCTTTTGACTCCATCATTTCTTTTCCTCCCCTACGACCACACTAATGGGGAGACAAGCGCTTTTTCAAAGAAGCAATCTCTAGTTAATTTTGGTGTTCCTCAGGGTTCAATTCTAAAACTCCTTCTTTTTCTGATTTTCATAATTGATTTACCCCTTAACATTCAAAACTTTTTTGGCTGTAGATTAATATGCAGATGATACTACTTTTTATGATTTTCAGCATGACATTAACCTACTGCAATTAAATTAGCAACTTGCATCGAGTTCTCTGCACTTTTGTTTTAAATAATGACAAAACAAAAGTTATCTTGATTACAAGCAGACAGTAAAGGAGCATATTAGAAGATCCTGTTTTATCTTTAACATTCAATGACATAGATATCAAAACAACTACAAACAAGAAGATATTAGGGGTATATGTAGACGAGAATTTGATGTCGACTTCTCATTTTCAAAAGTTATCTAAGAAGATTTCTTCATTTATATGGTTATTTAGTAAAGTAAAATCTTATTCAACAAAGGAGCATAGACTGCTTTTTAATAATGCTTATATTAAATCACATTTTGATTATTGCTGTATCAGTTCGTTGGACACATTTGAATAGAAATGCACAGAATGGATAAAATGGTAACTTGTCTTCTTGTGAATTTAATTGGCATCCAAGTTACAATTGAATTTATTAATGGTAAATTGTGTGTGTATGTGTTTTGTGTTAACCTGTGATAATGAGCAGTTTCTCCTTTTGCCACAATGTTTTCAGCTCCATTCAATAATTATCCCCTCGGCTACCGCAGTTTGCGAGGGGATATAGTAATGGGACTGTCCGTTTGTTCATTTGTTTGTTTGTTCGTTTGTTCATCCGTAACAACCTTGTGACCACTCTACACTGAACATCCTTCGACTGATCTTAACCAAACTTGGTATACAGTTAGTATATGGCAAGGTCTAGAAGCCTATTTATTTTCAAGGTCATAGGTTGAAGGACTATTTTCCCATATCAACAACCTTGTGACCACTCCACACTGAACATCCTTCGACCGATCTTAACCAAACTTTGTATACAGTTAGTATTAGTATTAGGTCATAGGTTAAAGCTCAAGGTCAAAATTGGACTTTGACTATTTTCCCAAGCAACAACCTTGTGACCACTCTACACTGATCATCTCTTGGCAGATCATAACCAAACTTGCAATACATTTAGTATATGTTAAGATCTAGAAGCCTATTGATTGTAAATGTCAACGGGCAAAGGTGGGGTCATTTGGCAAAGGCCAAAGGCAGAGACAAGGACAAATTACACTTACTTCTCTGGTACATAACATTAATAACAATTTAATAAAGGCAAGGACAAATAACATTAGTTTTCTGGTACATAACATTAATATCCAGGTCATTGGCCATATTTTTAGCCATATTTTTAAATTGAATACCGAGGGGATGCATCTGCTTTGCGGTGCCCTTGTTATATTTCATTTAATGAGGTTTTTCAATATTTAGCCTAGATTATCTAAAGTCGTCCTCAGCAGATTTGTTGTATTTGGGTTTGAAAGGGTTAACAGGCTAACAGTCCATGAGTTGTTCATGTGTTCATTTTTCTAAAAGCAAAATAAAACTGATTTTTGTTGCAGAAACCAAAACATTGTTTGAAAAAGAAGAATTTCACCTTCCCACATTTAGTTTCCATTAGTTATCTGCTGTAGGGCCATCAAAGGTCTTTCTATCTGTATCAGTAAGAGAGTGTTAACCCTTTTCCAAATACAGACGCTTTCTGACTCCTCTGCAGTAGTCAAAGTTTGAAAACATTATGGCAAAAGAAGAAATTGATCATAAAGGGCAAAATGTTCTCCTTTTGGCACAATGTTTTGATTTTCATTCAATAATTGCTCTTTCGTTTATAAAGAGTTACCACACTTCTGACTAAATGTGTCTTACCCTTTCCCACATATAGATGCTTTCCGACGCCTCTGCAGCAGACAGCTTTTTCAAAAAGCAAAGTGACAAAATAAGAAAATGCTCAAAACGAGTAATTTCTCATTTTGCCACAATGTTTTCCACTTTTAGTCATAGGTTATCCATTCAATTATAGAGATTTTCTATTTTTTGACAAAATATGTTCAAAGTCGTCTGCTGCAGAATTATCATATGAGGAAAAGAACTAAAGTTTGTTGTATGTGGGAAGGGGTTACCCTTTCCCTCATATAGACGCTTTCTGACGCCTCTGCAGTAGACAGCTTTTTAAAAACATAGTGACAAAAGAAGAAATTGCTCAGAACGAGCAATTTCTCCTTTTGACACAATGTTTTCCACTTTTAGTCATAGGTTAATTAAATATTATCCATTCAATTATAGAGATTTTCTATGATTTAACAAAATACTTTCAAAGTCGTCTGCTGCAGGATTTGTTGTATGTAGGAAAGGGTTAAGATATGCATGTTCTTTTAACAAAACAGGTAACACACCACCATCAGAGGGTTATTCCCATTGGGACAAAGTGAGAGAGTTATTTAATCCTAAAATGTCAGAAGTTTGTCAAAATCTAGGTAACACAAAATAACAATGGTGTGCAGTGTTGGCTAATGGTTTTGTGAAATTGGATTAATAATACAAATTATTTTCCAAATAGTTTAGGTTTCATCAAAATTGAGGTTGGTCAAAATGTAGGGTGTCAAATTCAAAAAAGGTATGCAGTGTTGCTAAAGGTTTTGTGAAATGCGATGAAAAATATAACGTAATTTCAGAATAAAATTTGAAGAAAAAAACATGCAAAATATTTAATGTCACTCAAGATTTTGTGAAACAGAATCAAGATAACAATATCATTTTAGTTGTTCTTCTAAATTAACCATTTCTAACTTCGGAACGAATTTGGCGCGTATGCAGCAGATCATGATGAGAATTATTTCAATTTGCCACATTGTTTTCAACATTATTTAAGAATGACACTAACATTTATGCAGATTTTCCATATTTTGCCTATTTGTTTTCAATGTCATCTGCTGCAGATTTGTTGTATGTGGGAAAGAGTTAACTTATAACATTTACAGATAGTTATTATCTTACTAACAATTTGGTTACAAGCAAATCTGAAATCATGTGAAATAAAACCCTGTTTTGTAAACTTGCAAACATTGAACAAATTTGTAGAGAGTTAATAATCAAATGTGTATGAAGAAATTGATAGCAAAGAAAACTCAAATCTGTTATATGTCCTATATTTTGCAAGAATTCAAGAAATCTAATATGTTTATTTTTGTGAAGTTTGTTTGATGTGAACTTGTGTGTGTGACTTTGTGATGACACCAATGACAACCCTAACTATTTGTGTATGAACTTATTTCTTATTACTGGTAAAAAGTCACTGTTAAGAGTTGGTAATGATTACTTTTCACAAATTGTTTGCCTATGAGTCGCCAAATGAATATGTATTGGCTGCATAATGCTTTTTTCTTTTGCCCGATTCAGATGACTTCCAACACTTTTTCCAAATTTTTGCAAAATATTGATGATAAGGGAAAAATTCAGAAATTGCTTCAACAGAACAATTTCAACTTTCCTATGATGTCTTCTACTTTTGGCACAATGTTTTTAAACGTCCTCTGCTGCAAATGCATGAAAATGTGTCTGCATGTGATGATAAGTTAACCCTTTCCCTCATATAGATGCTTTCTGACGCCTCTGCAGCAGACAGCTTTTTGAAAACATAGTAACAAAAGAAGAAATTGCACAAAACGTGCAATTTCTCCTTTTGTCACAATGTTTTCCACTTTTAGTCATAGGTTATCCATTCAATTATAAAGATTTTCCATTATTTGACAAAATATGTTCAAAGTCGTCTGCTGCAGAATTGCCGTATGGGGGAAAGGGTTAAGCTGTAATTTGTACTAATTTTATATAATCATACTTCATTAGACTCCAGGGACAGTTTAATGGGTAAGCATTCGAGAACAATGTTAGAGTAATTTTGTTTTGTAAAACTCCTTTTAAATTTGATTTTCTAGATTTTATTTTGCTCCTCAAAAGATGATGCATAAAGATGTCACTTAATATGTGGAAGCTACTTGTTTTCATCTTTGTTTTTCTTATTTCCTTTTGCATATTTATTCAAAGTCCTAGCACAGGTAAACAGTATCTAAGCCTATTTAAAAAAAATCATCGCATTTTACTATTACCAAGAAAATTTAATTTTATAAAATAAATAAAAAATAAATAAAAAAATTGTTTACTTATTTAATTATAAAATTAAATCTTCAAGGTAATAGTTTTAAAAAAATGTTTTAACAGGCTACAATACTGTTTCCTTTGAGGCCTAGATAAGAAAAAGTTAACTGAATTTTGTCATATATTATTTAACTGTATCCAAAGTACATCAAGTCTGCAGCAGATAAACATCTTTGAAAAATATTGAAAATCTCTACAAATCATCTGCTGCAAATGCAACAAAGTTTGTCTCTACAAGCAGAAAAATATTGATTTTAACCCTTTCCCTCATATAGACGCTTTTTGATGCCTCTGCAGCAGACAGCTATTTGAAAACATAGTGACAAATAAAAAAGAAATTGCTCAAAATGAGCAATTTCTCCTTTTGCCACAATGTTTACCACTTTTAGTCATAGGTTATCCATTCAATTATAGAGATTTTCTATGTTTTGACAAAATATGTTCAAAGTCATCTGCTGCAGAATTGTTGTATGAGGGAAAGGGTTAACCCTATGGTGGGGTACTCGAACAAATCTCCCCATTGAGTCAATTCTTTCGAGTAATGTAGACATAGCATTAAAGGTGCTGAACTCCAGATGGTGATCCAAATTTTGAAAAGTTGAAACATCTGCAAATATTGCTAATAGTGACAACAAAGAAAGGAATAAGTAGTTCAAAACTATTCTGGCAGTAAATATTGAAAAACTGTCAATAGAAAGTCATGCAAAAGAACATAATTTGGAATACAGGGTATGTCTTATGTCTACCCAGTAAAAATCAATATTTAGATGTTTATGGTACTGTAAAGTGAAATGATTTTTCTAATTTTATCCCAGAAATATGATTTTAATATTTTAATTAAGACAACTTTTGAGCAGTTTTTAAACTTGGACTATAATATATATAGTCTGCAGTTCAGCATCTTTAAAATAAGGTTGAAGAATGATTTAGGAACTTGAAATATGTCCCATATCTAGAGCTCTGATTATATTGTATTCATCAGATATTTGGTGTAGATAGATCTCAGTGTTCTTTCTTATTCTTATTGTCATTTTGTCTATTTTATTTTGAGCTGGATTGATTGTCAGATAAAAAATGTTGGTGAAGCCAAACTTTATTTAATGATCCCAGAATGAAGAGCTGTTGTTTTTCAACTTTATTTAACAATATAGCTATTTTTCATGTTTTTGTGACTTTGTTTTCAAAGTTGCGATCTGCTACAGATCTCCTGTATGTGGGAAAGGTCAGTTCATTTGTAACTTAATTGTGAATTTGCTATTCATGTGAACTTCTTTTAATTTCTGTGTCTTTGTATTAAGCCTTCTCAATCACAATTTAATTTATTATCTCCATTTGATGAAAGTTGGTAGAGCTAATGTCATGGTCTGTTGTGTTCTCCTCAAAACGTTTTTGGCATATTTTCAAATTATTTTGTTAAATTATTCTTAGGATGACCCTCAATGTGAATTCTTCAATAGATGTTGTTTGGTACACAGCCGCTAAGGCATGGAAATGATTTACCCTTAACCCTTTCCCTCATATATTCTGCAGCAGACGACTTTGAACATATTTTGTAAAAAAGTAGAAAATCTCTATAATTGAATGGATAACCTATGACTAAAAGTGGAAAACATTGTGTCAAAAGGAGAAATTGCACGTTTTGTGCAATTTCTTCTTTTGTCACTATGTTTTCAAATAGCCGTCTGCTGCAGAGGCATCAGAAAGCGTCTACATGAGGGAAAGGGTTAAGTGCAGTGGTCTGAATAATGTCGTCACAATAACAAATTTGACTGCCTCAATGGTGTAGTGATAGAGCGTCCACCTCAATTGCTGGAGGTCGAGGGTTAGCATAATGACTGACTGGCTTGTGTCAGGATAAATGGACCAGTAGTACTGGTAACTTGCCCTGGAAACGCCATGATATAACTAAAAAGTTGTTGAAAATTGCGTAAAACACTAAACAATATATAAATCAACAATAACAAATTTATTCAACTGTATCAAAATATTATTTTTAATTTTTGATACAGAATATTGTTTACTTCAGATATCATCACTGATCAGACGACTTAGTAAAAAATATCATATCAGTTTAAGTTAAATAGTAAATCCTGTTATATTTCAGTGACAACAAATTCTGAAGCAGACGCTATGATGAGAGCACTGTCAGAAGCCAACATGTCTACAGAGATAGGGATTGTGGTGCTGGATGTTCTCAATGTATATACCGATAAGTTTAAGGTAAGAATGGATCTCAATTCCTGATAGGTCAAGTGTAACCTTGAAATAACTGCAGCCAATGAATTTAACCATTTCCCTAATGCACCAAATCTGCAACAGACATCTTATAAACAAGTTTAATAATTGCAAAGAGTTAAACAAATTGTAGCAAACGGATAGATTTCTGTTTTTTCCACAAGTATTTCCAAAATATGTCTTAACCCTTTCCCTCATATAGACGCTTTCTGGCGCCTCTGCAGTAGACAGCTTTTTGAAAACATTGTGACAAAAGAAGAAATTGCACAAAACGTGCAAATTTCTCCTTTTGCCACAATGTTTTCCACTTTTTGTCATAGGTTATCCATTCAATTATGGAGATTTTCTATGTTTTGACAAAAAATGTTCAAAGTCTTTTGCTGCAGAATTGTCGTATGAGGGAAAGGATTAAACAAACACCTCAAACTGTGTCTATATAATATTTCCAATTTTGAACACCAAAAGTGACCCGTAAAAATATCACTTATGAGCAATTCTTCCTTTTGCCGCTAATCGTTTTCAATATATATCTGCTAAAAACATCTCAAAATGCATATATATATATTTCCAATTGTTGACAACAACAGCCATTCATGAACATATCACTTGTGATGCTTGTTCACTCAAACAATATCTCAATCTTGCACTGAAACAAAACATTTTCCTTTTTTTTGTATTTCAGGGAGATCTTTCCAGCAGAGATGGTGATAACACTTTGATGGAAACAGTCTTTGAACTTTATTTACATTTTCTGAAAACAAGTCAGTCCGAGGTTCTACAAAAACATGTGTTTGCTATCTGGAGGAGTTTTATTAGAAAGGTATGAGAAATAGATGTACATTTATTGGAAAAATATATGCCAATTTATAAGTAAATAAATGTACATTTATTAGTAAATAATTTTACATTTATAATCAAATAATTGTACATTTAAAAGTAAAATAGATGTACATTTATAGATGAAATAGATGTACATTTAATAGTAAAATAGATGTACACTTTTAAAACAAATAATTTAGCTGCTGGACACAGGTGGCTGCTTAATTAATACATTTGTACAAATCCAATAAAGAAACAAATGTTGTGTTGGTTAATATTCAAGTGGCATATACACATGTTTATACAAGATGGCTGCTTAACAGAGGTGACTGCTAACACAGATTTGACTGTATACATAAGAGCTGTGCACCAAGTAAATGATCCCTATGGTATTTATCCCTTTCAAACATTCATTAAATCTGCAGGAGATGACTTACAAAAAAATCTCTGAAAGAATATGGAAAATCTCTATGATTGAAAGTGTTATAATGTAATAAATAGAGGATATTACATGATTGGTCATTCAATACGGAATTTATTAAACGAGTTTTCTAAAATTGTTAAGAACGAGCCTTGGCGAGTTTTTATCACTTTTAGAAAACGAGTTTAATAAATTTCGTATTGAATGACCACGAATGAAATGTTCTTTTTATATCATAAATACTAATTTAATAATTTACAGCGCTATATCCATACAAATGTCGCTATAAAGCGCGCGTATTTACAACGCTAAACGTTACGTTATGACGTCACGTTACGTAGCATTGTTATTACACTAGTTGAATACGCAATTTATTCAATGGCTTTATTACACTCCGGCGACGTCATTTATGATATAAAATGGGAAACATTGTGACAAAGGGGAGAAACTGCTCATTATGAAGGGATGCGATTTGTAGGTGCATTATGCATGGTCATTGTTTAAGGTAAATTGTCCAAAAATCATTCATATACCCTTAGTTGAAGAGGGACAGAAGTCTGATAGGACATATTTAGAAATGTTAACCCTTTCCCTAATACGACAATTCTGCAGCAGACGACTTTGAACATATTTTGTCAAAATATGTTAAATCCCTATAATTGAATGGATAACCTACGACTAAAAGTGGAAAACATTGTGTCAAAAGGAGAAATTGCTCGTTTTGTGCAATTTCTTCTTTTGTTACTATGTTTTCAAAAAGCCATCTGCTGCAGAGGCGTCAGAAAGCGTATATATGAGGGAAAGGGTTAACAAAGATAAAATGAGAGTCAAAGAAGAAAGAATATACATTTATGAATGCAGTAGTTAACCCTCCCTTTCCCACTTGCAGAAGCATTTAGATGCATCTACAGCAGACGACTTTTGAAAATAATGTGGCAAAAGAGGAAATTGAGCAGTTGATCTGTTTGCCATAATTTGTTCAGCCTTATTCAATTATTTTCCTGTCATTTATAGAGATTTGCCATAGTTTTTGCCTTGATGGTTTCAAGGCAGTCTGCTGCAGATTTGCTGTATGTGGGAAAGGGCTAAAGGTTGAAAAAGAACATGTTTTGGGTGTCTTATTGCATGAGTTAAGTATTTGATTACCGGTATGTGATAATCCTGGTTTAGCAATAATCTTTGTTAACCCTTTCCCACATAAAACAAATCTGAAGCAGACCACTTTGAAAAGATATGAAATATTTCTGAAAATGTAAGTATTTTATTTGAATAGAGTTGAAATCATTGTCACAAAAGGAATAATTGCTCATTATGAGCCATTTCACCTTTTGTCACAATGTTTCCAAATGTGTCTTGCAGCTGAGGTATCAAAATGCATCTTTGTTGGAGAAAGGGTTTCCCTTATAGACGCTTTCTAACGCCTCTGCAGCAGACGGCTTTTTGAAAACATAGTGACAAAAGAAGAAATTGCTCAAAACAAGCAATTTCTCCTTTTGCCACAATGTTTTCCACTTTTAGTCATAGGTTATCCATTCAATTATAGAGATTTTCTATTTTTGACAAAATATGTTCAAAGTCGTCTGCTGCAGAATTGTCGTATGAGGGAAAGGGTTTAATTATGTGAAATGGGAATACTGTAGCTACTAGCTATGTTTTTTCATTTCAGTTTCCAGCTGTACTTTTTAAAGGGGATGCAACTTTGTGTGGAAATTTATGCTATGAGGTAAAGTTCTTCAAATCGATCTTCTCTTTGAAAAAAAAATCACATTGTGTAAAAATATATATATATATAACAAAAAAAAGTTTTTTTAGCATCTGAAAAATTATAATTAAAGTGTTTTATGACGCAAAAGAAAACCAATGTCGGAAAGGAGAAATTGCTTGCATATATTTCAACAATGTTGTCAAAAAAGATACGTTGCAGAGATGGCAAGTCAGTTTTATTAGGCACAAGGACCAAAGTAATAACTAATGGACATTACAGACACAAGATCAAACTCCATGAATGTATTAAAGTGATCTACACTGTTCTCAAAATATTATTTATTAATCTAACTTGGCTGAGTGGTAAGATATGGAACCAGGAGTCGCAGGTTTGATCTCAGCTTGTGGTGGCCAAGATGTAGTGCCCTAAGGCAAGGCACATTTCTCAGCCTAGTACTGGTTTGTTTTCCTATGGATCACGCTTAGTTTAACTGTTGCCTTGTTATAACTCAAATGATGTTGAAAATGGCATAAAACACCAATTAACCCCTTCCCTCATATAGACGCTTTCTGACGCCTCTGCAGCAGACGGCTTTTTGAAAACATAGTGACAAAAGAAGAAATTGCACAAAACGTGCAATTTCTCCTTTTGCCACAATGTTTTCCACTTTTTGTCATAAGTTAACCATTCAATTACGGAGATTATCTATTTTTTGACAAAATACGTTTAAAGTCGTCTGCTGCAGAATTGTCGTATGAGGTAAAGGGTTAAATAAAAATCAAAAGGCAATTTACATCCTGTATTACTTTGTTTAAATGTTTTTAGGGTTAAAAGTTGTAAGATAATCTCCCTCATTCTTTTGATGAATGAAATTTGATATTATTTCAGTTACTTCGATGTTGTAATTCGAGATTAAGTTTTACAAGAAAAGAGTCGTGTATCCTACTGTACCATTTGATGAAGGCCAACTTTGAGTTCAACAAGAAGAAAAGTTTTACACGAGTGCATTTACAGGTAAATTAATTTTTTGCTTATGTTGTAAGGATTATACTTATTGTTAACTGTTTCCTACATACAACAAATCTGCAGCAAACGACTTTGAAAAAACATCTTGGCAAAAATATGTTTAATAATCATTATTAATGAAAGTATAATCAATGAATAGAGTTAAAAACATTGTGGCAAATGGAGAAACTGTTCATTATGAAGCCCACAATTTGTCATTGAAGAAATGCAATTTACCCTTTGAATGATTTACGCATGCACTGTTTAACCCTTCCTAACATGCAACATCTTGGGAAAAGAATGTAAATTCTCTATTAACCCTTTCCCTCATATAGACGCTTTCTGACGCCTCTGCAGCAGACGGCTTTTTGAAAACATAGTGACAAAAGAAGAAATTGCACAAAACGTGCAATTTCTCCTTTTGCCACAATGTTTTCCACTTTTTGTCATAGGTTCTCCATTCAATTATGGAGATTTTCTATGTTTTGCCAAAATATGTTCAAAGTCATCTGCTGCAGAATTGTCGTATGAGGGAAAGGGTTAAAGAAGATATCATTATATAATATATTTTGTCACTGCAACTGATAACAAATTAAAATATCATCCTTCTGATGTGGGATGAGGTGCTTGGCTTTGTGATAATGCATGATGGATATTGAACTAGGTGCACAAGCATTGGTTATTTTCATGACTGTATTAACCTTTGAGATCGAGTTTTCTTTTTCTGTCTGCTGAGACTGGAAACAATAGTGTAATGGTCACATCAAATTGTAACTTAATAATAAATGAATGTTGTATTTAATAAATGAATGTTGTATTATGGGCTGGAGGCCTTAACTCATTTTCACCTCTAGAGGCATTTTGATACATATGCAGCAGACAACTTTTGAAAACTTTGTGGCAATGGAAGAAATTGCTCATGATGATCAATTTCTCCTTTTGTCACAATTTTGTTCAGCTATATTATATTGTGACACTTTCATTTATACAGATTTGTTTCCATAGATTTGTCCAGATGTATTCAAAGTTGTCTGTTACAGATTTATTGTATGTGGGAAAGGGTTAATCCTTTCCATCAAATAGACACTTTCTGACGCCTCTGCAGCAGACAGCTTTTTGAAAACATAGTGACAAAAGAAGAAATTGCTCAAAATGAGCAATTTCTCCTTTTGCCACAATGTTTTCCACTTTAAGTCATATAGTAGGTTATCCATTCGATTCTAGAGATTTTCTATTTTTTGACAAAATATTTTCAAAGTCGTCTGCTGCAGAATTGTCGTATGAGGGAAAGGGTTAATACTTGCAAAAAAGGTGTGTCTCTTTCAACTATCATGACTCCATACTACTACATTGCTTCGTTTTGTTCTATACAGGTGATAATATCCGTGGCTCAGCTGATAGGCAAGGTCGTGACCTTGAGTAATTACAGATTCCAGGAGAGTTTGGCGCTAATTAACAGTTATGCTAACTGTGATAAATCTATGACGGTAAGAATTTTGCTCAATTATAAATAGGGCTCATTTCTTTGATTATTTCATACACATAGATAGTAATCCTTTTTGTTGTGTCTCCTGTTTTTGCAGGAAGATGCAAAGGGATCATTTCTCAATTAGCTGGCTGTCCAACACCCTTGCACTTAACAATTTCCCACATATATCAAATCTGCAGCAGACGACTTTGAAAACATCTTGTGGAAATCATGAAAAAACTCTGCAAATGAAAGTACAATTATTGAACAGAAATGAAAATGTTGTGACAAAAGGAGAAAATGCTCAGTATGAGCAATTTCTTCTTTTGTCACAATGTTTTCAAAAGTTGTCTGCTGCAGAGACAAATGGGAAAGGGTTAATGACATACATGTGTTCCATCAAGAATCCTTAAGGCACTTCACCCTTTCCCACATACAGACGCTTTCTGATGCCTCTGCAGCAGATGGCTTTTGAAAACATTGTGACAAAAGAAGAAATTGATCATAACAAGCAATTTCTCCTTTTGCAACAAGGTTTTGCAACAAGGTTTTCAACTCTGTTCAATAATAATGCTTTAATTAAAAGAGAAGTTTCATATTTCAAAGTCGCCTGCTGCAAATTTTTTGTATGAGGGAAACGGTTAAGGATCATTCTCCATTGTATGCGTCCCTGACATTTTGACTTTAGTTATTAGTAGGCAAAACTTGTAATCCTTTGAACGTTGCTTTTTAACCCTTTCCCTCATATAGACACTTTCTGACACCTCTGCAGCAGACGGCTTTTTGAAAACATAGTGACAAATGAAGAGATTGCTCAAAATGAGCAATTTCTCCTTTTGACACAATTTTTTCCACTTTTTTAATCATAGGTTATCCATTCAATTATGGAGATTTTCTATTTTTTGACAAAATGTGTTCAAAGTCGTCTGCTGCAAAATTGTCGTATGAGGGAAAGGGTTAATATTTTAGTTTGATAATGCACAAATTGATTTAAATGTGCAAAGAAATTAATCTGTTCTTTAGTATACAATGAATATCATTTTCTTGTTCAAATGAAATTCACATTAACAATGATAAATACCACTGTTCGAAAACCAGCTTCCATTAAGCTTGCATCTACCGAATACCCACATCTCAAAAGTCAGTACCTACTTTACACTTTCCCACATACAGCAAATCTGCAGCAGATGACTTTGAAAGCATGTAGGCAAAACTATGAAACATATCTATATATATAAATGAAAAAAGGGTTGAAAACATTGCA
This sequence comes from Serripes groenlandicus, assembly GCA_031761405.1. Classification (NCBI taxonomy): domain Eukaryota; kingdom Metazoa; phylum Mollusca; class Bivalvia; order Cardiida; family Cardiidae; genus Serripes; species Serripes groenlandicus. The sequence continues at coordinate 25,953,663 of JASEVX010000008.1, read as the reverse complement.
GCAAAAGGAGAAATTGCTCATCATGAGCAATTTCTTCTTTTGTCACAATGTTTTCAAAAGTTGTCTGCTGCAGAGGCGTCAGCAAACATTTGTATGTGGGAAAGCGTTAACCTCATTCCCACCTGTAGACGCGATTTGACACATCTGTATCAGATGACATTTCAAAACAGTGTGGTTAACCCTTTCCCTCATATAGACGCTTTCTGACGCCTCTGCAGCAGACGGCTTTTTGAAAACATAGTGACAAAAGAAGAAATTGCACAAAACGTGCAATTTCTCCTTTTGACAGAATGTTTTCCACTTTTTGTCATAGGTTATCCAATTAATTATGGAGATTTTCTATGTTTTGACAAAATACGTTCAAAGTCTTCTGCTGCAGAATTGTCGTATGAGGGAAAGGGTAAAATGAAAAACTGAAAATGAAAAACTGCTCACAATGATACTTTCATTTATGGAAGTTTTCCATATTTTTGACAAGATGTTTTCAAAGTCATCTGCTTCAGATTTGTTGTGAGCAGGAAAAGGTTATAATTATGACTCGTATAACTAGTCATACTCATGTATAGATTTTTCATGCTCAATAAATTCTGTTTTGACACAAATTGACCTGTTGAAGCATCTGCTTCATGGTCATGAACATTGATTGTGGTTTAACGCCGTTGTCTACAATTCTTCAGTCATATCACGATGGCCAGTTCATCTACTCATGTGTATCCTGGCTATCTCATACCGGTACTCAACACAAGCCTTAGAAGAAACTGGCTTTTTTTCCACATTGACTGTAAGCCCATAGGTGGAAGACGATTTACACTTGTCACAGTGACTTTGTCAAACGTCGTAAAGAATATTGGCAGAGCTGGGGTTTGAATTCACAACCTCTAGCCCACGTCGCTACTGACTGAGCTATTGGTCATGAATGACAACTAAATAAAAATATACAATATCATGACTATTACTGTGCATCAGTTTTTGGTGCTGAGACACCCGTTTAATCCTTTCCCACATACAACAAATCTGCAGCAGATAATTTTGAAGTCATAGGGCAAATGTATGGAAGATCTCAATAAAAGATAGCAATATTTTTTAAACACAGTTGGAAACACAAAAGAAATTGCCCATGATGAGCTATATCCACAAGTTTCTAAAAATGCGCCTTCATGTTGTGGGAAAGGATTCATTGTAAATGGATACTCATGTCATAGCCAATCTCAGAATTTAATAAACTTTTTATACATTTTTCTAATGATTGTAGCGAACATTAGCATACATGTTTGAAGATTCTGCTGCGGTAAGAGCCCAATCAAAACACATCACTCAATGTTGCCATGATTACACTTTATTTCCACTTTCAAAGCTTCTAAAATTATATAATAAATTCCCTTCCACATATCTACTTTACTCTTGCATGTAAGAAAACCTTTGATTGTTTTCCTGAAACAGAAAGGTTTGTACCTATTGGCAGCTGATGCTTTTTCAAAACATTATGGAAAATGGAGTAATTACTCAAAATGAGCAATTTTCCATTTTCCTCTATGTTTTCATCTTTAAGCTTTCTTTCAATAAAGTACTTGCTTTTTTTAAACGTTCGAAAAACCTTGAATGCTTAAGGCAGAGTGTTATAAAAGATTTGAATATCGAATAAACGTTTTACCGATCCCATGTAATATTATGGTTATCCTGTATATATAAAAACAAAACAAAGAAAAGGCTCTTGAACAAATAAAACATCTGAAGTTTTTGTTAAGTTTGGACAAAGAAGAGCTGATTTTTTACCTAATCAGAAACAGTGTCAGAAAAGGATAAATGGCTAATTATGAGTCATTCTTCCAAACCTGTAAATGAAATTGCAAGTTAGCTACTGGAGAGTCCTAAAGAAATTGTTCCTCTATGAATATAATTAACCCTTTCCCATAACCATTTAATCTGGAGCCGATGACTTTGAAATGATCAAGTCCAAATTATAGAACATTTCTATAAACATGTATGATTATTGAATAGAATTGAAATCATTGTGGCAAATGGACAAATTTCTCATTTTAACACAATGATTTTAACAGTCGTCTCGTCTCCTGCAGAGGCGTCAGGAAGTGTCTGCAAGTGGGAAATGGTTAAACCTTTCACATATACAATTAATTTGCTGCAGGCGACTTTGAAAACTTGTAAGCAAAAATATAAAATCTCAATTGATTTTTTTTTTTATTGAATCGAGTTGAAAACATTGTCACCATCACGGGCTTCAGGAGAAATATCTTATTATGAGCAATTTCTCCTTTTACGACAATAATTTTAAATGTCGTCTGTTGCAAATGCATCATGAAGGAGAGGCTTAAACACTTACGAAGACAGTGGTGCAGTGGTAGAGCATCGACCTCTCGTACCAAAGGTCCCGTTTCATATCCTGTGATGAGCGGGTTCTGCCTTTGCAGTTTTTCCACGCAAAATGGTGGGAGTACTGGTTATGTCTCCAGGAAGCAGACATCGAGCATGCTTTATTACTATAAGCTGAAATCTTGTTTCACTATCGATATTGAATAAAGAAGTTTAAACTAAACACTTACCAGTCTATAACATCACCTTGAACATTTTTGTAATATGTATGTACATGTGGTTGTCTATTAGAAAATGTAAGAAAGATACTTATTTTGGCCCAAGTGAGACAAATTGCTGTTTTTCCAAGACTTACAAATTTCCTCTTTATATGGGCTACTTTCCTTGACTGTGACTTTTTGCATGCTCTTTACACAGTTATGAATTTTACACCATTTCATCTTTCTCTTGTGGTCTTGATAAAAACACCTGCCTGAAAGGGAAAGAACTATTGCCTATGTACATGAACATTCTAAGTTCATGCCGCAGAAACTATCTTGAAAGCGAGTTTTCATGAAGAAATTTGAACTTAATGCAAGTTAAGTAGGAATATTTCATAATCATTGCAATTGAATGCCAGTTAAAATTTAGAAATCATTTCAGAATAAACTTTTCATGAGTGTTGTTTTTCATGATGCATATTAAGAAGTTAAAAAGGAAGAAACTCTTCATAGACATTAGAATATTAAATCAATTAAGCTGATATCAGTCTTGAAGAAACAATTCTTAACCCACACCCCAACTCCCCCCAAAAACTCTTTTCATGGACATTGAGATTTTATGTCAGTTCAGCAGAAATTATAATTATATAGAAGAAACCTTTCAAACATTAAAAATATTAAGATTTCAGTTAGACAGAAATTATTTCCAGAAAATATTTTCATGAACATTGAGATTTCCTGCAAATTAAGCAGAAATTATTTTGGAAGAAATAACCCTTTCCCACATACAGACGTTTTCTGACACCTCTGCAGCAGGCCATCTATGAAAATATTGTGCCAAAAGGAGGCATTGCTCAATAATTACACATTCATTTGAAGACATTTCCCCTAGTTTTAGCTCTACTGGCCAAAAGCCAGAAGAGTGTATGCCGTGGCATGGTGTCCGTCGTCCGTAAACAATTGCTTTTGAATGCGATACAGTCTTCAGTTTTGATTGTATCTCAATCAAAGTTATACAGTAATTAGATATCCATAAGAGCTCGGTTCCTTTCGCAAACCAGCCAGATCCACCCATGCAAGACTGGATTATGGCCCTTGAAATTGTCAAAATTGCTAAAATAGAGCTTGTGAACACAATAGAGGCTCCATTTACTATCTGATCTTCACTAAACTTAGGTAGTAGTTAAATATTGATGAGAGCTTGGTTCCTTTCGAAAACCAGCCAGATGTGCCCTTGCATGACTGGATTATGGCCCTTGAAGTTGTCAAAATTGCTATAATACAGCTTGTGAACACAATAGAGCCTCCATTTACTATTCGATCTTCACCAAACTTAGATAGTATTTAAATATTGATGAGAGCTTGGTTCCTTTTGCAAACCAGCCAGATCTGCCCATGCAATGCTGATTATGGCCCTTGAATTTGCCAAAATTGCTATAATAGAGCTTGTGAACACAATAGAGGCTCCATTTACTATCTGATCTTCACCAAACTTAGAAAGTAGTTAAATATTGATGAGATCGCGGTTCCTTTCGAAACCCAGCCAGATGTGCCCTTGCATGACTGGATTATGGCCCTTGAAATTGTCAAAATTGCTATAATACAGCTTGTGAACACAATAGAGCCTCCATTTACTATCCGATCTTCACCATACATACATGCTCTGGATTGAAAATGACCAAAGAACCATCCCAGTGGAGCATAGGCCCTCGTTGGCCTCTTGTTCCCACATGCTTTGAAAGTCATCTACTGCAGATTTGCTGTATGTGGGAAAGGGTTAAAGCATTCAATTTTTAGAAATATGCTTACTCTGTGGGCCTACCTGGTAAAATACAATCATAAAGTATCACAATTTTGACCACACTTTTGAATAGTCTCTTCTTATTTTGGATTGAATGGTAATGTACTATAACTGATTAAAGTTCAGAACATATTGGAAAAAAAAATTAAATTTAAAATTCATTCATGAAACAATACAAGTCCCTACATGCATCAAACCTACAACAGAAAACTTTGAAAACGCCTACGAAAAAAATAAAATTAACATATCGGCAAATGAGAGGATAATTATAAATATTAATTGATATTCATTGTGGCAAATAGAGAAGTTCCTCTTTTCAGCAATTTCCCCTTTTGCCAGAATGTTTTTCAAAAATCTACAGCTGCAGATACAATAAATGCATCTGCATGTTTTCTGAGAGATAAGTCTTTGATCATACTATTTACAGAAATCAAAATTTGGTCACGAAGTGAGGGACCTGACGAAACGCATCAAGACGGTGATGATGGCCACTGCTCAGATGAAGGAGCATGAGAGAGACCCGGAAATGTTGATTGATCTCCAGTATAGTCTTGCCAATTCTTACGCCAGCACTCCCGAACTGCGTAAAACATGGCTGGACTCTATGGCCAGAATACACACTAAAAATATCAACCACTCGGAGGTATGAATTTGAACCATCATTGTCCATATTAACCCTTTGCTTCATACAGCAAATCTGCAGCAGACGACTTAAATGATCTATGAAAAAAATTGGGAACTCCATTTATATGAAAGCACAATAATTAAATAAAGTTGAAAATATGGTGACAAAAGGGGAAATTGCTTGTTTTTAGCAATTTCTTCTTTTATCGCCATGTTTTCAAAAAGACGTCTGCTGCAGAGGAATCAAAAAGCAACTATATGAGGTAAAGGGTTAACCAACAATTCTAAATATTACTTTTATTAATATTCCACAAAGTAACAAAAATGTTTGATTGGTATGCTTAAGCCAATCAGAAATTATTTTACTTAATATTTGAAATTTATGATATTATACTAATAATTAACCCTTTCCCTCATATAGACGCTTTCTGATGCCTCTGTAGCGTACAGATTTTTGAAAACATAGTGACAAAAGAAGAAATTGCTCAAAACGAGCAATTTCTCCTTTTGCCACAATGTTTTCCACTTTTAGTCATAGGTTGTCCATTTAATTATAGAATTTTTTTTTATTTTTTGTCAAAATATGTTCAAAGTCGTCTGCTGCAGAATTGTCATATGAGAGTTAATTAAAAAGCTTTTATAATGATATGGGAATACAGTCTGATGTCTTTTGTGGGAAAGAAAAAATCTGTCTTTAACTCTGTATCAGATATTGATAACTTAACATGCCTCTTAACCCTTTCCCACATATAGATGCTCATAGACGCCTTTGCAGCAGACGACTTTTGAAAACATTGTGACAAAAGGAGAAATTGCTCAAATGGCGTCTGCTGCAGATGCTTCAAAATATGTCTATATGTCGGAAAGGGTAAAACTGAAAGAATCATTTCTACATATTTTATTTTTCAGGCAGCACACTGTTACATTCATATAGCAGCATTAGTTTCTGAATATTTGAAGAAACGAGGTGAGTCTTTTATATATCTTCTATACATTCACACAGAATACTTTCTAACTGAGCACAAAACAAAATGTATAGGGTAACCTCATAACACCTACAATAAGCTGATCTTGTCAATAAACAACCAATTCTGTCATGTGTACGAGCATTTTCATGAAACAAATACATTTAACCCTTTCCTACATACAGACGCTTTCTGACGCCTATGCAACCGACGAATTATGAAAACATTATGACAAATGGAGAAATTTACCACAATGTTTCCAACTCTATTAAATAAAAATATACTTTCATTTAATTAGATTTTTCATACTTTTGCGGGCATGTTTTTTATGTCTTCTGCTGCAGATTTGTAGGGTTTATAAATTTGTTTATAATATATAGAGGATCTTACATGAGTGCTTATTTGATATTGTTTTTATGAAACGAGTCGACTGAAATAATATGACGCGAGGCTCTGCCGAGCGTCATATTCGTTTCAGTCGACGAGTTTCATAAAAACAATATCAAATAAGCACGAATGTAAGATTCTATTTATCACATAACACCATAAAAAGATTGTTTTCAATCTTTAAATCGATCTTTCTTCGTCCTCATATAAACAGTGACCGAAGTTCACCCCGAAGTTCTAATGCATACGTCCACTGTAAAATGTAGTCCCTATCAATAACCTTTTGATTTTATACAAAATTAGCAACAATGCTCTTATAACGTTTCATTTATCGAGATGTATTCCCTTTCAACAATATTTTTAATAAACGCCGAAATTCAGAACAATTTGTAAACAATATGCAGTCATTGAAAGTGACGTCACACTGGAGTGACGTCACACGCGTGCTGTGAGTCGGCTATTTATGTAACTAGTTACATATGATATTTATGTCACTGCTTTATGTCACTCCTGGAGTGCAAGTTATGTGATAAATTTATATCTTTATGAACTAAGGTCTGAATCAGGTCAATGTTGCCCAGTAATAATTCATAGTAGAAATTTTACAGATCCCTCTTGAATGTTACAAACACATGTTTTGCATGAACACTGATAACTAAAAAGGTGAGATGCATTTATGAAACAAGACATAACTTGAAAACTTTTGAAACATGGTAGCAAAAGGAGAAATTGCTCATAACAATTTTCCCACTTTTCCACAATGTTTTCAACTGTATTAAAATATTATCCTTTCAATTTTAGAAATCATATTTTTTTCTGAGATGCTTTCAAACAATTTTCCCACTTTTCCACAATGTTTTCAACTGTATTAAAATATTATCCTTTCAATTTTAGAAATCATATTTTTTTCTGAGATGCTTTCAAAGTGGAAAGGGAGATAACTGAAATAACCCTATAAAAACTAATCGTCATGCTTAATTATCACAACTGGTTTCATAGGCTGCGATTTTTCACAAGTTCTTACATATTTGTTATATGGAGTGGTCTTTGTTAAGTTGTAATATATATTATGAATAGTGAAAGATGTTGACCAAGATAAGACTCCACAAATAAGAAAACATTCTGGAAAAAGGAGAAGTTGTCGCAATGTTTTCAATGCTATTCTAAAACTAAACTTATATTTTAAGAGATTTTCCATATTGCTACAGATTATTTCAAAGTCTCATGCTGAAGAATTTATATATGTTGGAAAGGGGCTATCAACTCTAATGTAGCAGGATTAGTTTTAAGTTCATTAAATAAATTTGAATTGTTTTAATACAACAAAATGACAACTTCAGTAAAAGCCTTTATATAAGGGGAAAGGTTTTGCTGTCTGATGGTTTACAATGCCATATTGTGCTCTGTTCTGTTTTAGAAATCATTGAAAATACATAAAGGATATTTGTTTGTTTTGAGTGGATATGGAATATATCTCATCGAGACGTGATACAATTGAAAATGTTTAAATTATATCACTTCGAGTTGAAATATATTCCATATACACTCAAAATAAACAAATTTTCTTTTTATTTAATGACAAATTGATGGAAAACAAATAATATACCCATTATGTATTTCTTTATATATAACTTGTGTAGAATAACATGACCGAATACTAGGAAAATGACGTCATGTCAGCGGTTTGACGTCGTAATGTTAGTCCCTTTGACGTCATTTATTCATATTCCACAGTGAGGAATAAGGATTTTATTTCACTGATAGAACACAGTATTTCATCACTTAGCATTAAATAAATCCTGATATATTTTATTTAAAAAAATGAAAACAAGTAGAGCTAATAAATTTAAGCAATTGTATAAATTATGGTTCACAAATTATTCAGGAAAAATCAAATCAAGTAAGTGTTGAAAGTTGTTGATCTTGAGTTCTGTTGTATGTTGTCAGCCCTAAGTTGATATTTTTTTTAAATACTTTCCCACATACAGATGCTGCCTGACGCCCCTGCAGTAGATGACTTTTGAAAACATTGGGACAAAAGGAGAAATTGCTCACGATGAGCAATTTCTCCTTTTTGTCCCAATGTTTTCAACTCTATTCTATGATTTAATCGTCATTTTTAGAGATTTTCTACATTCTTGCCAATATGTTTTCAAAGTCGTCTGCTGCAGATCTGCTGTATGTGGGAAAGGGTTAAAACCTTTACCTGATACTGATCTGTTTAGATGTGTCTGCCTCAAATGACTTGAAGCCAAGCCCCGGTAGCTCAGTCGGTGGCGACGCGGGCTGTCAATCCAGGGGTTGTGAGTTCGAATCCCGGCTCGGCCAACTTTCTTTCCGACGATTGACAAAAGTCAATGCGTCATTCGTCTTCCACCAATGGACTTTGTCTATGTGGAAAAGCAGCCAGGTGCTTGGGAAGATTGTTGTGTGGAGTACTGGTGTGAGAAAACCAGAAAATGCATGATTAGGTGAACTGGCCGTCGTGAGAAATTGTTAAAAACGGCTTTAAACCCCAAACAATCAATCAATCAAATGACATTGACATTGTTTAATTGATTGATTGGGGTATTACCAGTTGTCAGCCATATCACGGTGGCCAGTTCACATACCCAAGATTGTTCTGGCTTTCTCACAACAGTAACTAGTTGCTTTTCCACATAGACTGTTAGTTCATTGGTTGAAGATGAATGACGCTTGTCACATTGACTTTTGGCAAATGTCAGAAAGAATGTTGGTTGAGGTGGGGTTTCGAGCACACGGCCCCTGGATCAGCTGCATCGCTGCCGGTGCTTAGTGAAAAACATTGTCTGAATAGAGAAACTGATCGAAACAAGCAATATATCCTTTTCCCACATAAACCAAATCTGCAGCAGAAATGTGAAAATTCTCGGATATTGAAGGGATAGTTAGTTTATTAATATAGTTGAAAACATGATGGCAAAAGGAGAAAATTGCTCATAATGATTAATTTCTTATTTTGCCAAAAAAAAAATTGAAAGTCATCTGCATGTGGGAAAGGATTAGCTATGTATCAAAATTGCAATTATAGTTTTACTCTTTTTTTTCTCAGTTGTGTTCAAAGCATTCATTGTGGCCATTATGGAGTGTCTTTGGGCACTTTCTATCCAAGTACTGGTTTGTTCACCAGGGATTATGTATAAGTGTTCTGTTGCTGTGATATAACTGAAACAATGCTGGAAACCGGTGTTAAACCCTGGTAAGACAAAACAAGTCCAGGCAGACTGGGAACCTATCATATCGGGTAGAGGATTAATCTTTACTGTGTTACCGCTCAGTTCTGCCTGATGCTTCCAAACCTGAAGTATTCTGTTAATCCTGTCCCACAAACAACAAATCTGCAGCAGATGACTTTGAAATCACATAGGGAAGAACACAGAGAATCTCCAAAAATAAAGTTATATTTGCCGAAAAAAGTTAAAAATGTTGTGGCAAAAAGGGAAATTGCTTGATTTAAGCAATTTCTCCTTTTGTCGCAATGTTTTCAAAAGTTGCTTCTGCAGAGGTGTCAGAAGGCTTCTGCAGGTGGGAATGGATTAACCCTTTTCCACATACAGATGAATTTTGAATCATCTGCAGCAAACAGAATTTGAAGAAATTGTGCAAAGGGAGAAAATGCTCAAAATGAGCAATTTCTGCTTTTGCCACAATGTTTTCCACTCATTTCAATAGTCATACTTTCATTAGAATAGTTTCCATATTTTGCCTAGATGTTTTTCAAAGGCCTGCTGCATATTTGTTGAAAATGGGAAAGGGTTAAAATAGTAGAGAGTGATGGAAAGAAAGAATGAGTGAATGAAAGAATGAAAAATGTCACCCTTCTAGAACAGGAAAAAATTATCATTTTTGATGTGTCAATTCTATTTCTTTTTTCTTTTTGTCTTAAGGATTATTGTTGTAGATAGGAAATATCTCTTCTTAAAAGTGAATTTTGTATTAGTTGTCGTTACAGTACCAATATGTTTATCTGTAGAAAAACAACATGCACGTTATTGTTGTTAAAACCACTTTTCTGTTCTTTGTTGATATCATTTTCTACATGTATTCTAGTTCTATTGAATTCAGTGATTTTCACTGTAATACCCTTTCTTTAAAAGTGCTGAAATATATCAAGTCGAAATACATGTGTTTCTTTTATTGATCAAACCTTTCCTTTCATGATATTTTGCCACTTTCTCAAACATTTTTTGATAAAACTCTTCCTCTTCATTGCTCGGAAAGATGATTGTTATGAGTGAAGGGCCAAGAAACTCACGGGTAGACTGAACTGGCAACCGGCTGCCATGATACGTGCATGAACTGAAACATTGTGGAAAATGGAGTTACACAGTAATCTATCAAACGATCAATCTTGTGTTTCTTTTATTGATCAAACCTTTCCTTTCATGATATTTTGCCACTTTCTCAAACATTTTTTGATAAAACTCTTCCTCTTCATTGCTCGGAAAGATGATTGTTATGAGTGAAGGGCCAAGAAACTCACGGGTAGACTGAACTGGCAACCGGCTGCCATGATACGTGCATGAACTGAAACATTGTGGAAAATGGAGTTACACAGTAATCTATCAAACGATCAATCTTGTGTTTCTTTTATTGATCAAACCTTTCCTTTCATGATATTTTGCCACTTTCTCAAACATTTTTTGATAAAACTCTTCCTCTTCATTGCTCGGAAAGATGATTGTTATGAGTGAAGGGCCAAGAAACTCACGGGTAGACTGAACTGGCAACCGGCTGCCATGATACGTGCATGAACTGAAACATTGTGGAAAATGGAGTTACACAGTAATCTATCAAACCATCAATCTTATTATTCAATTTAAAAAAAATTAACTTAACCCTTTCAGTGCCAGAGGCAAAATTGAGGCTTTTGCAAACAATACTGATTCAGGTGAGTCAGCTCGTAATGAGCTGTCTCACCTGAAATCAGCATTGTTTGCCTTGTAGTTATCAAAATAGTCCAAACTATTATTACATGCGAAATGGAGACGCCCGATTTTGAACATGGAAGAGTCTACTTTAAACAATTCGGCGCTGAAAGAGTTCAAGAAACAGTGTTTAATCCTTTCCCTCATACGACAATTCTGCAGCAGACGACTTCGAACCAATTTTGTCAAAAAATAGAAAATCTCTATAATTGAATGGATAACCTATGACTAAAAGTGGAAAACATTGTGGCAAAAGGAGAAATTGCTCGTTTTGAGCAATTTCTTCTTTTGTCACTTTGTTTTCAAAAAGCTGTCTGCTGCAGAGGCATCAGAAATGTCTATATGAGGGAATTGTTAAAAGCATGTGGGCTGTTGAGAAATTTGCAGTTAATTGTAATTTTGTAGAAATCACAAATTGAGGGTACATGTACTAGGTAGTTTTGTTTAAAAGTTTTAAAGAAGAGAAACATTGTTTAAAATCTACCGGTTTTGAGGGAAAATGACAACAATTTCTTGTCTGTCAACAGTAAATTATATTTTAAAGTATTTCCAGATGATTTTTTTCCCTATTTACAACACCAAAGGTAGAAGTTGAACCTTTCACACATGCAACAAATCTGCAGCAGACAACTTTGAAATCATAAAGGCAAAAATATTGTGAAAAAATCACTATAAATGAAAGCAAATTGATTGAATAGAGTTGAAAACATTGTAGGGAAAGGAGAAGTTGCTCATGATGAACAATTATTGTATAAATAGTTTTGAAAACAAGGTTGCAAAAGGAGAAATTGCTTATCATGAACAATTTATCCATTTGCCACAATGTTTTCAAAAGTTGTCTGTCACAGATGCATCAAACTATGGGCAAAGGTTAAGGATATAGTTATAATGAATGCATGTATTTAATACAGGAGCATTCCCACAAGGCTGCGCAGCATTCAAACACATATCTCCTAACATAGATAAGGAAGAGTCGGGCATAAAGGATGATTCTGGCATGCAGGATGTACAATATACAGAGGTAAGTCACCTGGTAAATTAATCTGCAATCAACAAATTTTAAAAACAAAAATGTATCTGTATGTAGGAAAGGTATGACCTTTCTCACATACAACAATTCTGCAGCAGACGACTTTGAACATATTTTGTCAAACAATGGACAATCTCTATAATTGAACGGATAACCTATGAATAAAGTGGAAAACATTGTGGCAAAAGGAGAAATGGCTCGTTTTGAGCAATTTCTTCTTTTGTCACTATGTTTTCAAAAAGCTGTCTGCTGCAGAGGCGTCAGAAAGTGTCTATATGAGGGAAAGGGTTAAGTTATTGGTTTTTGGGGGTCAAATAATCTATTCAGAATGTGCCTATCTTTAGCTCTTGAAATGTATGCAAAGCTCTGGATAAGCAGGGACACTATTATTATAATATATTATAATATAGTGTCCCCTGGGATAAGGTTTTCACATTCCAAAATCGTAATTTGACACCCAAACCTTTGAGTACTCACAACATAGTATTTGTTTAAGTCTAAAGAGAACTATTGCTGGGAACTAACCAGTTTACTCCTCATTATCATCTACGCTATGCTCCAACAACTTACTGTCGGATTTTTAGCTCGACTATTCGAAGAATATGAGAGCTTTACTACTCGCCCCGGCGTCGGCGTCTCTGTCCGCGTCCGGTTAAAGTTTTAGGGCAAGTTGGGATTTTCATTCATAAGTATTTGTGCTTTCATATTTGGAATATAGTTACATCTTATACCTTTCTTCACATTGAACGCTAAAGATGCTGAGTGTGACCTTCCTTTTGGGGAAAAAAACATGATTTTCGGGGGTTAAAGTTTTAGGGCAAGTTGGATTTTTTTTTTTTTTTTTTTTTCTCAATAAGTACTTGTGCTAGGGCTTTCATATTTGGAATATAATTACATCTAATACCTTTCTTTATATTGTATGCTGAAGATTCTGAGTTTTACCTTCTTTTTGGGGTAAAAGACATGATTTTGGGTGGTTAAAGTTTTAGGGCAAGTTGGCATTTTCATTTAATTTTTTAAATTTTCTCTATAAGAATTTGTGCTAGGGCTTTAATATTTAGAATATAGTTACATCTTATACCTTTCTTCACATTGAATGCTGAAGATGCTGAGTGTGACCTGCTTTTTGGGGTAAAAAACATGATTTTCGGTTAAAGTTTTGGGGCAAGTAGGATTTTATTTCATTATTTTAACTTTTTCTGAATAAGTACTTGTGCTATGGCTTTTATATTTGGAAAATAATTACATTTAATACATTTCTTCATATTATATGCTGAAGATGCTGAGTGTGACCTTCTGTTGGTGGTAAAACACATGCTTTTGGGTGGTTAAAGTTTTAGGGCAAGTTGGCTTTTTCATTTAATTTTCAAATTTTTCTAAATAAGTACTTGTGTTAGGACTTCCATATTTGGAATATAATTACATGTAATACCTTTCTTCACATTGTATGTTGAAGATGCTGAGTGTGACTTTTAGGGGGTAAAAAACATGATTTTTGTTTGATTTTGAGAATTTTAGATAAATTCTTAATTTTTGGTTACATTTCTTTCTAATTGTGATCATTTATTTATCAAATATAATTCTTCAACATATCAAACGGGTTTTGCATGGTGTCAAACATTAGGAAAACCTTTTTTTAAGGTTTTGCTAATTTTGGACTCGGTCAGTTTTAACATTTGCGTTTAGCTCAACGTTAAAGTTACATCATTCAAATCACTTCATACTTCACATATTTGTAAAGGACCATCGTACAATTAGGTTAGATAACTCCATTGTATCCTAAATATGGAGTAATGGCCCTTGATTGACTTAGGAAATTTTATTTTTAAATTATATTTAAATGTATGTATATCTATTCAGTTGCTTTTACATATAGAGTATATAATATGATTTAATAGTACTTAAGTGCAATATAATGAAATAGTGCTTTATGTGAATAAGCGGCCTGTAGTCGAGCGCGCTGTCCTCCGACAGCTCTTGTTATCTGTCTTATCGCCATTTTGACAGAACTGAATAGGATTCACATAAACCTATCAAAATGAGGGTTACATTTCCGATACGTGGAGATGCATAGAAAAATGTCTGCGCCAACGGATCGTAAATGTGCGTCCTGTTTATCGTCTCTAAAAACTAAACATTATTGAAATTTGGAATCAAAATGCAGCTAGGATCAGTAAGATTAAATATTTTCTGATCCTAATATCAGAAATGAAGGAGCTTCATTTCACATTGAGAGAAAGACATGCAGCCAGTCCAGGGCTCGAACCTGTGACTTGTTTCAGGGCTAGTACTCTACCAAATGAGCTACCTGGGTCACTTACATGTAATTTTTCCAAATGTGTACAAATAACAATAATTGGTCTATTACGCAGGATCTGATTGGCATTTTGGTGCAGTATAACATTGTACTGCATGAAATCAGAAGCAATATTTTTACTATCTGTCAAAACGGCGATAAGACAGATAAAAAAAATCCCACGGTATGATGTTGGAGCATAGCTGAGTCAACAACCGTTGGTGTCCGGAAATGATCTAGTATATGCCTTGAAAATATAATAATTGTAATTGTGCTATTCATAATTGACTTGTCACAAATTCCTCCCTCATTTCTTTCTTTTTTCATCTGATTAATTCTGTGATAAAAGATAGTTTGTGTTTGTTACAGGAAACCCTTGTGCACTTTATGGAATTGGCAGCCGAAAGTTTAGAGAAAGCTGAGAGATATGAGGTATTGGGAGACGTTTACAAGCTTATAATACCTCTGTACGAACGCTCCAGGGAATTTGAGGTAAAATTAACCCTTTCCCACATATAAACGCTTTCTGATGCCTCTGCAGCAGACGACTTTTGAAAACATTGTGACAAAAAGAGAAATTGCTCAAAACAAGCAATTTCTCCTTTTGCGACATTTTCAACTCTTTTCAATAATAAAATTCTCATTTATAGAGATATTCAAAAAAATTGTCTACATGATTTCAAAGTCATCTGCTGCACATTTTTTGTATATGGGAAAAGGTTAATATTATTTTCCCCTTTATTGTAAACCAGATGTTTACAAATTTATGTATGAGAGTTCAAAGACATTTGAGGTAAATTGTAATTATTCTAATTTGACTACTTTGTAAAATAAGTGAAGCTGATTTTGAAATTCATATTGTTTGAATCGTTTGCATAATTATTGTAATGAGATAGTTGCAACCGTTTTGAGTAAGTTTATTTATTAGGTGTTGAAAGAAAATGTTTCACTTGCCAGTATTTTAGTACACGTAAGTTAATGTGTGGACAGACTGAAGACGGAGAAGTGAACCCTTCCAGCAGTTGACAACAAAACGGGGAAAGTAGTATGTAGTTTAGTGGTTTAACCCGAAGATATACAATATGTAGCTATGTATTTATATAAGGGGAAACTTATACAACCTTGCTATAAAGCTAGCTTTTATAGCGACGTGGTAGAGTGTTCGCCTATGGGATAAGAGGTCCCGAGTTTGAGCCCTGTTTGGATCAGATTCTTTCAGCTGGTTTACATTGGTGCCCAACGTAAATATCCCGCAGTGATGTGAGATAGAGTAGTAGTTGTCGTAAATTGAAGGATTCGAGGACTAATCTTCACATGGAGGGAGAGTATGTAGTATAGTGGTCTATCCCATAGATAGACAATATGTAGCTATGTGTTTATATAAGGGGAAACTTATACTTCATTGCTATAGAGCTAGCTTTTATAGCGACGTGGTAGAGTGTTCGTCTATGGGACAAGAGGTCCTGAGTTCGAGCTCTGTAAGGGTATTACACTTTCAACTGGGTTACAGTAGCAAAACTGTTGAGGATAAAACAAAATGCCTTTTCTGCCTTTGACTCTGACCTGTAAACACATTTATTTGTACTTCTTCCAGAAACTAGCCCAGTGTTACCAAATATTGTCAGACGCTTACACCAAAGTGGTAGACGTGATGCAGTCTGGTCGGCGGCTTCTTGGCAAGTTCTTCAGGGTCGCATTCTTTGGTCAGGTAAATGCATTACAATTTGACCAAACCGTTGTTTATCATTTTACCACGTAGAAAGAGTCTTCACTAGACATTTGGTGGAAAATCTCTTAACCTCCCTTTCCAACCTACAACAAATCTGAGCAGATAATTTTAAAGTATCTAGGCAAACACATGGATAAGCTCTATAAATGTAGGTATTATTACTGAAAAGAGTTGAAAACATTGTATCAAAACTAGCAATTTCTACTTTTGTCACAATGTTTTCAAAAGTCATCTGCTGCAGAGGTGTCGGAAAGTGTGTGTATGTGTGAAAGGTTTAAGCAGTTATCACATACAGACATTTTGAAGCCTCCGCGGCAGATGATTTAAGAAATAATTGAGGCAAATGGTCAAATACTCATAAGCAATATCTCATTTGTCTAATTGTTTTCAAATGTCGTCTGCCGCTGATGCATCAAAATGGGTCTGCAGGTGGAAAAGATTTAAAAAAAATTGTTTTGCTATAGAGTGCTTTCCCTCATATAGGTGACCTTTAATTTGTTATATTAGATGTCTTTTAACCCTTTCCCTCATATGACAATTCTGCAGCAGACGACTTTGAACGTATTTTGTCAAAACATAGAAAATCTTCCATAATTGAATGGATAACCTATGACTAAGAGTGGAAAACATTGTGGCAAAAGGAGAAATATCTTGTTTTGAGCAATTTCTTCTTTTGTCACTAAGTTTTCAAAAAGCCTTCTGCTGCAGAGGCGTCAGAAAGCGTCTATATGAGGGAAAGTGTTAAACCATTGAGGGAAATGGAGTGGAGTAATTGATCAAAACAATTAAATTTTTCTGATTCGCTTGATAGTTTCCAGGTATTATATACTTTAAAGTTGTCAAATACTATCTGTTGCAACATAAGAGTGAAGCTTAAATGACAATTTTGTGTTGCATTTCAGTCATTTTTTGAGATTGAAGACCAACAACAGTACATATACAAGGAACCCAAAGTAACCAGTTTGCCGGAGCTTTGTGAGAGATTAAAGACCTTGTATGAGTCCAAGTTTGGTAAAGATATCGTCAAACTGATACAGGACTCTAAAATAGTAAGTTAAACCCTTTCCCACATACTACAAATCTGCAGCAGACAACTTTGAAAACATACCTGAAAAAAAATGGAAACTGCCTTTAAATAAAAGTACAATAATTGAATAGTGTTGAAAACATGTTGACAAAAGGAGAAATTTCTCTTTTGAGCAATTACTTCTTTTGTTACTATGTTTTCAAAAAGTAATCTGCTGCAGAGATGTTAGAAAGCATCTATATGAGGGAAAGGGTTAAAAGTTGGAAGCTTTTATCTATACAAAGTTGTGAGGAAATGGAGAAAATGCATATTTTTAGTGTTGACTCGAGCCAGTGTTTTCATTAACCTTATCCTACATAGAACATATCTGCAGCAGTCAAATTTGAAAACATCTTTTCAAAATTATAGAAGATCTCCATGACTGCAGATATGATTGTTGAATAAATGGAAAGCATTGTGACAAAAGTAGACAGTGTGCATTATTAAGAAGTGATAAACTGATTAGATATCTTGAATCCACCCAACCTTTTTGTATACTTAACAATTTTGTAGGCAACAATTTGATTGGCTGATGCAGATGTCAATCTGAGACAACCTGTCATAGGCTGTCAACAGACTTATATGAGTGTCTTCTGTAGCGAAGCTTAGGTCTAGTTTTAAAGAGATTGACTGTTGCTGTGATATAAATGAAATATCGTTGAAAATAGCATGAAACCTAATTAATCAATTATATGTAATTCAGGTTGATCCAGCAGAACTAGACACCAAATATGCGTTCATACAAGTGACTCATGTTACACCATACTTTAAAGAGAAAGATGTTCAGAATAGACTGACAGATTTCGAAAGAAATAATAACGTCCAGCAGTTCATGTATGAAACACCTTTCACAAAGAGCGGTAAAGCGAGAGGCGAGATTATTGACCAGTATAAGAAAAGGACAGTTCTGACAAGTATGTAGAGATTATTTCATAAGCCCTTTCCCACACACAACAAATTTGATGAATAAGCAAAAACATGGAAAATGTCTATAAAGGAATGTCATAAATAGAAGAAAAAAACAATATTGTGACAAAAGGAGAAATTTATCATCATAAATCATTTCTGCTTTTGCAAAATTGTTTTCAAATATGGTCTGCTGCAAATGTTTCAAATTGCATCTGCATGTTGGAAAGGTTTATCTATGATTGACCCACTTCGTTTATTACCAGCTATAGTTGTCTGCTTTGAAAACAATTAAGGAAAAAAGTGTCGCACCTAGTTGACTGGAATGGAAATTCTTTTTATCATAGTTGAAAACATTGTGAACAAAAAGATGAATTGCCGGTTGGATCTTCGCCAGACTCAAAAGGTTGGATAACGCAATACATGGTCAAAATAATCTTGTAATGAGCAACAAGTTGATTTATGAAAAGATCTTCAAACATTCCTTAATTAAATAGTACCCATTTGCATAAAATCTGCAGCAAACAACTTTGCAAACACCTTGGCAAAAAGACAGAAAATAATTATAAATGAAAGTATATATTGTTAGCTTGTCTGTTTTTAGAAGAAGAAAAGTTGGGTATTTGATACCCTTGGCGTCGTCCTCTGCGTCATCAGAAAACTTTAACCTTACCTCATAACTTTAAAACTGTAAACATGTTCCTGTCTACACCAAGTCACATAACTTTAATTATATCATAAATGACGTCGCCGGGAGTGTAATAAAGCCATTGTATAAATTGCGTATTCAACTAGTGTAATAACAATGCTGCGTAACGTCATAATGAAAAGCATTGAAAATGACCGCGCTATATAGCGACGTTATATATATTTTGCGCTAATAATCGTCGAATTGGAATTTATGATATAAATAGAATATAACATTCGTGGTCATTCAATACAAAATTTTATTAAACTCGTTTAATAAAAATGTTGTATTGAATGACCACTCATGTAATATCCTCTATTTAATATTCTGAAATGCCCCTTTTTCATTATAGAAAGAAGCAGACGAGCGTTGGCGATCGCTTGCGGCACTCTTGTTTTTATAGTTTTTTCAAAAATAATCTGTCGCCAGATGCCTCAAATAGTTCCTGTAAGTGGGAAAGGTCTTGATAAATATTCATTGTTTCAGCGTCTCACTCGTTCCCTTTTGTAAAGAAGAGGATTTTAGTGGTCAACAAGGCGGAAACTGTCCTCAGTCCGATTGAAGTTGCGATAGATGAGATGACCTCAAAGGTCATTGACCTCCGAGAGGTCGTAGATCTGACTAATCCAGATATGAAAAAACTGCAGCTGAAACTGCAGGGGGGTGTCAGTGCTCAGGTAAGTGATATAGAAACTGTTTTGTTTTAACAATATTCTGTAATCCTTAGTATGAAAAATAACATTTCAATCTTCAGTAATCGCTTTAAGCCTTTACCACATATAGACGCTTTCTGACGCCTCTGATGCACACGACTTTTGAAAACCTTCTGGCGAAACGAGAAACTGCTCAAAACAAGTAATTTCTCCATTTGTCTTAATGTTTTCAACTTTCATTTTAAGCAATATTTCAGCTTTTACTTCATTTCCTAAATATGAAAAAAATAATATATTTTTCAAACTGAAGGGGATTATCAGTGCTCTGATCAGAGAAGTTAGTTAAATAATGAACTAAACCCTTTCCAACATTCCAAGTTGTCTGCTGCAGATATGTTGTATGTGGGAAAAGGTTAAAACATGTCTGCCTTACAAGCCTAACTCCACAAACCATGGTCCTTTTCTTGGCAACTGGCTACCTTCCCACATTAACTATCTAGCCCATTGGAGGAAGACGAAAAAATGCTAGACACAATGACTTTTTTTCAATCATCGGCAAGAACGAATGGCTGTTTTATATTGGAAATGTAGTCGAGAATGGGTTGGGAACATGATAAACACCCCCTATCTATAGCTATACTTCCCTTAACCCTTTCCCTCATAAGACAATTCTGCAGCAGACGACTTTGAACATATTTTGTCAAAAGATAGAAAATCTCTATAAATGAATGGATAACCTATGACTAAAAGAAGAAAACATTGTGTCAAAAGGAGAAATTGCTCGTTTTGAGCATTTTCTTCTTTTGTCACTATGTTTTCAAAAAGCCGTCTGCTGCAGAGGCATCAGAAAGCGTCTATATGAGGGAAAGGGTTAATGTTATTAGTCCCCTACCGGCGTGCCGAAGGGGACTCTTAGGTTTGCACTCCGTCCGTCAGTCCGTCAGTCCGTCAGTCAGTCCATCTGTCAGTCAGTCAGTCAGTCCGGCAAATTTTTGTCCGGAGCATATCTCCAAAACTGTACTAGCTATGGCTATGAAATTCCATATGTGGATACATCTCATCAATGCGGAGTGCAGTGCATATGAACCATAACTCTTGCTTCCCTAATTTTTGAGTTATTTCCCTTTCTTTATTTTCATACTTGATTTTTGTCCGGAGCATATCTCCAAAACTGTACTAGCTATGGTTATGAAATTTCACACATGGATGCATCTCATCAAGGGGGAGTGCAGTGGACATGAACCATAACTCTTGCTTGTCTAATTTTTGAGTTATTTCCCTTTCTTTATTTTCATACTTGATTTTTGTCCGGAGCATATCTCCATAACTATACTAGCTATGGCTATGAAATTTCACACATGAATACATCGTATCAAGGGGGAGTGCAGTGGACATGAACCATAACTCTTGCTTGCCTAATTTTTGAGTTATTTCCCTTTCTTTATTTTCATACTTGATTTTTGTCCGGAGCATATCTCCATAACTATACTAGCTATGGCTATGAAATTTCACACATGAATACATCGTATCAAGGGGGAGTGCAGTGCACATGAACCATAACTCTTGCTTCCCTAATTTTTTAGTTATTTCCCTTTCTTTATTTTCATACTTTATTGTCTTGATATACCTAAACATTGGGTTGCTATGACAACAGAAACAGACTCAAAAGTGCAAACCGGTAGGGGACTATGGTATTGCTTGCAATCCTCCAGTTACTTGTTTTATTTATTTCAAGGTGAATGCTGGTCCATTAGCGTATGCAGAAGCATTCTTATCGGAAGACAGGGTCAACAAATATCATCCGGATAAAACTGAAAATTTAAAAAACGTATTCAAGTATGTATAGTTGTTTCATTTAACATTTTTCCGCATTTTGATGCAATTGCAGATGACATTTGAAAACTATTACCTAGATGTTGTCTGCTGCAGATTTGTTGTATGTGGCAGAAGGTTAAATAGTTGACATATGTGTTTATGTTTTATTCATTTTTAACAATGAAAACAAAAAGCAACCAAGAAAATAAGAAAGACTGAAAATATAATATCGTCTTTGATTTAACTCTTTCCAACATGCAACAAATCTTCAGCTTACAACTTTGAAAACATAAAGACTAAACTAGGGAAATTGTCTATAGATAAAAGTATTTAATAGAGTTGAAAACATTGTGGCAAAAGGAGAAATCACGAATCATAGAGTAATTTCTACTTTTGTCACAATGTTTTCATAAGTTGTCTGCTGCTGATACATCAGAATGCATCTACAGGTTGGAAAGGGTAAAGCAATATTTTGTTTTAAATATTTTCCATGATCAAATAATAAGGAATTATTAACATTCAAACACTGAGTTGAAGACTAGAAGTTTATTTTTTAGCTCATCTGTTTTTTGAAGAAAAAAAGTCTGGCTATTGTGATACCCTCGGCATCGGCGTCACAAAACCTGAACCTTACCTCATAACTCAAAAACTGTTCAACATTTTTAACCCTTTCCCTCATACAACAATTTTGCAGCAGACGACTTTGAACATATTTTGTCAAAAAATGGAAAATCTCCATAATTAAATGGATAACCTATGACTAAAAGTGGAAAACCTTGTGGCAAAAGGAGAAATTGCTCGTTTTGAGCAATTTCTTCTTTTGTCACTATGTTTTCAAAAAGCTGTCTGCTGTAGAGGCATCAGAAAGCGTCTATATGAGGGAAAGGGTTAACTGAAACTTTGTTCTTATTGTCATTGCCATGTTATAGATTGCAAGCTTGAACACACTTTTGTTTTAATCATTCAGACTTTGCTGTCTTTTATATTGCAGAGATTTTATAGAAGTATGTAATGACTCGTTAGATCTGAACGCCAAATTGATAACAACAGAACAAAAGGAGTACCACGAATCTCTCAAGTCTGGGTTCAATGAAATTGTCACCCGGCTGTCCAAATTGTTTGGGGAAACGGTAACTTTATTCTTACAATTTTAATTTGCCAGGGTCTGAATTTGTCAGTCATATTGTTTTTATTTTAAAAAACTATGCATTTTGTTTGCCATACCTTTGAAGCCAAGAAATTTCTAAATGCTCTTTTTCCCACAATGCTTTTAGTTCTGTCCCAAAATTCTACTTTGTTATTCCTTAATGATATCTTTTTATATTATCATGTCAAAGCATACAACTCAAAACCGTTTCTCACATCTGTAGTAGATGACATTGAATACCTTTAGAGCAAAATAAGGCAAAGCTCTCTAAATGAAAGTATGATTATTGAACAAGGTTGAAAACATTGTGACAAAAGGAGAACATGCTCATTGTGAGCAATTTCTCCACTAATCTCTTTGTTTACAAAAGTTGTCTTCTTCAGATTTGTCAAAATGGATCTGCATGTAGGAAAGGATTAACCCTTTCCCTCATATAGACGCTTTCTGATGCCTTTGCAGCAGGTGGCTTTTTGAAAACATAGTGACAAAAGAAGAAATTGCTCAAAACGAGCAATTTCTCCTTTTGCCACAATGTTTTTCACTTTTAGTCATAGGTTATCCTTTCAATTATAGAGATTTTCTATTTTTTGACAAAATATGTTCAAAGTCATCTGCTGCAGAATTGTCGTATGAGGGAAATGGTTAAACTGGAATATGAGATATTGAATCAAGATTTTAAATAAGCTTTCTCAATTTAACATAATTCTGATGAGTATTACTTTGTGTTGCATTGAAAATAAAACCTTTCCCACATACAGATGTGTTTGCAACAAGCAACTTCTTAAAACATTTTGGGAAAAGGTGAAATTGTACATTATGAACAACTTTTCCTCTTCCCACAATGTTTTCAACTCTTTCCAATAAGTATACCAGTACTTACATTTATAGAGATTTTTAAATATTTGTTAATAGATGGTTCTTTCATGTTTGTTGGAAATACTTTTTGTTCTGCTCAATATTGTGGCTCTGTCTCGCTCTCATGTTAACTCTCAAACATAATATGAGAGTAATACTGGTGTGAACCACAGGTGAAAGATGGAGTGATATGGGCACCCCCTGGTGCCACCGCCCCTTCTCACACTCTACAACCCAAACTCATATTAAAAAATACATGAATTCAATGTAATTTGCAATATGTGACTCCTTTACTATATTAAACCGACTGAAATCCAGATGGCACGAAAAAAAAAAATTAAAAAAAAAAAATCGAATTCGCCCTAAATGTTATTCTTTATGTTATCCAAGTAAAACCAGGGTAGAAAATGTATCTTTTTTTATCAATAAAGTGAACTTGAGTCGTTTTCAATTGTCCCGATGAAGGGGTTTCCTATTTAAAAATACTTACCCCGTTACTGACAGGGTAGAATTTGCGATGGAAAAAGTATCGAAAACAAGAAAATCTCACCGATTATAGGGGTATGTAATATGTCAGTTATCATATTTTAATGCCCAAAATACAAAAATAACACTTATTTTCTTAAAATTGGATTTTTTTTTTTTTTTCGACAGTTGGGTATCTGGAGTTCAGTCGCTTTAAAACAAACAAAAAAATCATATATTTATATTAAAGGATACATTGATAAATAAATGGGGCACCAGGGATTCATATCACTTCATCTTCCACCTGAGGTGTAAACCATTCTCTAATAAAGATGGTAGCTGATGCCTGTGTAACATACAATGTTTGTGTAGCCTGCCTTGGCAGTGGGACACATATGGATGATCCATTCTTTGTTGTCTGTACATCTGTCTGTCTGTGTCACCCCCAACTACTGACAACACTGCCTGGCGACACTTGTGTTGTTTGTAAAGATAGGATAGTAAGTCTTGAAAACAGAATGCTGGAAATCTTTTCTTAACAGATTGAAAACTTCTGTAGGAATTCAAGAAATTGTTCAAGAAAGGTTAGTTTTTAGTAATTTCACCTTCTCCCTCAATGTTTAACCCTTTTCCACATGTAGACACTTTCAGACGCCTCTGCAGCAGATGACTTTTGAAAACACTGGCAAAAGGGGAAATTGCTCATAATGAGCAATTCTTCCTTTTGCCACAATGTTTTTAAGTGTATTCAATGATTAAACTTTCAGTTATAGAGCTGAATCATATTTTTGCCCAGTTGATTTTGAAGTCGTCTGCTGCTGATGTGTTATATGAGGGAAATGGGGTGAAAAAGTTGTCTGCTGCATAAGGCATCAGAAGTCAATAGTGTTAGGGAAATTCTGAAAATGTTTATAAGTAATTGATGTGTTTCTCTCAATTTATACAATAGCTGTTGAAACCATAGGTAAAAAAGGAGAGATATTTACTATACTATAGTGTGTCAGTGTAGCGGACTTTTATTATAGGGCCTTTATTACAACTCTGGAAAAGTAGCTTTATATGTCTGTTCTTTGATGGGGGTCTTTTAGATATGTCCTTCTGTCTGTCTGTTCTTACATCCATTCATCAAACCTTTTGTTATTCACCGTATATTTAGTGTCTAGGAAGACTCTGCTATTGTTGATCACCATGTTTAGTTATACCCCCTTTGAAGAAGAGGGGGTATATAGGAGTCACGGTGTTGGGCTGTCTGTCTGTCGGGCGGTCGGTCGGTCGGCTGGAAGCCATATTTTATCGGGCCTATTTATTACAAACCACTGGGTGGAATTCAATACAATTTTACATGAAGCTTCTATACCAAGCGGAGATGTGCATATCCTAAAGATCTTACAACTGCATGTTATTTTACAGAGTTATGACCCTTTTACTTATTAAGTTATGGTGTAGGTCAAGGTGCTGTTTTGGGGGTATTTATCATCTTCAGTGATAGTTCTAGTTTATTTTGGCAACCCAGTTGAATGTAACAAAGTTAAGACCCTACACATGCAATAGACAACCATCATGTTTATAACTTATGGAAACATTTCTAGTTCTGTGTGGTAAACTAACTTCCCCTGATATTATTATACCCCCTTCGAAGAAGAGGCGGTATATAGGAGTCACTGTGACCGGCAGTCTGTCTGTCTATCTGTCGGCCGGCCGGAAGCCATATTTTGTCCGGCCTATTTCTTACAAACCACTGGGTGGAATTTAATAATTTAACATGAAGCTTCTATACCAAGAGGAGATGTGCATATCCTAAAGGGGTTACAATTGCATGATATTTTACAGAGTTATGGCCCTTTTACTAATTAAGTTATGGTGTAGGTCAAGGTGCTGTTTAGGGGATATTTATCATCTTCAGTGATAGTTCTAGTTTTGTATTGAGATCAGTTTATGTGGTCTCCTCTACAAACAGGAGGTATTATACCTGTGGTGGGCAACAACGCCCATGGTGGTGAAGTGGTGAGCATCCGCCTCAGGTAAAGAAGAGTTTACCCTGACCGAGTCATACCAAAGACTTTAAAAAAGATATTAATGGCTTTCCCTCCTTGACTCAGAATTTAGGGTCTAGCATTACGGGATGCTCGCTGGTGTCCGGATAAATGGACCAGTAGTACTGGAAACTTAACCCAGGAAAACAATTGATATAACTGAAATATTGTTGAAGGCGGCATACAGCACCATACAAAATATCTCCAACTTTAGTACTGTTTTTCCATTCAAATTTAACCCTTTCCCTCATACAACAATTCTGCAGCAGACGACTTTGAATGCATTTGATCAAAACATAGAAAATCTCCATAATTGAATGGATTACCTATGACTAAAAGTGGAAAACATTGTGGCAAAAGGAGAAATTGCACGTTCTGTGCAATTTCTTCTTTTGTCACGATGTTTTCAAAACGCCGTCTGCTTTAACCCTTTCCCTCATACAACAATTCTGCAGCAGACGACTTTGAACATATTTTGTCAAAAATTAGAAAAATCTCTATAATTGAATGGATTACCTATGACTAAAAGTGGAAAACATTGTGGCAAAAGGAGAAATTGCTCATTTTGAGCAATTTCTTCTTTTGTCACTATGTTTTCAAAAAGCCGTCTGCTGCCGAGGCATCAAAAAGTATCGATATGAGGGAAAGGGTTAAACCAGATCTCATCAGACACTCATGAAATATTTTGCCCCTTGATGGACATATACTGTGATAGTTTGGCATTCTTTTTTGCTGCTAGATAAACCCTTTCCCACATACAACAAATCTGCAGCAGACGACTTTGAAAACATCTAGGTAAACATATGGAAACTCTTAATTATTGAAAAGTGATAAAAAAACATTGTGGCAAACGGAGAAATTGCTTGTTTTGAGCAATTTCTTCTATTGTCAACATGTTTTCAAAAAGCTGTCTGTTGCCAAGGCGTCAGAAAGCATCTACATGAGGGAAAGGGTTTTAATAGAAGGCAGCTAACAGTTTAGCTATACTTCATTATACTATTGTTTTATATGTTTGATCTGTTATACACATGCCACTTGAACCCTTTCCCACCTACAACAAATATACAGCTTAAACCTTCGTAAATATACCCGCAAATATATGGAAAATTTCTTTAACCCTTTCCCTCATACGACAATTCTGCAGCAGACGACCTTGAACGCATTTTGTCAAAACATAGAAAATCTCCATAATTGAATGGATAACCTATGACAAAAAGTGGAAAACATTGTGGCAAAAGGAGAAATTGCACGTTCTGTGCAATTTCTTCTTTTGTCACTATGTTTTCAAAAAGCCGTCTGCTGCAGAGGCGTCAGAAAGCGTCTATATGAAGGAAAGGGTTAATTGAATCTGTAATTATTTAATAGAGTTGAAAACATTGTGGCAAATGGAGAAAATGCTCATTATGAGCAAATTCTCAATTTGTCACAATGTTTTCAAAGGTTGTCTGCTGAAGAGGCATCAGAAAACATCTGTATGTGGGAAAGAGTGAATAAAAAAGAGAGAAAAAACAATTACTAACTTACTTGCTTTACTGTCATAAAACATTTTTTTAATTAACCTAGTATAGTACTATAAACCTTTCTTATGTTCAACAAAACACATAGGCAAAAATGTGAAAAGTTTCAATGAATTAAAGATTGATAATTTAAATGAATTGAAAACATTGTGGCTAAAGTAGAAATTGCTCATTATGACCATTTTGTCCTTTTGCTACAATGTTTTCGAAAGTCGTCTGCTGCAGAGGCGTCAGAAAGCGCCTGTATGTGTGAAAGGGTTAAATAAGTAGACTCTTCAGAACTGAAATCATCTAAAGATTAAAAAGAATATGACTATGACTGATTGGTTGATTGGAATTAACTTCATTTTCAACAGTATCTCAGTTTGATCGTGATAGCCAGTTCACTTTACCATGTTTTTCCTGGCTCTCTCGCACGGTACTCAGCATCGCTCGCACGGTACTCAGCATCGCTCGCAAGGTACTCGGCACAAATCTTTTGTTGGTGAACTAGTTATCTTCCCACATAGACTTTAAGACTTGGTTGTTAACAAATTAAACTAGTCACATTGACTATCAATCATAAGAAAGAATGAATGGCTGAGCCGGGATTCAAACCCACAACTCCTTGATTATTAGCCCTCATCATTATTGATGTAGTTTATATATGTATAGTAAAACTTCATCAAAAAGCATAATGTAGGTAATAAATAATGATCTTTAAACAAAGTCTTTATTATTATTATTTGTTTGGAACAAACAAATTTAGTTGCTGCAATTCTGAAGCCATACGTCTTATCGAAAATTCCATGAATTTCATACGCGTGAAAGTAGTACTCAATACTTGCTCTTACTTTTCAAATGTATCACGATTTTTGAAATAATGATATATTTATATCGTCTTTGTTTTCTTATGTGGTTCTTATATTCAAAGAGAATTTGGAAATAAAATGAAACATTGTATTTTAAAACAAGAACGCGGAGAGATTTATAAATCTCAATGAGTGAACTGCTACAGGGAAAACTATTTCCGATTTAAGCTCCAGATACGGTATTTGAATTTTCAATCACGCATTGAAAATGTAGATAAAAACAGAATTGAAAATATTTTCTTTGTGCCTTGTCGGCCATATAAATATAGTATAAAGAATTAAAAAAACAAATATGTGCGTCATAAAATGCATTTAAAATGAGAGTAACACATTTGCAGAGAAATCGTGATCGTCGAATTCTATTTATAAATACAACGGTATGGGGGGAGGGTCTAAAGTGCGGACGCGATCTGCGGACACATATATTATAGAGGGAAAATGCGGACAAATGCAATATAGTGGGAAAATGCTGACGCTATAGAATATAGAGCAAATCTTCGGACACATAAACAAGTGAAATAAACAAAAATAAGAAATATTTTGAAAACGTATCTCAAATATATGTCTATTGAAAGTCTTAAAGCTTTCTCTTCAGTTTCATGTATAAAGGGAAGTAATCGGAAGTAAAATGTAAACTGCGAAAACTTGACGGAGTAAGTCGCTCGAAATAGTGATTTCTTATGTTTTTGTAGAATTACCTCCCTTTATTGAAATAAATAACATAGGTTTTCTGTATTTAAGTTATTATAGATCATGCGATACAAAAAATAAACACTTATACAATAATGTTATAAATGTATTAAAATGCAATACAAAGATAAGTTCCATGCCGTATTTAAATTTTAATAAATTTTTAATCAAAACCCGTGTAAGGTTCTATAAAGATTTTATAAATAAAAAAAGTACACAGATTCTGTAGCGTTCCTGGGAGTTCTCTGGTATGAAAAAGGTTTGTTTCCGTCGAAGGCTCTACAAGCATCCACATTTCTTGCCCTGGAGACTTACCTGCTTGACTGTCAGATGACAGACAAAATATAAATAGTAGTTATCTTCTTTTTGTGCATTTTTAACTGGTTGAATACAGTGCAATTTATAAATGTTGCTCCCTTTTCGCCAATGTTATTTGTTTGGGGTGCCTAAGATCGCATCCTTAAATATTTAATCATTGCTTAATTAATTAACGACTGGGACTTTCGACCACGCTGAGATATTCTTTTACAGTTTTACGCATTCTACAAGTCAACTAAATCAAATATAGGCGGAAAGAAAATATATCTCAATCAATAGGGGATACCCAGTAATCACCCCTACAGTTCTAAAAACAACAGAAATTTAGACTAAATAAATACACTTCCTTATTCAAAGGGGACCTTTAAATCATTACAGGAAGTGCAAAAACATAGATTCCCTTGTAACTACGTAGAAATTTGTAATGTTGTATTCTTAAATTGCACTGTCTTCTTCCCTGGCCGTTGAACAGTTTTATGTACCCAAACAAATGCAGTGCCTTCAGCGCTTTGATTATTAGCTTGTCTGTTTTTTGGAAGAAAAAAAAGTTGGGCTATTGTGATAAAACTTTAACCTTACTTCGTATCTCAAAAATTGTTACACACTTATTCAAATGAAACTTGGTACACATGTTCCTAGAAACAATACACATGTCTTTACTAAGTCACATAACTCTGGCCTTATTATTTGTTTAGTTATGCCTCTTTTTAGACATACAAAAGGTTTAATCTTGCCCTTAATTCAAAAACCATTATATCTTTACAAATGCAACTTGGTACATATGTTCCTAGAAACAATACGCATGTCTATACCAAGTCACATAACTTTGGCTGTAATAATTATTCAGAAATTTCCCTTATTTTAATTAGAAAAACACACAAGCGTTCGCTCTGCAGCTCTCTTGTTATTATAGATGCTTTTATGCTTCAACTGCTTATTGGTGCAAATTTTATTGTTGAAATTATTCTTACTTAATTAATAAGGCTAATTTCAGTTATGTTTTAACAGATATCTTTTGAAAACATTGTGGGGAAAGAAAAAGTTTCTCACCTTCTTTTGCCACAATGTTTTTAACTCTATTAACCCTTTCCCTCATACGACAATTCTGCAGCAGACGACTTTGAACATATTTTGTCAAAATATAAAAAATCTCTAAAATTGAATGGATAACCTATAACTAAAAGTGAAAAACATTGTGGCAAAAGGAGAAGGGTTAATTGTTATATATAATTATACTTGTTTCATAAACAAAATTCATGTTTAATTTAAGATTATTGCGTCTTATGAATTAAAATAAATGTGTATTACTTGAATAGAGCTTAGGGTTGAAAATGCCAAAAAAGATGTTTAATTATAATGACAATACTTTACAAAGGTTACTTAATTAAGCCTTTCCCTCATATAGATGCTTTCTGACGCCTCTGCAGCAGACAGCTTTTTGAAAACATAGTGACAAAAGAAGAAATTGCTCAAAATGAGCAATTTCTCCTTTTGCCACTATGTTTTCCACTATTTGTCATAAGTTATCCATTCATTTATAGAGAGTTTCTATGTTTTGACAAAATATGTTCAATGTCGTCTGCTGCAGAATTGTCGTATGAGGGAAAGGGTTAATTTATACACATGGACTATTATAGATATGAGTGGCGCTTCACGAAAAACAACCTTAGGCCATTTATGACCAATGTGTAGCCAGATCATTTTGCAAATAAATTGATCTAGGCTCTACACTTTTCTGTAATTTGTCACAGAAGGATTGATCTAGGCTCTACACTGTTCCGTAATTTGTCTCAGAAGGTTTCAAGAATCTTCTGACTAACATTCAATATAAGGATTTAAAAAAAATGGATACATGTACATAGAATATTGTTCTTCTGCACTTGTCATAACTACGCTAAGGCTGTTTTTCGTAATCATGCCTTATAATATACAGCATATTTCAGGTCATTTAACCCTTTCCCTCATACGACAATTCTACAGCAGACGACTTTGAACATGTTTTGCTTAACAATAGAAAATCTCTATAATTGAATGGATTACCTATGACTAAAAGTGGAAAACATTGTGGCAAAAGGAGAAATTGCACGTTTTGTGCAATTTCTTCTTTTGTCACTATGTTTTCAAATAGCCGTCTGCTTCAGAGGCGTCCGAAAGCGTCTATATGTGGGAAAGGGTTAAATATATGCATGTAAATGAATAACCAGTAAATGCTTAATTGTCTATCTTTGATTTTTTTTCTTTTTCATTTTTTCATTTTTTTTCCCATAAACAGAACTTGTTTCCTTAGTTAAGTATGTAGGTTAGTAAACCCAACACACTTTTTCTGACAATTAACCCTTTCCCACATAAATGACATTTGCAGCAGACAACTTTGAAGACCTTTTGCAAAAATATGAAAAATCTCTATAAATGAAGGTGTAAATTTCTTAAGAAAAATGAAAACAATGTGGCAAAATGAGAAATTGCTCGTTTTGAGCAATTTCTCCTTTTGTCACAATGTTTTCAAAAATCGTCTGCTGCAGATGTGTCAAAGTATGTCTATAGGTGGGAAGGGGTTAATTAGCACCAATTAACACCACCTGATACAAATTACTTTTGACAACTTTCTAATGACTTTTATCATAATACTTCTGCAGAGGACTTTTTAAGGGGGAGTGAACTGGTCTTTTCCCCACAATATTTCTCTAATTACTCAACAAAATGCTATGTTTGGGTACTCAAAAGAATCGTCTCACTGAGAGGATTCTTTTGAGTACCCACAACATAGGGATTGAATGTCAAATAAAGATTTTGGAACATGAAACAACCGCATTATCTAGGGCTCTGCTTTTGAAAACGTTGTAAAAAGATTCTTTGTTGTAGCAATTCTCTGGTTAGTTGATGATCTGCCAAAACATCAACCCATTTTTTCTGGACTGTTCTAAATGAAATTCATTTCTTTCAAAATTCAGATCAGAGTTATTCAATAGATTCAATACACTCTCCCTGTTCAGATTTTGTTTACAAATTCCAAATGTTGAATCCATAGAAATAGTTACTATTATAACATCTGAAGAGTTAACCTTTCATTCTCAACCCTTTCCAATTATTTTTGCCAAAACTACTAATATAAACCTTTCCCTGAAACAGATAAGGGAGAAATTGCTCAAAACCCAGCAATTTCTTCTTCTCCCACAATGTTTTCAACTCTGTATCAAAACCATACATCCATTTTCCGAGATTTAGCACTTTTTCTTTAAATGATTTCAAAGAAGACAGATCCCTTAAATTATTTTATCAGCAAAAAAAAAATTACATTTTCAAAACAATAACCTGAAATAACAATTTTTTCGATTTTTATCAAAATTTAAGAACTTCCCATCTCTATCCTAATACAACATTTATTATTGGCCGGACTGCTCTAGCAATTCCGGTCTAAAGATTGGCGATGTCCATCCGTCTGTCTGTCTGTCTGTCTATCAACATTTTGGTTAAAGTTTCAGGTTGAGGCAAAATCTCAGCACTGGAAAGGGTTACAAACTTGAAACTGTGCCTGAAGGTAACCAGTAACAAGTTCTATTGATTTCTATGGTTACTTTGAGCTTGACCTTGGTTTGTCGATTTTCAAGGACAAATTGCCGACAATCCGGCCTTACCGTCTTCAGCGGTTTTTAGCTCGACTATTCGAAGAATATGAGAGCTTTACTACTCGCCCCGGCGTCGGCGTCCGGTTAAAGTTTTAGGGCAAGTTGGCATTTTCATTCATAAGTATTTGTGCTAGGGCTTTAATATTTGGAATATAGTTACATCTTATACCTTTCTTCACATTGAATGTTAAAGGTACTGAGTGTGACCTTCTTTTTGGGGTAAAAAACATGATTTTCTGTGGTTAAAGTTTTAGGGCAAGTTGGCATTTTCATTTAATTTTTTAATTTTTCTCAATAAGTATTTGTGCTACGGCTTTAATATTTGGAATGTAGTTACATCTTATACCTTTCTTCACATTGAATGCTGAAGATGCTGAGTGTGACCTTCTTTTTGGGGTAAAAAACATGATTTTTGGTTAAAGTTTTAGGGCAAGTTGGAATTTTTTTTTTTTTTTTTTTTCTCAATAAGTACTTATGCTAGGGCTTTCATATTTGGAATATAATTACATCTAATACATTTCTTCATATTGTATGCTGAAGATGCTGAGTGTGACCTTCTTTTTGCGGCAAACAACATGATTTTGGGTGGTTAAAGTTTTAGGGCAAGTTGGCATTTTCATTTAATTTTTTAATTTTTCTCAATAAGTACTTGTGTTAGGGCTTTCATATTTGGAATATAATTACATATAATACCTTTCTTCACATTGTATGTTGAAGATGCTGAGTGTGACTTTTTGGGAATAAATAACATGATTTTTGTTTGATTTTGAGAATTTTAGATAAATTCATAATTTTTGGTTACATTCCTTTCTAATTGTGATCATTCATTTATCAAATATAATTCTTCAACATATCAAACGGGTTTTGCATGATGTCAAACATTTGGTAAACCTTTTTTTTAGGTTTTGCTATTTTTAAACTCGGTCAGTTTTAACATTTGCGTTAAAGTTTCATAATTCAAATCACTTCATACTTCACACATTTGTTAAGGACCATCGTACAATTAGGTTAGATAACTCCATTGCATCCTAAATATGGAGTAATGGTCCTTGAATTACTTAGAAAATTTTGCCACAATGTTTTCCACTTTTTGTCATTGGTTATCCATTCAATTATGGAGATTTTCTATGTTTTGACAAAATAAGTTCAAAGTCGTCTGCTGCAGAATTGCCGTATGAGGGAAAGGGTTAATAGTACTTAAGTGCAATATAATGAAATAGTGCTTTATGCGAATAAGCGGCATATAGTCGAGCGCGCTGTCCTCCGACAGCTCTTGTTTGTTATATATTGAATAGTAATTTTTGTTGACTGTGCAGCATTTGTACTTTTGAAGATTGAGGGTACAGGAGCAGATAATGGTGTTCTTAATTTTACGACATGCCACTACCACTTGGATTGTAATGATTTTGCTAAAAGTTTGAAACCTTTTGTGTAAAACATTATATTTGATGTGAAGTTGTTTGTTGTACTTGCACAAATGTATACAATAAGATTATTTTTGAGGTTTAACAACATTATTTCAAAATTAACACTTTCCCACATACAGCAAATCTGCAGCAGACGTCTTGAAAAAAACATCTTGCAAATATATGAAAAAAATCGCTGTTAGTGAAAGATTAATCATTGGATAGTTTTGAACAAATTGTGACAAAATTCGTCTGCTGCAAAGGCAGCAAAAGATTCATGTATGAGGTTAAATATTGAAAATGCAATAGGTTGCACATATATGCGCCATTGTTGAAGTCGGAGAGATCTCAATGTTTATTAACCCTTTCCCACATATGACAAAACCGCAGCAGATGACTTTGAATGTATTTTGTCAAAACATAGAAAATCTCCATAATTGAATGGATAACCTATGGCAAAAGGTGGAAAACATTGTGGCAAAAGCAGAAATTGCACATTTTGTTTTCAAAAAGCTGTCTGCTGCAGAGGCGTCAGAAAGTGTCTATATGAGGGAAAGGGTTAATGGTTGACTTGAGCGATGACACAAATGTGCAGCCTATTGCTTATCCAACAAGTCATCTACTTATAAAACTACTAGAGCTATCAGACTTGAGCAATTCTGTATCCAACCTTAACCAAACTTCCCTTTGGCAAGGCACATTTTCTAGCCTAGTACTGGTTTACCCAGGGATCATGAATAAGTGAACTGTCGCCGTGATATAACTGAAATAATGTTGAAAACGGCATAAAACACCAATAAAACAAACAAACACATTCAATGTCCACCCAGAATGCCCCAGACATACAAACTTTATAGAAATACAATTAGTTCAATTTTGCATATGTAACACCTAGTATAGTGTAGACACATTATGATACATCTGAAGCTGGTGACTTTTTAAAACATTGTGACAAAAAGAGAAATTGTTTAACCCTTTCCCTCATATAGAGGCTTTCTGACGCCTCTGCAGCAGACGGCTTTTTGAAAACATGTAGACAAAAGAAGAAATTGATCGAAACGAGCAACTTCTGCTTTTGTCAACATGTTTTCAACTACTCAATGATTGTACTTTAATCTAAAGAAGTTTCCAATTTTTTTCGGGTATGTTTTCAAAGTCGTCTGCTGCAGATTTTCTGTATGTGGGTAAGGGTTAAAACAAGCAATTTGTCCTTTTACCACATTGTTTTCAACTCTATTCAATAATTTAACCTCAATAGATAGAGGTCTTCCATATGTTTGTCTAGATGTTTTCATAGTCCTCTGATGAAGCTTTGCATAAAATGTTAATTAACCCTTTCCCTCATACGACAATTCTGCAGCAGACGACTTTGAACATATTTTGTCAAAAAATAGAAAATCTCTATAATTGAATGGATAACCTATGACTTTAATGGAAAACATTTCCACTTTTAGTCATAGGTTATCCATTAAATTATAGAGATTTTCCATTTTTTGACAAAATTGTTCAGTCGTCTGCTGCAGAATTGTCGTATGAGGGAAAGGGTTAATTAAAGGCTCCAAATGGATACTGTTTTACAAAGGTTTCTTGTAACCTTCTATTACTGAACATTTGCAGAGTCAGATCAGTTTGCGGATACCCTGATTGATCCAAATCAACACTTATCATAAATGCCTTATGGTTGGTTTTTGGCAGAGCACTTCTCATAATTTGTATTAACCCTTTCCCACATACAGCAAATCTGCAGCAGACGACTTTGAAAATATCTAATAAAAAATATGGAAAATCTCTAGAATTGTATGTATAATTACTGAAAAAAAGTTGAAAACATTGTGGCAAAAGGAGAAATTGCTCGTTTTGAGCAATTTCTCCTTTTGTCACGATGTTTTCAAAAGTTGTCTGAAAAATGCATTTAAATGATAGTGTTTCATTTTGCTGTGCATCCCCAGTCCCAGACTCATTAAATTTTGACAGGGCTCATCGACTTGAGAAAAATAAATTGAAGAACCCATTGGTATCTTAAAAAAAAATACCCATTGAAGAAATTTCAAAATTAAAAACTGGCATGAGAACTCTGAAAGTTTTAAAGCTTTGTTTTAACAAATATGGTATCTACATGCATATAATGATGCAATTAGAAGATAATACATGTCTGCTTGAAAGTCAAGACATTTGAAAACATTGCTCTAAAGGGAAAGATTGCTCAAAACAAGCAACTTATCCCTTTTCAACATTATGTTTTCATCTAGTCTAAAATTACAAATTATACCTATGAGGCAATTCTGCCATCTGAAATAACAAGCAGATGACACTAAAATATATCGGGTAAATAGCTAATTTATATTTCCATCTCCCTGAAACAATTACCTGTTTTTTCTTCACAGATACTCACAAAAGACGTGGACGGTTCCCAGCGTGGTTCAATGACAGTTTTCAATATGGTTACAAATTCTGGATCCAGCAATGCTTGAAGTGGTGCATGGTGCTCAACTGACTGATAAACAGGAACTCTCAACTGGTTCTCAGCATTAAGAAGTGTTATAATGTCAGTGATTAAAGTCTGCTTACAAGCAATGCTGACAGAAGCAATCAGGCCCCACTCGTCCATTTTACGGCGCTTTTCATTATGAGCAAGTTCCCCTTTTGTCATAACGTTTTCAAAAGTCTATGTGCTGCATATGCGTTAAAATGCTTCTTCAAGTGGGAAAGGGTGGGTTAACCAAAGGTCCCAGGTTCCAATCCCATCATAAGCAAGTTCGGCCTCTGTCAGTTTTTCACACAAATGGCGCGAGTACTGGTCAAGTCTCCAGGAAGCAGACATCAAGCATGATTAATGTAAGCTGAAAGCTTGTTTCAAAATTGATGAAATCAAATAAGTTAAACTAAAAAGTGAGAAAAGACCAGTTTACACTTGCCTTAGCTATGTCCACTGTACAAAGGTTTTGGGGGAAAATTCATGAATCAACATAAAGATCTATGTTTTGTGAACAAATTTATACTTTGCAACATACAACAAATCTGCATCAAACGACTTTGAAAATATCTATGCAAAAATATAGAGTTGAAAACATTGTGACAAAATGAGAGAAAGTGCTAATAATGAGAAAATTTTCCATTTTCCACAATGTTTTTAAAAGTTGTCTGCTGCAGAGGGATCAGATATGCTTATTGCAAATGGTTAACCCTTTGCCTCGTATAGACGCTTTCTGATGCCTCTGCAGCAGACGGCTTTTTGAAAACATAGTGACAAAAGAAGAAATTGCACAAAACGTGCAATTTCTCCTTTTGCCACAATGTTTTCCACTTTTAGTCATAGGTCATTATATTAAGTTAATTATAGAGATTTTCTATTTTTTGACAAATTATGTTCAAAGTCGTCTGCTGCGGAATTGTTGTATGAGGGAAAGGGTAAAACAAAGATGATATGATTGGTTATGTCGGCTTGCTGCCAGCAATACATACCAGGTATGTTCACTAGCAATAATAATTATACAATGATATCGATGGTATTAACCTTTCCCTCATAGACGCTTTCTGACGCCTCTGCAGCAGACAGCTTTTTGAAAACATAGTGACAAAAGAAGAAATTGCAATTTCTCCTTTTGCCACAATGTTTTCCACTTTAAGTCATAGGTTATCCATTCAATTATGGAGATTTTCTATTTTTTGACAAAATATGTTCAAAGTCGTCTGCTGCAGAATTGTTGTACGAGGGAAAGGGTTAAATCAGGAACCAGCAATATTAGATGAGTTATATAGTGTGACAGTGATAGTCGTTTGACTTTTAACACTTTCCCACATACACAAATTCTGCAGCAGACGACTTTGAACATAATTTGTCAAAAAATAGAAAATCTTTATAATTAACTGGATGACCTATGACTAAAAGCGGAAAACATTGTGGCAAAAGGAGAAATTGCACGTTTTGTGCAATTTCTTCTTTTGTCACTATGTTTTCAAAAAGCCGTCTGCTGCAGAGGCATCAGAAAGCATCTATATGAGGGAAAGGGTTAAGACTACCACATACACAAATTGATAGCAGACTCCTTATAAGTGGAAATATAGAAAATCTCATGAAACTGAAGTAGTATTATTGAATAGAGTCTAAAACAATGCTGCAAAAGGAGAAATTGCTTATGATGTGCAATTTCTTCTTTTGCCACGAAGTTTTCAAAATTGTCTGTTACAGATATGTCAAATTACGTCTGCATGTTTGAAATGTTAATGCCGTACCAGGTATGCTGATTTTATACATTTCCATGTTGGGGGGGGGGGGGGGGGGAAATGGCAAAAATAATTGATAGTCTTGATGTACCTAGGTTTTGTTTGGAGACAGAGAATGAAATATTGTGCCAAGATCTGCATTTGTGTGTCTTCTTGGAATTAAGTATAGTTCTTATTATGATACTGGTATTTATTAACCCTTTCCCACATGCAGACCTTTTTTTTTATGCATCTGCAAAAGACGATTTTTTTTACCACAATGTTTTCAAACTAATCAATAATTATATTTACATTTACAGTGATTTTCATTTGTTTTGCCTGGATTTACCTGGATTTACCTTGATTTTTAAAGTCATGAAGTGGGAAAGGGCTGAAAGAAGTCATTGTTTTTATATAAGCAGATATATTGATATGTCTTATGTTTATCATATTTACTGTCATCAACTGTTTACTTTACCCTTTCTTTGATGGTTCTGCCAGTCCTTTTCCCACATATGACAAATCAGCAGCAGATGACTTTGAAAAGCTGTTGGATAAAAATATGGTAAATCTCAATAAAAAGTTTATTTAAATGACTAATGTTGAAAACATTGTTGCAATCGGAGAAATTATTCATAATGAGCAGTTTTTCCTTTTACCACCATGTTTTCACGTCATCTGCTGCAGAGGCGTCAACATTGTGTCTACATGTGGGAAAAGGTTAAATGCTTAAACGCCAACGGAGTTCGCCAGAGGTCATATTATTGGCATACTTCTTAACCCTTTCCCACAAACAGACGTTTTCTGATGCTCCTGCATCTGAGGACTTTTGGAATCATTTTGGCAAAAGGAGAAATTGGTCATGATGAGCAATTGCTCCATTTGCCAAAATGATTTCAAATGATTTCAAAAATCATATTCTCCTTTTTAGAGATTTTTTATACTTTGATCATTTCAAAGTCGTTTGTACATTATTTGTATGTGGGAAAGGGTTAAAAGAGGAATGAAAAAGAATCCCAACCATGAAAATTTGAAGAAAAAGGATAGATTGAAGGAATCATTGAAGAAAGAGTGAAAACTGCTCGTTGTTACAGCAGGAAATCAAAGTAATTTGTCGTATAATTATCCCTTTCCCTCATACGACAATTCTGCAGCAGATGACTTTGACAATATTTTGTGAAAAAATGGAAAATCTCTATGATTAAATGGATAACCTCTGACTAAAAGTGGAAAACAATGTGGCAAAAGGTGAATTTGCCCGTTTTGAGCAATTTCTTCTTTTGTCACTATGTTTTCAAAAAGCTGTCTGCTGCAGAGGCGTCAGAAAGTGTCTATATGAGGGAAAGGGTTAAGAGTACATGTACATAGAAAATAACTGAATATCAAGTCTTTGAACCCTTTCCCACATACATCACAGCAGATTACTTTGTAAACATCGAAGCAAAACTATAGAAATACATTGTAATCAACATTTTCTCCATTTGCAACACTTTTTTTAACCCTTTCCCTCATATAGACGCTTTCTGACGCCTCTGCAGCAGACGGCTTTTTGAAAACATAGTGACAAAAGAAGAAATTGCACAAAACGTGCAATTTCTCCTTTTGACACAATGTTTTCCACTTTTATTCATAGGTTATCCATTTAATTATAGAGATTTTCCATTTTTTGACAAAATATGTTCAAAGTCGTCTGCTGCAGAATTGTCGTATGAGGGAAAGGGTTAATGGACATATGATGCAATTGCATCAAAATGTGTCTGTCTGTGGAAAAGTGTTTTAAAATTAACCAAGCTCTCTCCATCAGTTACTTTGATGACCTGCTCATTGTTTTCTAAATGCTTGTATTTAAGTAGAACATTTCTGTGATACTGATTGTCATTGCCTTCCATTTGCCTTGCATTCAATTATTTTGCATAATTTCATGTCCTTTCTGTTCATTTGGCACAAATATTTCTCAGAATTTGTGTACTGTTCATATTATAATCATTTGTTGTACTGGATAAGCGTTTCATATTTTTTACACGAAATATTGTTTTGTTGCCAATTTTTTTGTCTGTTTTATTTGTTAAATGAGCATGTAAAGTTAACCCTTTCCCTCATATGACAATCCTGCAGCAGACGACTTTGAACATATTTTGTCAAAAAATGGAAAATCTTTATAATTGAATGGATAACCTATGACTAAAAGTGAAAGAACATTGTGGCAAAAGGAGAAATTGCTTGTTTTGAGCAGTTTCTTCTTTTTGTCACTATGTATTCAAAAAGCCGTCTGCTGCAGAGGCTTCAGAAAGCATCTATATGAGGGAAAGGGTTAAACCTTTCCCAGATACAAAAAGTTAAATACCTCTACAGCAAAAAGACGTTTGAAAAGGATGTAGTAAAAAGAGAAATTGTTAAAAAAAATATATATCTTTCCCAACATGGTTCTCACCTTAATTCATCTTTTTCCGAGATGTTTCCAAAGTTGCTGTTGCAGAATTGTTGTATGTGGGAAAGGGTTAATTGCATAGAATGAGATGATCTGTTTTAAAGAGTAGACACATTTTAGCTTGAATTGATTATTATTATAAATAAGTTTTCTTCCTTGAACCTTTTCCCTCATAATTATAGATAACTTTTTATGCCATTTTTAGTAAAAGCTTAATTTTTTTAATTAAGTTTTAATAAAGTTAAAAACATTGTGGCCAAAGGAAAATTGCTTATTATGAGCAATTTCACCTTCTGCCACAATGTTTTCAAAAGTCGACTGCTGATATTGCATCAAAATGCGTCTGCAGGTAGGAAAGGGTTAAGAGATGTCTCCGTTATTTTCTGAGTCACATCTGAAGAATAGACTTAAACATCTGAACAAATAAAGTTCTTATGACAAGATAAATTGTAAGACCTTTCTAAGACGCATATAACAGAAGACACCTCTTTAGCAGATGAATCTGTATTTAAAACATTGATGGAAAAGAAGAAATTGTTCATTTGAAGCAATATCTTCTTTTACAACTCTTCAAAATTATACTTCAAATATCTCAATTGTTGCAGTTTTGTATATCCTCAGATGCTTCTTAACCCTTTCCCTCATATAGACACTTTCTGACGCCTCTGCAGCAGACGGCTATTTGAAAACATAGTGACAAAAGAAGAAATTGCACAAAACGTGCAATTTCTCCTTTTGACACAATGTTTTCCACTTTTAGTCATAGGTTATCCATTAAATTATAGAGATTTTCTACTTTTTTACAAAATGTGTTCAAAGTCGTCTGCTACAGAATTGCCGTATGAGGGAAAGGGTTAAAGCAGACGGCGTTTTGAAAACATAGTGACAAAAGAAGAAATTGCACAGAACGTGCAATTTCTCCTTTTGCCACAATGTTTTCCACTTTTAGTCATAGGTTATCCATCTGACAAAATATGTTCAAAGTCGTTTGCTGCAGAATTGCTGTATGAGGGAAAGGGTTAAGTCCTTCCACACATACAACAAATCTGAAGCAGATGACTTTAAAAAGATCTGGGCAAAAATATGGTAAACCCTAAAAATAAATGTTTAACTAGTGAATAGAGTTGAAAACATAGTTATAAATAGAGAAATAGCTCATAATGAGCCAATTTCTCTATTTTGCCACAATTCTTTTCAAAAGTTTTGTGCTGCAGAGGTGTCAGAAAGTGTCTGTTTGTGCGAAAGAGTTAACCCTTTCCCTCATGTAGATGTTTTCTGACGCCTCTGTAGCAGATGGCTTTTTGAGAACATGGCGACAAAAGAAGAAATTGCTCAAAACAAACAATTTCTCCTTTTGTCACCATGTTTTAAACTCTATTGAATTATTGTACCTTCATTTAAAGGGAGTTTCCAAAACAATTTGGGTATGTTTTCAAAGTCGTCTGCTGCAGATTTGTTGTATGTGGGAAAGGGTTAAGCAGACATCACAGAATATAATATATCAGGGAAAGGGTTGAAGAAGAAGGTAAAACTTTGTGTAATTGTAGGTTTATCATAATCTCGTAATTATGTTTATCATTTAGTTTATACTTATACATGGCCATTATAATTATTTGATTAATGATTTGATTAAGAAAAGTTATAAAATATTGAAATAAAAAATATATCTTCAAATGCAGAATCTTCCTTTTCATTCCACAAACACCAGCGCATATATTTCTTTAACTTTTTAGCTCACCTGAGCATGAAGTACTCAAGGTGAGCTAATGTGATCACATTTTGTTTGTTGTGCGTCGTGCGTCCTAACTATTGCCTTGTTCACACTCTACAGACTACATTTTGCATCTGATCTTCATGAATGTTTTTCAAAACATTCATCTCCATCAAATCTTGGACAAGTTCGAAACTGGGCCATATGAGGTCAAAAACTAGGTCACTAGATCAAATTGAAAGAAAATCTTGTGAACTCTCTGGAAGCCCACATATTTAACTTGAACATGTTGAAATTTTATCAGAATGTTTGTCTTTATGATATGTAGGCCACGTTTGAACATGGGTCATGTTGGATCAAAGAGTAGGTTACTAGTCCAAATGGAAGTAAAATCTGGTTAACATTATAGAGGCCGCAATTTTTACTTCAGCAGCTTGAACAATTTCAGAATGTTTGTCTAAATGATATCAAGGCCCAGTTTGAATATGGGTCATATTTGGTCATAAACTAGGTCACTAGGTCAAAATGAAAGAAAATCTTGTTAACACGGGAGGCTGAATTTTTAACTTGAAAATATTGAAACTTTGTCAGAATGTTTGTCTTCATGATATGTAGGTCAAGTATGAATATGGGTCATGTACGGTCAAAATTAGTTCACAAGGCCAAATTGATGGAATTCTTTTTAAACTTAAGAGGCCACATTATTTGCTTCAGCAGCTTGACATTTTGTCAGAATGTTTGCCTTAATGATATGCCAAGTTCGAATATGGGAAATATTTTCAACAGTATGAACTCTGGAGTCTGCATTTTTTATTTCAGCAATTTGAGACTTTTTCATGTGTTTTTGCATTAGAAGTCTCATTGCATAACTCGGGTGAGCGATCTAGGACCATCTTGTTTCAAGATATATATACTACTTATTGATTGGAGTTTAATGCCATTTTCAAACAATAATATCCATGGCCAGATCACCTAACAATATGTTTCCTATTTTTCCCTTACCAATACTCCTCACAATTAGCCAAAGACGAACTGACTAGTCACAATGAGTTATGTAAGTCATCAGAAATAATGAATGGCCGAATCTGTATACCAAAATCCATACTGGAGGATTGATAATCCTTTTGACAAACTGAGCTATTGCCGCTAGCGACAGAGACTACTGAGACTTAATGCTGAAGAAAATTGTTGACTATGTGGTAACAAGGTAGACAGTCATCATAAGATCTTCCCACAATAGTCATAATAGTGAGGCAGTTATTTGTAAATATGCACCCAAATTGTGGGTTTAGTGGTAAAAGCACCAAAATTGGCACAAATGAGGACATACTAAAAAGGTTTAGATATTATGCCAAGCTGGATTTTGACTGATAAGCCCATAAAGTGCAAAAATCCAAGATGGCCACCATCCGAAACGAAATATCTGTAAGTTGTCATATCTTTATGAAAAGTTGACACAAGAACATAAATAAGGAGTCTTTTTGTATGTTTTCAGACATAGAATCCAATGGAACTATTATTTGGTTAATAAAATGCATATAAGCTACATACTGGGCAAACTCATGTAAAGATTCATGTAAAAATTCAAGGTGGCCACTATCATAATTCCTAGAAGCTATCA
Source organism: Serripes groenlandicus (assembly GCA_031761405.1). Classification (NCBI taxonomy): domain Eukaryota; kingdom Metazoa; phylum Mollusca; class Bivalvia; order Cardiida; family Cardiidae; genus Serripes; species Serripes groenlandicus. The sequence continues at coordinate 25,909,355 of JASEVX010000008.1, read as the reverse complement.
TTGTGGTCGCAGTTGCCACTGCAATGACATAGTGATATACATTTAAGAGAACATGAGGCCACCGCTTCTGGCAGTAGTGTCCAGAATGGTTGCCAGCCTTGCATCGCACTCTTTCGCCAACCGTATGTCTCTGGAGAACGGGGGAGTGCCTGTCCCCACACATGTCCACTCTGGTATATAGTCTCAATATATCGCCGTTACATATTACATTGTAGGATGCGAACAGTCAAAATAAAAAATTGCATTCCTAGTACAGAAACCTGGTATATAGCCTTTTTTATGTGCTGTAGCAGACCTGCTCCTGTTGGTGGTATGTAGTCGATGGATATATCTTTGGTAGTGAAGATGTGCTTCCTGGCTGAGTTCACGTTAGTTTCTGTGCAAGTGCGGTCGTACAGAAGTACAACATGTCTCCAACACAGACATGCAATCGTTGTTGAACACCGATGGGTCCGTCAACAAGGTATACAAATACAGGTGCGAACTCGTCGAAAGACTTCCAAATGTCGAATGCAGTCTTTTTTCCCCGGCCAGCAAACAACGAAACCGTGTCACAACCCGTAAAGGCATGGAAGATGGGAAGTGCACGTGCCTTTTCACTACCAAGTTCAGGTACACATCCCAAACGATATCAATTCTGGTCACGTTTCGCAGCCGGTAGAAACACATGTGTGGCATATTCTTGGAACGTCTTCAGATAGGTTTTCAACCACTTGGTGTGCCAAGAAGTTGAATAGTTCAGTCCTGTTGTCTGCCAGTCTCGAGAACTCCTGCCACTTTCCTGGGATTGGAAGGTGATTCACGCCGCCGAACGCCTCTTCCTCGATTCTCCCTCGCGGTGGACTTCAGACTGTCTTCCAGGTACACGTCCCAAACGATGTCAATTCTGGTCACGTTTCGCAGCCGGTAGAAACACATGTGTGGCATATTTTTGGAACGTCTTCACACCGATGGGTTTCAGCATGTTGATGATGGCAGCACCATCCAATATGGTGCCGTCAACCAATGGAGCCTCTACACATGATGTGCAGAACTTTTCCAGACATTCGACAAGGTCAGACTTCGTCCCAACCCAAAGTTTTCTAAGCAGGGACAATGCCAGGGGGTATGCTGGATTCTCATGTTCGAAGAAATTGTCCAAGTCTCCGTAGCGGGTTTGACAAGCAATATACAGTCTTCAGAACAGCACACAGTCACCCTTTAGTGATGTGATGGTTTGTTTTGCTTTCGATGAAACTCTCGATGGTGGTCGGCTGAATAAGAGCATCTGATTTATATTCATATGATCAAACAAAGGTGCGGTTCGCTCATATCTTCAACTACTCAATCAAAAGCATTATCTTCATTGGCAAATTTGACTTGTGCAGACGCATTATGCTCGTGGTGCTTGAAACTGGTCCTGTTAATTTACCCTGTACCTCGATCCAGACAATTGACCTCAAACTCTTCGATAACCCTCGCTACTTCCGGTCCCGCCACCATCCAACGCAGTAGAGCTTTTGGGTTTTACAACAACCTCACTGCCGTCTCCATTTACGACCTTGTTGTTTTGTTCGTGTGCTTGGTCGATCGTTATTACAGAGAATGGTCACTTTGTTTTGTGCACAACGAATCCTCCTTGAGCAAACTGCATTGCTATATTAGGATGTCGTTCCTGCAAACGACATCATGTCACGAATGAGAATTGGCACCCATCTAGAGTAGTGTGTGTGGTCTAAGGCAAAAAGCCAGGGTGCGAGCTTTGTAAGTACAGCGACATAAGCGAAAACTCCGAATCAAGAAGAGATCTTATATACACCAATACTAGCAGCTCCAGTCGCATGCTCATCAACCAGTATTGAAAGTGTGGAGAGGCATCAACTCGCTTGACGCACCATTCGTCAAAAGATTCGTGTTCACTCTCTTCACAGCTGTATGCATCGTAAACTTTGTGCAACAGTATTGATAATGCACTGGCTGTAACTTGGTGTGCATGTCTCGTCCGTGTGACATGCACTGTTTTCAGGAATGATTCAGCTGTTCCAGGTGTAGCAATATTTGCTTGGGCAAACGCATACGTCCATCCACTGCCATCGAGAAAATCTCCAAGAGTTGTCAAGGACGCCATTTCCATATGTAAGCCACCTGGTAGAATGACAAACTTCTCTTCCCCATAATCATTCGGCCAGTTCCACTGAATCTGTTTAGAAATTGCAAACAATGGTTGGTCTACTGTCAACACAGGCACCTATCAAGGATTCAGAAGGTGGACAGCTCGTTGTACGACATCCATCGCATGATGAATCATTGCCACAGACTTCGAGTCGTCCAGGAACAGTGGCAGTAGAGATCCGATAGTGACCTCAAAGTCATGTGATTGCTGCTCATTAGAATGGAATGCAGTCAAACATATTGGGTCATCAACACTCTGGACCCCTTCACTTACAAGTCTACGTGTATTGTTCTGCCACTTCTTCTCCTCTTCCACGGCAGTGTTAACAATTTACAATCCCTGGTCAGTGTACCCCGAGTCGGAGGAATGATCAGATCCTTCTTTACTGTCACCAGGGTAAGCATTGTATATGACTCAGGAAGTGGTGGTATCTGTTGTAGATCTGGTTGCATTTCTGATTTGTGATTCCATCATATTCTGTTTCCCTGTTTTGCAAGAGTGAAATGCCTTAGCCATGAAAGGCACCGTGAGCAGTTATTGAGCTCGGGTTGTGGTCTAGGTTGTCAACAGCAGCTGTGGTGAACAGATTTTCTCGCAGGATAAGGGGGCAGACAAACCCTTCCGATTCATACTGCTGGGCTGCTGAAATATCCGTGTCCATGGATATGTCAAGAACTCAACATTGCTTGTCTGGATTCGTCACCATCTCTTCTCGTAATATTTGGTCCATCCAAGATCATGCTAACCAGTGCAACAAGCGACTTGGGCACAGCTTCTTCTTGGCAACCCTGTGGAAAGGAACTACCATCAAAGTGTGCACGTACTCCGATCATATCTCGTCGGATTATTCGGGCCGCATTTGCTAAACAAATGGCTTCATCATCACAATCGTCCAAACATGCATCTCACAAGGCATGCCCTACATCATCGTTGAAACTTAGCAACACATCCCGTCTTTGTGTATATGCTTGAAGCCCTGGCATGTAAGTGAGTATCCGATTTTTGAGATCGGTGGAATGAATACGTCCAGTTATCTCGACTCCCAACTCTACCAGTCGTCGGTGCAGAGCTGCAGAAGATCCACCAACTTGAATATAGGTGCTATGTCCTTCACACTCAATTTCGTGTCCGCTATGTATCCCATAAGTTCCATCAAAGCTATGCCATGAGATACTCTGTCGAAGATCTCTTTCTCATCCTCCTCAGTTTTCCTGTTGCTCGCATTGTACAATTTGACAAGGCAATTGGCGTCATACTTGGCTTCTTGGGCCACACGATCACTATGGCTGAGTTGCGTGATTAACATTTGGTCCTGTAGCTTCAATGCACATTGCTTAACTATGTGTGTGATGCGTGGTGTCATTGCTTCATGCAGAGGCGTCGCTTCAGTTTCAACTTCACCACACAAGAAACAGTTGTTCCCTTTTGGAGGGAATTCAGCCTGCCGTAGCTAATTGCACGGGAGTCCTCCAGATGCATCGCTACATGTCGTAGGACGGACAGTTACTTCGGCTCTGTCAAGACGACTGGCTGAATATTTCAAGCGGCATGATGAGTGCCATTGGGCATGATTACGAGCTAGAGTGCTTCTAATGCCATCTCCTTCATCGAGCCTATCTATGTCAATAGGTAATGGTCGGTTGCCCAACTGGAGAAAGCTTTTCAAATTATGATCAAGAGTACCATATCCAGCACCGATGTATGTGCGCTTTGAATTGGCTTGACAGTTCAGGGGTTTGCTCGAGGGTTCCTGGCACAAGGCACAAAGAAAGACTCGAGTCAATAGGGTCACGTGTGGTTGTAGAATATGGTGATGTTAAGGCCTCGGCATGAACACGTTTGCACTTTTTCCGCAGACTTTACTGATATGATCCTTAATCCACATGAAGCTAGAGCATAGAGAAATACATATTACAAATGCAAGCTGTCTTCTCATGTTCCGTAACCTGCATAAGGTTCATATGTCAATTACTGGCAAATGAGTACCCGTCCATATGTCGATAACTGGCAAGTAATTACCCGTCCATATGTCAAAAAAATGGCATATGATTACACGTCCATATGTCAATAAGTGGCAAATGATTACCCATCTATATGTCAATAACTGGCAAATGATTACCTGTCCATATGTCAATAACTCGCAAATGATTACCCGTCCATATGTCAATAACTGGCAAATGATTACCAGTCCATATGTTAATAACTGGCAAATGATTACCCGTCCATATGTCAATAACTGGCAAATGATTACCAGTCCATATGTTAATAACTGGCAAATGATTACCCGTCCATATGTCAATAACAGGCAAATCATTACCCGTCAATAACTGCAAATGAATACCCGTCCATATGTCAATAATTGGCAAATGATTACCCATCCATATGCCAAGAACTGGCAAATGATTACCCGACCATATGTCAATAACTGGCTATTGATCACCAGTCCATATGTTAATAACTGGCAAATGAGTATTTGTCCATGTGTCAATAACTGGCAAATGATTACTGTCCATATGCCAATAACTGGCAAATGATTACCCGTAATTATATGTCAATAACTTGTAAATGATTACCCGTCCATGTATCAATAACTGGTAAATGATTACCAGTTTTTCTCAAATGAATTGAATTAGTATTGGTGGTATAGTAGCAAATGTAACTGCTAATGTCCAAAACAACTTTATCAGTAGTGGGAAAGAACAAAACAGTGAACACTGTAAGCGGTGGAAAGCCAAAAATAACAAGTAATTATACAAAAAAGCAAGGATAGCTAGCCTCACTCAGTCACAGTCACAGTTGTTTTCACGAAAAGCATCAAAAACTCGTGTTGGCCTTTCAGCATGCTCTTGCATGTTTCTACTCCATACACTTATGTCATCACTAGTTGCGATTACTCCCGGTACCTTTTCTCGTATGTTATACTACTAGACGACTGGTGCATTTTAAATGAATGTTGACAGTACATAGCTTTGTGTTTTCTTCGTCTCACTGAATTTGCCTTAAATAGGGATGTATGTACACGACCATATAGTTCATCATTGTGATAACTGTATAGGCCTAGTTCTTCTGAGATCTGTTTAATTACATCAATTGTTTTCAATGAATGCTGTTAAATGACAGCTTTCTTAAAATAGCTCCATGTAAGGTCAACGCATTTTCCAACCCGTCCATTCTTTATTACTACGGTAACCATAGAATTGACCCAGGATGTATGTTCAGATTGTTTCTGAATCACACGACATTTTTGCTATCCATATTTATTTTTATTTCACTTTCTTTCTAAGAGCGATCGGTACTTCTTTTCTATGAGCATGACATATGTGATTTTACCTTGGGAGCAATCTGTACCCTGTACTTACCTGACATGCAACCTACTCCTTCGAATAACTCATTGTATTATTATATCAAGGAAGCCTTTACCCGGAGAAGTAGTTTAATTAACGGTAACACATGGATACTGTAAGATAAGATTAAGAAGTGTACTCCTATTACACCAATGAGCTCCAGCGGAGTAATTGAATGCTACGCGTCTATAAAGTATTAGTTGTATTGAGGAAGTATTTTTCTATTTTTGTTCCTGTTTGTCTTTTTGTTTTGTTCTATTTTTAATAATAAACATTCGATTTTGTCTATATTTCATGTTTATTGTAATCATTTATATGTTGTTGTTTTTGTATTGTATATATCACTTTAATGTGTTGTTTGACCAGAAACTATGTAGTTTACGTCAATAACATAGAGTATATTGTCTTATTGAATAGCTGTTGATATCTGCTATGAAATTTGGCTTATTCTTTTAATAACTATCTTCTTTCAAATGTTTTTTCACAGATTTGAGCTCAACTCGAAGACATGCTTAAATGTGACATCCGGAGTTTTTTACTGTTGGTCCCTTTTTCCGTTTAAACAACTGAATTTATTGTCAAAAAGTTGCGAAAATGCCTTTAATCGGCTTTTTAATTATCATCACTGTCCCTTCTTCTTATTATTGATCTGATTTGGTGTCACAGAAATTGTCTCTGTTCTGTTTTGTTGACCTGCAGAGTCGATCAAGATGAATTTGTCTCTCACATTTATGAAACGTAGATGCTTTTGCTCTCCACGTATTGCGAGAATTATCACGACTGTGCTATGGATTGACCTTTTTTAGCTCACCTGTGCACGACTTGCTCAAGGTGAGCTATTGGGATCGCCCTTTGTTCGCCGACAGTCGTCCTTCGTGCATCGAGGGCAATGTCTTTAAACAACATCTCCTCCTAAATCACTCTATGGATTTTGACCAAACTTGGTACAAATGATCCTTGGGTGATCCAAAAAAATCAAAGAAGTTATCTCCATGCATAAATCTGATTTCATGGCAACCAAAAGGATATATTTTTCTAAAAACGTTGAATATCTTCTTGTCTAAACCCGACAGGCCTAGAGCCATATGGCACAATGCTCGTCATGGCATAAACAGGGGAGACAATGTACCACTGTTTAAGCCGTAATAATTATTGACTAATTTGACTGTTATTGCTTGTTATCATTTTGCTAATTAACGGGAATTACCGGACATTTACGTACTATTCGGTATGTATACATCGATAGTGATGCCGGAGGGCAGTGAAGAGATAACAGGTTAGTCATTGTGTATGCTGGTAATATATAGGGTAATAAAACTCGGGTTTTAAGATTTCGATATTTTTTAATCAATTTATCGAACCCCGATATTAACCACTTAGAAGATTCTTGAAAACACAATGTTTTCAACTTTATTCAATTGTTATACAGTTTTCATATGCTGATTTTTTATTTATTGTAAAATGACTTCAATTGCACAACTGTCTATAATCAATAACGATGGACGGCTGGAGTTCTGGAGACATTTTATAATTAAAGAACATTCACAACTTCTTAGTCAATAGAAATGTAATTTATGATTAGGTTAACTTGGCTCCTAGTTTTTTTATATGCCTCGCAATTGTTTACTATAGCACCAATTTCAATTATTTAAGTGCTGTTAATTAAACCTTTCCAATATACAAAAACTCTGCAACAGACGACTTTGGAAACACATAGGCGAGTAACATTATTAAATTTCTTTAAATTATAGTATAATAATCGAATAGATTTGAAAATATTGCGGCAACAGAATACATTGCGCAAAATAAGACCAATTTCTCCTTTGCGCACAATGTTTTCAAAAGTCGTCTGCTGCACATGCATAACTAAAAAGACGGTTTGCAAATGCATTATAGATATGCAGGATGCGGGAAAGTGCGTAAATATATGGGAAAATGTGTTTAAGTCCCATTATCGTAAAATCTGAACATAATTCGAAAAAATGAGACTTATATAAATGAAAATTAAATAAGGTAAAACACTAGGCATATATATACTTAAATATGTTTTATTATGAAGTATATTTAGTCAAGACTCTTATACAGCCTTATTTATTGGGTGCGGGGAATGCCTATTTCGATTTACTTATTGCCATTCATTTTTTTCATGCACTGGATCAGTTCAATGCATTTTTATATTTTGCGCAATGTGGTAGATACTCTTAGTTCTTTTAATTTGAGTTTAAGGTCGGGAAAGCTTAATTCATTCGGGCATTTCCGAGAACTGTCCGGATCATCTTGCACTCCGCAGTGTTAACATTCCATTAATTGAATCCCGTTGCTGGTACCTTCTTTTGTTTCTTGTAATACTAGGTATATATTCCAGTTCCATTTAACAAATTGTTAAATATTGAAAATAATTGAAATTGTCATTTTTATTTTTAACAATCGAACAATCATAAGTCACATAATTAATCAGAGACATATTTATTTCTGAACTAATTTATCAGGAAATGTAAATCGTCGGAATCGGAATCTACATTATCGGCATTTTTTCTTAATCGTGTTGAAAAATATAGACTGTGTACAATTAGACATTATACACACACGACAAACCAATTAACATATGTCCCAGTATAAATATTCCGATAATCCTCGGAAAACATCGGGAGCTTTCGCTAGCAATCGCGGAAACCTATATTTACGCTGAAAAGTTAGTAGTACTTATATAACATGTTAAAAAGGACCAACATTTTATTTTTTTACTGTAATAAAATATATGTCAAATAAAAGGTAAATGAATTTTCTACATTATACCGTAAGTGCCCTGTTAATTTTTTATTTCTAAACAAAGATATTCAATGAAGAACGTGTAAAAGTTAGCGGAAAAATACCGTTTTCTTTACGGTTTATATGTAATAAAGTGGGAAATTAGGGTAACTTTATTCAAAGTTAAAAAGGACCAAAATATTATTTATCTAAAACAAATAAAAAAATATATTTATATTCAGGAGATATTTTTCTTGAAAACTTGATAAGTGCCTTTTTAAATTTTTGCAAAATAAAATTGTTATTGAGTAAAAACTAAAAAGTTGCTCTATAACTCCATGTAAATTTAGTTATCGATTTTTGACAGTCGCTGATCCATAGTTGGATAGGTTTCATATTTCGTGTGTAGCATTGTCTAGTGGTCTTCTACAAAGATTGTTCAAATTATGCCTCTGAGTTTAAAATTGGCCCCATCCCTAGGGTCACCTGTTTAACATAGAGATATATAGGGAACAACCTTGTTAATCTTTGTGTCTGAAACTGAAAGGCCTAGAGTTTATATAACCAACATTGTGTAAAGTATCGACCCGTGCCGCGCAGGCTAACCGGACAGACTCTGTCCGCCTCCTGTGGATTTTCTGTTTCAGGAATCATAACAGTAGTATAGGCGCCGGTTGGGCCCCAAACAGAGATGACGTAATCGGCGGCCATTTTGTTGACCTAGTTACTATTTATAGTATCTCATTTGCATATAAGGATGGACACGAGTGAGGACGCCATTTTGTAGTTATACAATGACTGCGCATGTCCATTTTAGTTCTATATTTAGAATGACATCATGGGTCTATATTTAGAAAGCTTTAACAATGGAGCAAGTGTTTCGGTAGCACCCTTCGGGCGAGACCACCAACGATTTGTCTCTAGCCTTCTACCAATAGATTCTAGCGGGTATGTTGTTGGAACCCTCGAAAATAATGGCGGGGAAATTCGACCTAACCTTTGCTACATTGTTTCGGGAAACCTGACACGAGACATCCATACGACACGATATATCCCTTTAATATGTCGTATAGTCGAGCCGAAGCACGCAGTCAAACATGTAGGGTAAAGCAATAAATTTAACGTCTTACCTCTAGAGCGTCCACAGTTCAAATGACAGAGATCCCGCTCTATTTTTAGACTCGGTATTTCACCATATTTTTATAAATAGATTATGTGTCATGTTCTATAAATAGATTATATGTCATTTACTATAAATAGATATTTCTAATAGTTCTATATTTAGAATGACATCATGGGTCTATATTTAGAAAGTGTTGGAGCTGGCGGAGAAATTCGACCTACCCTTTGCTACATTGTTTCGGGAAACTGAAACATCCATACGACACGATATATCCCTTTAGTATAGTCGGCACATAGTCAAACATGTATGGCAATAAATGTAACGTCTTACCTCTAGAGCGTCCAGAGTTCAAATGACAGAGGTCCCGATCTATTTTTAGTTTCGATATTTCACAACCACTATCGAATATTTCATCAGACCAGGTGTACCAACAATAGAGCATTGAAATGACAAAGTTAATCTCATTTAAAGGCGCCATACTGTCTGCGTCTGAACATCTGCAACGAACGTGTTAACACTTGTCTGAGAATAACACTTTACAGTGCGGTTTCAAAACCTGAATATTGACAGAGTTTCGAACTCATAACCCTCATCGTATTGCTCTCAGGTGTGTTAGCATTGACCCATTATCAGAGTCATCAGATTGTGTTCATTTGGTGACAAAGACCTTTTGAAATGCTAAACACGATATATCCCTTTTGTATGTCATATAGTCGAGTCGAAGCACGCAGTCAAACATGTATGGTAAAGCAATAAATTTAACGTCTTACCTCTAGAACGTCCAGATCTCAAATGACCGATGCGCATGTCCCAATTTATTTTTAGATTCGATATTTCACCATCGCTATCGGATATTTCATCAGAAACTCAACAGGTGTGAGAACAATATAGCATTGAAATGCCAAAGAAAACGTGGACAATGGATGAATAGACTGCTTTAAACCAAACGGCGCCACAGTGTCTGAAGAACACCTGCACGTTAACACTTGCCTGAGAATAACCCTTTACACTGCTACTGCTGTTCAAAAGTTTATCCTTCATGATGAAAGTTATTATTATGGTTGAATTTGCACTTGAAAAGTGTCAGTGAAGTTATACACGACTTTACCAAATTGATCATATTTCAAATATAGCGGGAAAAGGAGCCCATTAAAAGCGTCAAATCAGTTTTTACTAATTCATTTCACTATTTACGCTTTAGCTTTTTCTCTTTATGCTACCAAATGATAGAGGTCACCAAAAGCTTTCATTTAAACCCGGGGTTGTAGAGAAAATATTCAGCCGTTTTCGAGTTATGTAATATGAGAGATTTTTAAACCCCCAAAATGAACTTGCCCCGATCCTCAAGTTTGATATACCATTGGAAAGATCTCGTTGCACCCTTTTCATATATGAAAAAATTATGGTCCTACGAATATTAGTTCTCTAGTTATCGTCGTTTTAAATATGTGTTTGTTTCAAAGTGCGTCAAAAGGCTTCTTAATGCGTAAATGCCGATAACTCCTTTATTTCTTGTCCGAATGTAGTCGTGTTTGGATTCGTTGAAAAGGGTTTCGTAAACTCTATCGATTGAGGAGGTCAAACCGGAAGTTTGGTCTGTCTGTAAACCGGAAGTGTCGTCATTATATTTTACAATGGTCATATCTTCCTTAGTTCTGAACCGATGTTTACAATTTGTATATCATTCGAAAGCTCTCATTGAGATATGAGTATATTCGAAGTTGAAAGATATCCGATCAATGTTTTCATGACATTGTACTTTAAATAAGCAGCGCAAGGGGTAAATGAAAAAACAAAGACATGAATACAATTTCTACAATTTTATTATATAATCAAGTATTGTAGTTCGCATAATCAAAATAACTAACACTATTTATTGAACACAGTATTCACAAATCACGATTCATTAAGGGATAAAAATGATTGTCAATTCGTCTCATATTCCATCCATGACGTCTATGAATAACTGTCAACCGTTCCGTTATGTTGTAAACGTGGTTAATTTAGGGCTCCCCCCGGCATTTTCTTTCCGATAATTTAGTCACGTAGTCCCGGTGGTCCGTGTATTCGATACCCCTTTTTCGCATTGTCAATCATGGTATGTTGTCTTTTACTGGATACCTCTGATTTGGCTAGTTCAACAGCTTGAGCCACGGGTGTCACAAAGTTAATGGTGGGTTCTTTCATCGTCCCACCCATCTGAATTTTTTCCACGACGTATTGTCCTTTATGATTAGGTTTCAACTTCCCTTCGGCCATCCGTTGAAAATGTCGTGTCCACATTTCTACTCTATCCATCGTTGACGTAAGTGAAGTACACAGCGAGTGATAGTTTTATCTTTGGCTATTAGCTGTAACTTTCTTCCCCTTATAGCATGTCTTCACCATCACTGTCGTCGCTACCACCATAGCTAACGTCGTCGTTCTCAGACTTCACTATACCTTCTATTAAATAACTGTGTTTCTTAATGGCCGACTGTATGGCCTGTTCTAGTATCATTCCCTCGGACACGAGTTCGTGTACATCTTCCATGACACGTTGGTGAATGACTCCGTGTTCTAATTGGAATGTGTGGAGAAGCAGTTGGCTATACATACGTAAGACATGTGTTGTATCTTCCGCTACTATTTTTGAGTCTGCCTTTTTCTTGGCCTCGTCATTGGACATTCCATCTCGCTCATACTTTTCCACTTTTTTTCGCCAAGATTTTTCATTATTGTTCGAAGCTTTACGGTACATGACTTCAAACACTTTGTGTTCTTCGCTGTCTTTATCTTTTACATCTTCTTCGCTCTGGTCATAGGATATCCACCGTTTTAATGGAGGCGTTTCCGAGTGATCCTCCGTGGCAGAACGCTTATTACACCATCGTTTGACATGATTTTGTAAAGAATGAACGTCACCAAACACGATACCACAATCGTCGCAAACGGGCATGTCTAGACTGTTATCAGACTCGAGGCTGGAATCACTCTTTATGTACTCCACAGGGGTGTCCCTTATAGTTTTCTTAACTGAATATCCTCGCTGATCATACGCTGGAGTATCACTTATATACTTGTGTTCAGCTACTGATACATTCTGTTCAAAAATGTTTGGTCTAAGTCGCATGTATTCGGGTGTAGAGGCTTGAAGATCAATAACGAGATGTCCATATGGCTTTTCTGTGGCGTTTCGATATACATTCATGAAACTGTGACTACTGGTAGGGTAGATCCGTCGTGCCAGTACAGAAATTTGATGTCTATCAACTGGGTTGTTAAACACAATTAAATATTTTGTATTAAGGCTGATATCTCGGCACGCTTTTCCTTGAGGAAAAACGTTCTGTGTCAGGAAAATGACCGTCAAGTTTCTATGATGAGATCCTTTAGTAAAAAGATTAGCCACTCTTTCATCCTTCTTCGCCTCTCCCATCAAATCATCTAATATGATGCAGTTCCGCACGTTTACGTCTAGATACATATCTTGTTCAAGACAGTCTGGAATACCCCTCACAAATTCAACGTTAGACAATTCTGTCTTGATTTCGTCGTATAATGGTTGATTTTGACTATAACACCAGATGATCCTCTGAGGTGGTGGTTTGATTGTATCTTGGCACAATATCATCTTAGTCAATACCGATTTACCACTTCCACTCGGTCCAGACAAAACGAGTGTACACGGATGTTTAAACTTAAATACGGGCGCTCCGGGCGCTCCCAAATGCGCTCCGGGAGCTCCCAAATGCGCTCCGGGAGCTCCCAAATGCGCTCCGGGCGCTCCCAAATGCGCTCCCAAATGCGCTCCGGGAGCTCCCAAATGCGCTCTGGGCGCTCCCAAATGCGCTCCGGGAGCTCCCAAATGCGCTCCGGGCGCTTCCAAATGCGCTCCGGGCGCTCCCTCATATTGTTGTACTCCTGGTGATATATTCCAGTATCTTTGGTCTGTATGTGAAGATGGTTCTTCAAAGTGTTTGTTTCTCTCATGTCTCATTAGATTGTATCTACTACAGAACGACCGATCACACGTTGTACAGAAAATTGTACTCATCTTTTCAAAGTCGTGTGTTGCAGTTTATTGTGGATATCTTCCCCTTATAAACTTACAGGGCGCTCGGAGCGCTCCGGGAGCTCCCCCTGAGCTCCCAAATGCGCTCCGAGCGCCCTGTAAGTTTATAAAGGGGAGATATCCACAATAAACTGCAACACACGACTTTGAAAAGATGAGTACAATTTTCTGTACAACGTGTGATCGGTCGTTCTGTAGTAGATACAATCTAATGAGACATGAGAGAAACAAACACTTTGAAGAACCATCTTCACATACAGACCAAAGATACTGGAATATATCACCAGGAGTACAACAATATGAGGGAGCGCCCGGAGCGCATTTGGAAGCGCCCGGAGCGCATTTGGGAGCTCCCGGAGCGCATTTGGGAGCGCCCAGAGCGCATTTGGGAGCTCCCGGAGCGCATTTGGGAGCGCATTTGGGAGCGCCCGGAGCGCATTTGGGAGCTCCCGGAGCGCATTTGGGAGCTCCCGGAGCGCATTTGGGAGCGCCCGGAGCGCCCGTATTTAAGTTTAAACATCCGTGTACACTCGTTTTGTCTGGACCGAGTGGAAGTGGTAAATCGGTATTGACTAAGATGATATTGTGCCAAGATACAATCAAACCACCACCTCAGAGGATCATCTGGTGTTATAGTCAAAATCAACCATTATACGACGAAATCAAGACAGAATTGTCTAACGTTGAATTTGTGAGGGGTATTCCAGACTGTCTTGAACAAGATATGTATCTAGACGTAAACGTGCGGAACTGCATCATATTAGATGATTTGATGGGAGAGGCGAAGAAGGATGAAAGAGTGGCTAATCTTTTTACTAAAGGATCTCATCATAGAAACTTGACGGTCATTTTCCTGACACAGAACGTTTTTCCTCAAGGAAAAGCGTGCCGAGATATCAGCCTTAATACAAAATATTTAATTGTGTTTAACAACCCAGTTGATAGACATCAAATTTCTGTACTGGCACGACGGATCTACCCTACCAGTAGTCACAGTTTCATGAATGTATATCGAAACGCCACAGAAAAGCCATATGGACATCTCGTTATTGATCTTCAAGCCTCTACACCCGAATACATGCGACTTAGACCAAACATTTTTGAACAGAATGTATCAGTAGCTGAACACAAGTATATAAGTGATACTCCAGCGTATGATCAGCGAGGATATTCAGTTAAGAAAACTATAAGGGACACCCCTGTGGAGTACATAAAGAGTGATTCCAGCCTCGAGTCTGATAACAGTCTAGACATGCCCGTTTGCGACGATTGTGGTATCGTGTTTGGTGACGTTCATTCTTTACAAAATCATGTCAAACGATGGTGTAATAAGCGTTCTGCCACGGAGGATCACTCGGAAACGCCTCCATTAAAACGGTGGATATCCTATGACCAGAGCGAAGAAGATGTAAAAGATAAAGACAGCGAAGAACACAAAGTGTTTGAAGTCATGTACCGTAAAGCTTCGAACAATAATGAAAAATCTTGGCGAAAAAAAGTGGAAAAGTATGAGCGAGATGGAATGTCCAATGACGAGGCCAAGAAAAAGGCAGACTCAAAAATAGTAGCGGAAGATACAACACATGTCTTACGTATGTATAGCCAACTGCTTCTCCACACATTCCAATTAGAACACGGAGTCATTCACCAACGTGTCATGGAAGATGTACACGAACTCGTGTCCGAGGGAATGATACTAGAACAGGCCATACAGTCGGCCATTAAGAAACACAGTTATTTAATAGAAGGTATAGTGAAGTCTGAGAACGACGACGTTAGCTATGGTGGTAGCGACGACAGTGATGGTGAAGACATGCTATAAGGGGAAGAAAGTTACAGCTAATAGCCAAAGATAAAACTATCACTCGCTGTGTACTTCACTTACGTCAACGATGGATAGAGTAGAAATGTGGACACGACATTTTCAACGGATGGCCGAAGGGAAGTTGAAACCTAATCATAAAGGACAATACGTCGTGGAAAAAATTCAGATGGGTGGGACGATGAAAGAACCCACCATTAACTTTGTGACACCCGTGGCTCAAGCTGTTGAACTAGCCAAATCAGAGGTATCCAGTAAAAGACAACATACCATGATTGACAATGCGAAAAAGGGGTATCGAATACACGGACCACCGGGACTACGTGACTAAATTATCGGAAAGAAAATGCCGGGGGGAGCCCTAAATTAACCACGTTTACAACATAACGGAACGGTTGACAGTTATTCATAGACGTCATGGATGGAATATGAGACGAATTGACAATCATTTTTATCCCTTAATGAATCGTGATTTGTGAATACTGTGTTCAATAAATAGTGTTAGTTATTTTGATTATGCGAACTACAATACTTGATTATATAATAAAATTGTAGAAATTGTATTCATGTCTTTGTTTTTTCATTTACCCCTTGCGCTGCTTATTTAAAGTACAATGTCATGAAAACATTGATCGGATATCTTTCAACTTCGAATATACTCATATCTCAATGAGAGCTTTCGAATGATATACAAATTGTAAACATCGGTTCAGAACTAAGGAAGATATGACCATTGTAAAATATAATGACGACACTTCCGGTTTACAGACAGACCAAACTTCCGGTTTGACCTCCTCAATCGATAGAGTTTACGAAACCCTTTTCAACGAATCCAAACACGACTACATTCGGACAAGAAATAAAGGAGTTATCGGCATTTACGCATTAAGAAGCCTTTTGACGCACTTTGAAACAAACACATATTTAAAACGACGATAACTAGAGAACTAATATTCGTAGGACCATAATTTTTTCATATATGAAAAGGGTGCAACGAGATCTTTCCAATGGTATATCAAACTTGAGGATCGGGGCAAGTTCATTTTGGGGGTTTAAAAATCTCTCATATTACATAACTCGAAAACGGCTGAATATTTTCTCTACAACCCCGGGTTTAAATGAAAGCTTTTGGTGACCTCTATCATTTGGTAGCATAAAGAGAAAAAGCTAAAGCGTAAATAGTGAAATGAATTAGTAAAAACTGATTTGACGCTTTTAATGGGCTCCTTTTCCCGCTATATTTGAAATATGATCAATTTGGTAAAGTCGTGTATAACTTCACTGACACTTTTCAAGTGCAAATTCAACCATAATAATAACTTTCATCATGAAGGATAAACTTTTGAACAGCAGTAGCAGTGTAAAGGGTTATTCTCAGGCAAGTGTTAACGTGCAGGTGTTCTTCAGACACTGTGGCGCCGTTTGGTTTAAAGCAGTCTATTCATCCATTGTCCACGTTTTCTTTGGCATTTCAATGCTATATTGTTCTCACACCTGTTGAGTTTCTGATGAAATATCCGATAGCGATGGTGAAATATCGAATCTAAAAATAAATTGGGACATGCGCATCGGTCATTTGAGATCTGGACGTTCTAGAGGTAAGACGTTAAATTTATTGCTTTACCATACATGTTTGACTGCGTGCTTCGACTCGACTATATGACATACAAAAGGGATATATCGTGTTTAGCATTTCAAAAGGTCTTTGTCACCAAATGAACACAATCTGATGACTCTGATAATGGGTCAATGCTAACACACCTGAGAGCAATACGATGAGGGTTATGAGTTCGAAACTCTGTCAATATTCAGGTTTTGAAACCGCACTGTAAAGTGTTATTCTCAGACAAGTGTTAACACGTTCGTTGCAGATGTTCAGACGCAGACAGTATGGCGCCTTTAAATGAGATTAACTTTGTCATTTCAATGCTCTATTGTTGGTACACCTGGTCTGATGAAATATTCGATAGTGGTTGTGAAATATCGAAACTAAAAATAGATCGGGACCTCTGTCATTTGAACTCTGGACGCTCTAGAGGTAAGACGTTACATTTATTGCCATACATGTTTGACTATGTGCCGACTATACTAAAGGGATATATCGTGTCGTATGGATGTTTCAGTTTCCCGAAACAATGTAGCAAAGGGTAGGTCGAATTTCTCCGCCAGCTCCAACACTTTCTAAATATAGACCCATGATGTCATTCTAAATATAGAACTATTAGAAATATCTATTTATAGTAAATGACATATAATCTATTTATAGAACATGACACATAATCTATTTATAAAAATATGGTGAAATACCGAGTCTAAAAATAGAGCGGGATCTCTGTCATTTGAACTGTGGACGCTCTAGAGGTAAGACGTTAAATTTATTGCTTTACCCTACATGTTTGACTGCGTGCTTCGGCTCGACTATACGACATATTAAAGGGATATATCGTGTCGTATGGATGTCTCGTGTCAGGTTTCCCGAAACAATGTAGCAAAGGTTAGGTCGAATTTCCCCGCCATTATTTTCGAGGGTTCCAACAACATACCCGCTAGAATCTATTGGTAGAAGGCTAGAGACAAATCGTTGGTGGTCTCGCCCGAAGGGTGCTACCGAAACACTTGCTCCATTGTTAAAGCTTTCTAAATATAGACCCATGATGTCATTCTAAATATAGAACTAAAATGGACATGCGCAGTCATTGTATAACTACAAAATGGCGTCCTCACTCGTGTCCATCCTTATATGCAAATGAGATACTATAAATAGTAACTAGGTCAACAAAATGGCCGCCGATTACGTCATCTCTGTTTGGGGCCCAACCGGCGCCTATACTACTCATAACCTTATACCCCT